>JAYRBT010000001.1:14030236-14047618 GCA_036023395.1 Myiotriccus ornatus
CTACTGGCACTAACCAAAAGAGCAACCCATCCTGACGGTCTGGGTGCCAGCTGGTTGCTATCATAGCTGTGCCACCAGCAACACCACTATGACATTGTACACCAGAAGCCTTGTGGAATCTTTAGAAACCTTCTAATCTAACAAGCTAAGTTACTCAAGGGAACCTGTATTGAGAATGAAGCAAACCCACAGATACACTGGATTATGCCTATAACAAACATCTGGATGGAGAAAGGTCTCCCCCAGCAAAGCCTCCAACAGCATGGTTAAAATGCCGTCAGATTATTCTTAAAGGCAAAGTGTTTCATGTGTGGAAATCCCTCTAGAAAGGGGCAGAAGGTGGAAGGAAAGGAAAGGTTAGGACTACAGAAAACAATAGACCTCCTTATTTTTCTTCCGGAAAGATGTGCTTTCCAAGGGCTTAATTTGGTTTCTGATAAAGTTTTTTTTATCTTCTAAACTATGAATTCAGAAAGTGTGAGATGCCTTTTTTATTGACTTATTCGTTCTGAGAGTTCATTCTTAGCTAAGATCAAATAGTTTATATAGTTCATCATTAATCTGTTATATATTTCATTGTCATAACTTACCCTTCCTTGGCACTGGCCCCTCATTTTTTAATCAAAAAGGACATTTTAACAAATTAGTTTTTATCATCAAAGGTTTACTCTTTCACTGTGTGAATAAAAAGCAGTGAGCAGAAGTGATTTCTAGGAAAATGATGAATCCCTCCAGTACAGCTGACCTAGCTATTCCCACTTAAATGAAACTAATTTTTTTAATTTATAAGGTAATTTAATTGTCTCACTACCTGTCTCTTTCCCATGCATTCAGTTGTGCTGTGCTTTTTCTTTAAATGTGGGGGAGGTCACTGAAACTATATTTTAAAACGGATGTAAATGGAGGTTACTCAAACTAGAGGCAGAACAACAGAAAAGACTTCTTTTTTAATGCCATTAGCTAGAGAATCATTTGATATCAGTTAATGGACTTACTAAATGAGACATAAATTAATTGTATTCAAACCTAACACAGTTTTCCTGTCATGATCACGCTGGAAAAAATGACAAGAAATGATTGTGGGGACAGGAACTGACAGTATTTACTATCTTTTACTTAACATTTCTTGAGAAAGCCTAAAGATTTTTTTTACAGCTTCAGATTAAGAAAAGCCCAAACCCTCCTTTTTCAGACAAAGTAATTACATTTGCCTTCAGGAAGTTTCAAAGTGAAAGTGTCAAAACAGGACTTCCTTCCTCCCCTACTCCCTCTTCCCCCTTCCTGAAACAGTCTCTTGATAAAAAAAGCAAATTTCATGAAGAATTTCAACTGAAAATACTTCATGGCTTGACAGCATATGGTTCCACTGGAGTTTACTGAATCAGCTCTCTGACTCAGCTATTATCAGCCTTCAGGGAAGTAAAACAGCTGAAATAAATTAGAAAACAGCTGAAATAAAGTAACTTGAAGAGCTGGCTTCACAGCAAGTGAGGATGAGAATTAAGGAGCAATAACTGGTTTGTTAGTTGAGGGTTTTTTGGGGGTTTTGGTTTGGTTTTTGTTTGGTTGGTTGGTTTTGTTATTCTGAAGCGGAAGATATCCAAGAAGCTCTGGACATGAATTTCTCCAGTGTTCCTGATCCTTCACAGGGTTCAGTGATATTCCTGCAGCTGGACAGCAGCAACACCCACAGAGACAACCTGGGTCATGTCAGTGGTCACCGCAAAGGTAAGGCTTGTTCCTCACACCTCTGACTCTGACTCTGCACCACCTTCCTGGCAATTAATCATGTGAAAGTTTTCAGACTTGGAGAGTTGTTGTTGGGACCAATTAACTCACAAATAACCATGTTGTTTTCCTGTTTATCCACTTCTCATAAAAAGAATGTTACAGGAACACCGTATAATGTGACCTTTTTGTTAGTCATTGATGTGTCAACGTCTGTAGTTTCATCTTAAACCAGGAAAATGCCCCAATCATTCAACTGAATAATCATGAAGACATTCAGCACCCATAAGCAGAAGGTTGTTACACCAATATGCAGAGTTCTTTAAGGGAATCCCCTTAAAATGCACATTTTCACAAAGATATACTGCGTGGATTGCAGCAAATAATTGACCTTTCCTATGCTTTGATTAAAGGCTTCAAGGTGAAATGGTCTTTTTCTTAAAATCAGTTCTAATCATAAGGAACACAGCAAATACCTTTTAGTCATGCTAGTAGGTCCTAAATAGTAATGTGAACTAATTTTCTGAGTAAAGATTATATTTAAAACTAATGATCAAATCAAGGATAAATGATTTGTCAAGACATGATATATTGATCTTCATGTGTAGAAAATGAGACTTTAAAATTATTTACCTTGTTTATTTTTATTTAATAGTGTTCTTGGGTTTGTAATATCTGAGCTTCATTCCTGCCTCAAAACCACTATTCTTTTCAAATAAAAATTTTCAAATAAATAAATTTTTTAATTTAATAATGTAGTTCTAAACCCAGAGCTTTAAGGATATTTAGCAGTTTAAGAGGTTAGCAAAATATGGTGACACAATCAATTTATTTTCTTATGTTTTGAGAGGTTTTTTGTTTTTTTTTTTTAATGAATGGCACAGCATAACAGGCTGCTTTTTAGACCTACCACAGGCTTTTTGTGAATAGTGAGAACTTGTTTCCTTCTGAAACTGTGACCCAACATGAAAGTCATAGGTTAGCAAGTTTAATTCTATTTATTTACTTCCTGTAAATAAACACTGACTTCATGCGTGAATACTAATTTGGGTATCCAGTTAACATATGAGCCATTACCTTGTCATCTGACAAATAGTGTGCTCAAAACCCTGATCAGTAGCTTTTAAAGTACAGCTAATTTTAAACATGTGTATTTTGTAAGTCCAGCTGTTTTGATTAAATACAGTGAGAAAATCTATTTATTTTATTTAATGAACCAAAATCTTATAATGAGATTGCATCTGTGAATAATGCTGTATATGAGTTATGGTTTATTTCAACAAATATTTGGCAATGCATAGGTAAAATAAATTTTACATTAGCATTCATGCCAGTGAACTAATTTTCTCATTATTTGCGGCAAGCAGAGAGAAAGGTGTAAACACAGTCAAAGCAAATGCAATTAAGTTGAAAAATTGTGGGAAAATGTGGTATTGGTACAAGTGCACTTAGGAAAGAGTCTTCAAAGGTTAGTTTTGAAAAATGTTATTTTATTGACTGTATCTTCCCCTTATAAAATCAAAGGCATATTCATCTGTCTGCCACATCACTGTTTAATCTTCGATTTAAAGAGTAATTGTAAAAAGATACATACATTGGAGGAAAATCTTCACTTCCAATGTTATAAAAATGGAAACTAGTGGAAAATGTTTGATTCAAAAAGACCAGTCATGTTGTCCAGGTCTTGTCTTCCAAAACAGAGTGAGTCACATGGGGATGCTGTTATAGGCAGGTCTAAAGAATTGAAAGAATTGATAATTAGTAATTTTGGAAAAAAAAAACCATGGCAAAACAAACTGTTATAATCATAGATTACTATTATTAAATAAGATTGGTTTTATTTACTAAAGACTGTAATTTGCAGCTTTATCAGAATATTTTTATAAATCCAAAATTCATTAACTTGAACAGCTCTATTACAAGGATGACTTATTAATAGTCTAGCAACTGGGATGAAACTTAGAAAGAAGCTCTGTGTCTGTTTAATGACTAAGAAAGGAAGCTGCAAATGTTTCATCATGAAAATTACACTCTATTTAAAACCTTTAAGCAAAAGTATGAGTAATTATAATACTTGTGGAAAATCCAATTAAGTTATATAAATATATACTTTTACAAGTCTTTTTCTTTTAAGCTCAGGTTAATTAAAGCATGTCTTAACAGCATCTAAGATCTAACACCATCACTAATTCTTACAAAACACATCAGAATAAAAGAGAACAAGGACAGCAGGAAGCTGCTCTTTGCCTACCTTGCCTTTCCAGGTGCCACAGTACAGGCAGGTGTGTGCCAGGTACAATAAATATATAACGCTGTGGATGTGGAAGGCCAGTCAGTGGATCCTGTGGATTTTGGTCCATCTACACCAGAGTTGTTGCAAAGGTCAGAAAAGCCAACCCCCTGTAGCACAACCACCTTCAGGAGGAAAAAAAAAGACAGTTTATAGTTGTGTGGGACTGCCTTCTGAGGGGAACTGAGGATCCAGTAGGCCAGACAGACCCTCCTGTTAGGGAAGTTTGCTGCTTCCCTGGGGCCTGGGCTAAGGACATCACTAAGAAACTCCCTGGCCTGGCTCAGGCTTGGACTATTACTCTAATATAATTGGCCCTTGAAAAAAAGACTTCAGAGAGACACCAGCACATCCAGTAGTTAGACAGGACTGCTTCCCTGGAAGAAGGAACTGTGCTTCCAAGATGGTACTTCTGAAGCAGAGTTTTATCTGAAAATTCAAGGGCTGCAGCACAATTCCAGCTCAGGAAGACCACCAGTAAGTGATGCAGATCATGGGCCACACCACAGCAACTCACAATGCACCTGCAGCTCCTTATGGGGGAACAGGGTCACCATCCCACTGGGAAAATCATAACTTATTGGCAAATTTCTTCTACTAACAACTAATGTAAAAATAGCCTTGAGGTATCACATCCTTTTCAATCTCAAAAATTACACATACTCCCCAAGAGTCAAAATGGTGCTGCACACTTGGGCAGCATTGCAAATGGCATGGAAAGGGAAAGTTAATTAGGTGGATGAGAAATTGTTAATTATGTATCACCACATTTGCTGTACACTTGGTAACTGTTATCAGAACCATAACAATTATGAACCACTACTAACAGCTTTGAATATTACCAGCTGTGGTGGAAAGAAACGGACATTAATGTGACATAGAATCAGGATGGGAAATGACTTACCTGCCAGACACAGTGTCATATGCTGACTTGAGCTGCTTGCTGATGAATTTTTCATGCATATTTCTCCTGACAACCTCAAAAATGTCTTTCTTGAGTACAACCTGAGATCTGTAAATTCACATGCATATGAGAAAGTGCAGGTGCATTCAACACTTGAGTCAAGTCTCTCTAACCACATTTATACAATTGATTTTCACTTAATATGTGCTTAAAAGTGTCATGTTGTCATGGATGAAAAAAAAATATCCTAGATCTATGTGTGTGTGTGTGTGTGGACGTGCCCCAAAGTGAATTTTTGAACTTGGAAGCAGGAGCAATCAGCACCTGGACTAAAGAAAAGTAGCATACCCTGAATCCTCAAATTAATAAAGAAACATAAAAAACATAAAACAGAACGACTTGTTAAGAGGTTGATCATGTATTGACATATGACACAACACATGTGTTGTGTTTTACCAAATAGACTGTTGAAACTGAGGAACTGGAAAGGAGGAGTTGCACTAAAAAGAAGGACTCCTGTAAGAAGTGGCCTTGGAAAGAAGGTGATCCAGAAAAGGTGAAGATCTTGGCTGGAGCAAGCACCCTGGAAGTGGGAGAGGACCCTGGAAGTCAGGGAGTTGCAAGAAGACAAGAAAAAAAAAAAAAGAAGATGCCTGGGAACCTTGATAGGAAACACCCAAGACAGGTAAGGATGAGCAGCAACACAGAAGGAACCAGCTCAGTGTCCTGGAGACCTTCCTGGGCCAGGTGTGACCTCCTTGTGGTGAAGGGATGACTAATCCTAGGGAACATCCTACTGTGGGGGAATGAGTTACCGAATGTGTGAGGTAATCATGCAGGGTAAAAAACCATTGCCCTTTGTCTTAAATAAACCCCGATATCCAGATTTACTCTGGTGTGTCATTTACTCTGCCTCACCTGCGACACTCAGCACTGTCTTCCCTGTTCTCCCACCTCTGCCCTGTCTTCCCCTATTCATTTCCCAGTACCTGCAGATAGGGGTTTTTTTATTTTATTTTCTCCAGTAGGAGCAATAGCAGCTGTGGCAGAAACCTGTTCAGGCCTGCTGTCATCTCTTTGCCCCTGGCTCAGAGCATTTTCTGGGATAAGTATCCCTGTCCTCTTTCTCTGCTCCTCTTTAAAGAAGTCCTTACGTTCCATGTTGCAATTGCTCCCTGGCCATTCACCTGCATCATTATCAGCTGACATGGGATCATGCCACGTAGTTTTACCATGAAGAAAGAGGATGAAGCATGCAAAGGTAATTTTACATATGATGATAAAAATATTGCTTAGTTGTTCTTCTTACTACCCCAAAGTGAGAAAAATATAACCCATAGTTTTTGTTCCTGGGTGAAGGACACATGGATGAAAACTATCAAACCATTTTTAGCAAATAACAACCCCCAATATTTTATCAGACCAATCCTCTGAGCAATTTTTGAGTGATTCGGAGTTACTGTTGCTTTGATGGTGTCCTGGCCAGTGTTTAAACAATGTCTACAGTATCTATTACATGCAAATAGTTTACCTGGCTATGAGTTTGTGTTTTCAGTGATCTTGCTCACTTGTTAATACATGCTCTAAAAGCAAACATGGAAGATACACACAGTGAAACGTAGTTTAAAAATTCAAATTAATCTACTAACATATTTTTTTTTACATTCTTTACATATATAATTCCAAACCAACAGTTGTGACTTTGTGAGCTGGAAAATTTTTCTCCTATTTTTTTTTATAGTACAATTACATAAAGTCAATACTTACTTTCCACGGCATTTTAAAATAAACTCAATCCTGTTATAATTCCAGGGTGACTTTCTGCAGAAATTTCAGGGGTTTGCATCATGGAGCCAGCAGGCTACATGAACCAAGCAGACAGAGTGCAAATTTTTTTGTTGTGCTTTCTTAAACAAGTATAAGTCAATAATATTTCCCCATCCAGCTTTAACACCTGAGACATTCATAATGGGGAAAAGTAGAGTCTGTGGGTAAATCTGCATTGCAGACCACAAAGCTTGGTGAGGCAGAGTCCAGGTCACCTCCAGGTGTTTTGCTTCTTGTGCTTGAGGTTGGTAGGCTGGAACACTTAAGGTGGTTTCAAAAACAGTGCAGTCTCCACAGTACTCATACTCTTATTTTTGTGTTTTCACTTTAATGCTGTGTCTAGAGAAAAAAAAAAAAAGTTCATTCCTTGTGGCTCAAACGTACCAGAGAAAATAATAAAATAAATGATAAAAAAAAAAAAAACAAAAACGAGAAAAAGCACATGGAATTCTCACTGGAAAAATGAAACATAGAAGCTCACAATGATTTCTAGGACCCAGAAGGCTTCTCATTCCAAAGATACCTGTTTCTTCAGATAGCCAGATAACCTGCCCTCATATGAAACTGCAGCTCACGTAACCTCTAGGAAACAGCCAGCATGACCCAAAACAAGCTGTATGAAACAATGATCTCAGTGATCATTTCCACTTGCACACTGTCTCTGGCACCAAATCGTTTAGTTTAACATAGCTAATCTAGCATGCACTGATTTAAAGTGAAGTGCCATCACATTCATCAGGCTCATTTTGTCCAGAAAAGGAGTGCACATTATTTGGATATCGATGTCAGAAGGTGACTTTGACCCTAAAGCTGCCTGTAGTCTTAAGGTCCACACTGATTGTCATCTGTTATCAGTAGTTTGTAACATCCAGCACCAGCCCAAGCAAAAGGGGAAAGTAAAATAAAAAAATTGAAATATCTAATTATAACCCCCCTCTAATGGCATAAATGTGGACTCTATGACCATGCAACTTCTGAAATGAAGAGCTGTTATGAATAGCCAATATCTAAATGACTTTTATAATTCTTATAAATCTAAAGAAGCTCTCATACTTACAAAATGACATCTAGTCAGAAGCTGGATACCACCAAGCAAAAAGAATATGTTGGCAGGACAGTATTAAAAACTTGAAAAATTTCACTTCTTCAAAGTAAACTCCACTGAAAGATATGTGTACAAATTTATTCAAATAATTGGGTTTTATTCCTTCACCAAAGGCTATAAAAAACTTTGAACTATTAAGTTTACTAAAAAAAAGAATTGTTAAATCGCATCTGCACATGTATTTTTCAAGACACCAAGACAAGCATTATGATATATATTTATATTCTACATAGATTTAGGCATGAGAAACAAAACGATGGTATCTTTATGCATTAGAAGTTCAAAGAAAAGCTCATTAATGTTTTGTTGATTCTGAAAAGACTGTTGATAAAACTCAATATGTCAGACTAATACATATTTTTGAATGCTTAATGGTGACATGAAATATACAACTAATGAAAAAAATGAGTACTTGGGGAGAAAATAGCAATACAAACAGATTGTGGAGCTGCTAAACAGTGAAACATCAAGAGAGATGTATGCCAAGGTTGCATACTTTATCTCTGTAACTATTCAGCACAGATGCAGAAAGTATAACAGTCTGCAGAAGAATCAAGAACATTGTAAATGAGACATTTGAATGAATGAAGTGAATATCACCAACACAGTGAGTGTTGGTGACCTTGTCTGAATATCACTGACTAGAGCAGAATTCAGGAATTCCCTGTGAATGGCATCGGGAAGGGTTGCAAAAGAGTAAAAATGTTAAGGAAACAATGACAACATCATGAAAAAAAGAGCCAACTCCACAAAATCAACAATGGAAATTCCCACATCTTCCTGGACTGACTTAATCGATCTCTCTATTCAAGGAATTTTGTAATAGATAGTAAAATAAAGTAAAATAAAACAGTAAAATCATAAGGAAAAAAACTTGTGAATATTAAAAGGCTCCACAGTGCAGAAAATTTAATTTCCACATCTTCTTAAGATTAACATTGACCTCCTTGTACACTTGTAAAGACAAGAACCAGTCAGAGACAAGTGAGAGCATTTGAAAATACTTCTAAGAGTTGTGTTTTCCAGGTACCTATGTTATAAACAAACCTGTGTGGAAATCCCAAATGAAAGGTTTGACTCCTGAGGACTAAATATCCCAGTGTATCACTAAGAATCTAAACATGTCACCGTTTTCTGCACCTTTCCAGCAAACTGTTTTTTGATATGTGGTTAATAATTATCTGTAATTTTCTTTCTTTTCCATGAGGGCTCATGAACTTATTACCTTGTTCTTGTCATTCACCTCTCCTTCTGAAGTAGTAATCACCCTTTGTTTCAAACTGTTTCATCAATTAATATAATCAGGATAAACTAAAGAATTGTGTTCCACTTGAACACAGCTTGAAGATTCTGTGTTGTACCTTTTTTGCTGTTGAAATATTTCTGTCTTGATTGTGAAGCTTTCGGATATGGCTATTCTCATAATTTCTGCCCTCTCTCCTCACCAAAATGCTTTCTTAGGAAACATGAGTATATTTGCTGACAGCCTCTGAAATGTTGCAATAAAGCAGAATTAAAACTTCTTATAGTCACTGATTCAGAAAGTTTTGAATTTGATTTGGGAAGTTTGGTTTTGTTTTGACTGTTTTGCTGTTTCTTTTTCTTTTTTTTTTTTTTTTAAATTTATTCATGTATTACAATGAAAAGCAGTTTTTATTTCAAAAATCTTCAAGGGAGAATGCTCCACCTGCCTCCTCTGCCTTAAAAATGCTATTCAGTGCTCTCCTCCTTTCCATTTGATATTTGCCCTATTTATTGCTACTACATAGTGAGAAGAAGGACCCTTTGAAAATTTTCATATTCACCAATTTCTCTTCATATTGTTCTGTGCAACTGCACTCATCAGAAGGAAGCTCAAGTCTAAATAATACAGATTCTCTTCAAATTTGAGACTAAAATCTTTAGATACTCTAAATGTCATGAATACCCATTCTTGCAGTCCAAAAAACCTACAGTAACTTGCATAACACAGACCTTTTCTTATTCATCCTTTAGGTTTCCACACAAATTCAGTCAATGAATGCTGACTGTTACTATCCTTACTGTAATTTGTAGTTAGGTACAGGCATAACTACTGGGAATAGCAGTTCAAACAATTTCAGTAGGCACAGAAGTCAATTAGCTGAGTTTATCAACTTGGTGAGCCCGGGAGCCACAATTTTCCTTTTTCTTTTTTTTTTTTTTTCTTTCCCCTTTTTTTTTTTTTTTTTTTTTTTCCAAATCAAGCTTTAAGGTTTGCTTGCTTGGATGTTTACAGGCACAGGTTCATTTGTATCAGTCTGTTTGGCTGAAAATGTAGGAGCTGAGAAAATGCTGCTTCTCCACTTGCTAAAGACAGATGACAAACAAACCTTGCAACAACAGCAATTTTTATTAATGATTCACATAAAGATCAGCATCATTACATCGAAAAGTACAGCTGGCTTCATCTTATTGAAGAAATAGGAGGAAAATGGCCATTAAGGTTATTTTAGATACAGTACATTGACACAAAAAATATCCTATTGCAAAGTCAGATACAAATCAGTGCTTTAATATTAAACAATTTTCATCTGAACGTGTATAGTTGAACACAATTATTGCCTTATTATGCAGTATGTTCAATTTATGCAATGAATAGGTCGGCTCCATGCAGAATGAATCAGGAAATGAAATTTGAGTACGGGAGAAAATAATCTTACTCCAAATTAAAACAGCTATTCAAGTACTTCTTTGCCAAACTAAAGACATCAGGGATGGGTGGCTTGTGGTTTTTGTCCTCTATAGTTCATTAAGTGAGACAGTAAAAATAATCTTGCCAAACAAAGATGGGCAAAACCAGGAGCAACTTTGAAAAACCTGTTGTGAAAACAGTTTTCATGCTATAATTCCCTCTTGTTCAATTTCTAAAGTGGTATTTTGTGAATTTCTGGTCACCTTGTATTTTAACATGGTGCATGTTTTAAGGAGATACTATTTACTCTCTAGAGGAAGACCCAAAATTAGGAAGGAGCTATTCAGTGGTTCGTATGTAGGAAGTGAGTAGTAATTTTTTGATAGAGCTTCATTTAATACAAAAATAGGGATAAAACATGAGTGGTTTCAAAATTTGAGGCAAAAAAAATAAATCTACTTTTATTCAAATAAAGCTGATGTCTCCTTTAGTTAAATATTGACAAAATTTATGGGATTAAAGCATTATTCTAGTCTCATCCTAAATACAGGTCACTCCTAAATTTATAGTTGCATGTCAATTTGCAAAACCTGCTAATGCAATAACCAATCAACTCTTAGTGAGTATATGGGGAACAAGTTGCAAAAAACACCCAACACCCACTTCCAAAAATTATTTAAAAAAAACCTGTAAGGCAGGTAATATTTTTGAATCTATTTTCAAGTGTGAGGTGGAGTTACCGAGGACTAGAATTTTCCAAGTGATCGGTTGTGTATTATGTTTTGAAAATGAGTCTTCCTGCAGATTAATGCACATTTTCTGACTAAAAGGGTGTCTTTAATTTAGTTGAAATCCCAAATTCAGAGCACAAAACACAAAGCTTGCATTGAAGCTGTACTCACTATGGGACTAAAATTCGTGATAAAATGAAAATAATTTTACAGGCAGTGAGTCATTAAGTTATTTTAATTTTCATCCTCTAATGTAAAAAAAAGGTCTGAGGCAGATGGATTTTGCAAGTATTGAAAGAGTTTAAAAATGCAAGGAAATTAGGATATAAATGTTTCTGATGGAGAAAAATTAGAAAACAAAATTACCTGGAAGACCAAAGAGAGAAAAAAAATAAAGCAAATAAATAAAAATAAAAATAGATTTCAAAAACTGGCAACATCCTACCAACAAGTAATACATTGAATTTTTAAGAAGTATTACCAGCCCAGAAAGAAAGGAAAGTGTTTTGGGAGGGTTTTCCTCGTGAAAATTTATTTTGTTTTCTTTTTTTTTTTTTTATTCCCAGTTGAAGGAATGTTGACTTTAGATTGAGGTGTTTTTTACAAACTTCTTCAAGTAATTATGTTAGGTGTATCTAGCTGATAAAATCTTTTTACTTCTTTCTAATGAAGGCATTTCTCTTGTGGGTTCTTGTTTATGGAATTAAATTGAAATATCTTATTCCCTGGTGCTGCATTTATGTGTTTTGAATAATGCAGTAAATTCTCACACATTCTGCAATGCCAAGAATCAAGGTTAAATACACAATCCTTCAGTTATGTTTTATAGAAAATTAAAAGGGAAATGTCAGATCAGTGAAACTCCACAGTCATTCAAAGGTGATGCTTCCATTAGTCTCTTTGTTTTGAGGTCTGAATGGCTTTGGAGCATTGGCTGCTTTCAGTATTTTTTTAGGCATTCCCTTTTCTGCCATAACTAGAAGTGTTCAAGGTCAGGATTTGACAAATCTGGTGTAGTGGAGAGTGTCCCTGCCCATGACAGGGGTGTTGGAACGAGAAGATATTTATAGGGTGCCTTCCAACAAAGCCATTCTATAATTCTATGGTCTATTCCATATCAGAGATTCATCTAATCATGACATATCTTCTGTAGTTTTTTTAATTATTATTTCTATACTATAATAAAATTTCAGATTTCAATACATAAACACTCTCTAATACTCAAAATACTCAAATTATTTTTAATGAATTTCTGTATATTGTTAAAAATCCACACCAAGTCCATCAGACCCACACCCAGTACCCTTAGACACTTTCCTTCTGGTATAATTAATATAAGATGTTAAAATCAAGTCAATACTAGGAAATATATATTGGTCAAAGAAGTGTAGATTAGAACATGTCTTGGCTAATGGTTATTTTTGTGTATTAATTTTAGGAAGCAAAATTTTGATAAATTTATGTCAGCATCCTACTTGATCCATCTTGACTGGATTAAAAATTACTCTTTGGGGGCCAGTTCATGCAAACCCCCTTTTTATCCTCCAGAAAAAACCATATAATATTCTTAACTCAGTATAGGGCCTCTTTCTGTGGGACATGGATTCTGGAGTGCTCTATGTACTAAAGTGCCATAGTAACAGCAAAGGAAAGAAAGGACACACATTTTTAAAATTCTATGTGAACATAAAAACTTTGATGCCACAATTGCAGTATTAATATTTTGCATTTGTCTAAAGTATTCCAGAGATAAAATGAGTTCTAAATAAAAACATAAATGAGTAAAAATTGTTAAGATATATGGACAGGCAAAGCTCGAGCTGGAGTTCTAGTAACATAATACCAATTTTAGCTGATCCAATTCAAGATACTTTTTAATTTGGGATGAAGAAGCCTTTCATTTCATATTCTTTAAGTCACTAAAAATTAATGTAGGAAAATCTTTCCATCTTAAGTTATCTGTCATGGTAATATTTACTAAATGATAGAGGATTCCCTTAAAACAAAATAATCATTGGGAAAAAAGTTTATTTTCTTTTCAATGCCCAATTTAGTTATCATTGTTCTTGGGATCCAGAAAGACACAAAACAAGACATAAAACCAGTTAGGACTGTAATCTAAGCATATATCCATATATATAATCTAAAAATATGTCCGTAGTTGGATAATTCATGTATGTAGGATTTCTTTTTTTGCCTGGGCACAATGCTTCAGTGTCAAATCTGTATGCAGCCCCCTTGTATAATATGGACACCTCTTTCTTTCTGTAAGGGACAAACACTTTGCTATCAAAAACATATATTCTGACTTGTTGAACTATGTCATATTTCTCTCATTTTATAGAAAAAAAAATCAGTCAATTCAGCTCATTGAAAGACATTTTCTCAAAACTCTCTACAGCTTTGGGATAGATGTCGTCTTGCAAGGATGCTGGAAAGAGAAAAAAGGGAATTGAGAACATTAGAAATCTTCAATACATCTGTTCCCATTTCCTATGTGATTGGATACTGCCTCTTGAGATTCAGTTAAACATACCCCTTGTGATTCGTTCCCACTGAGACAATTTAAGAGCAAAGACAGGTATTGTCAGATAAGGATATCAATGCAGAATTTAATTAAGCCATAAATTATAGCTCCAGTTTGTGATTTGAACCTCAGTCTCTTTTTTCCCTCAGACTTCAAAGATATTGTACCTCATTTTGAAATGATGCAATGATGACATTTGATTGATTTTTTCATTGTGACTTGTTGAGTACATAAAAAGGGAATTAGCTGCTGTATTCAGGGTCAGTTCTATTTTGGAAGGACACATTTGTCAGAGTGCATCTCTGCTGCTTGACAGTGTGTGGGTTGGACTATTAGCACAATGAAATATAAGGTGTATTTCAGTCTAACCTCCAGCTCTGCTAAAAGGAGAGAGAAGAAAACACTGGTTGAGCAATAGGGAAGTGGAAAAGAGAGTGTCAAAGATGAACTGTGGGCATTTCAGTAGTAGGTGGGGAAGTATTTTAGCTGTTTCCTGAAATCACTGGGGAGTTATAGAAGAGAAGGATGTTTGGACTGATGGATGGAACATAAAATGTGTCAACAATTATGATTTTTTTTCTGGTTTTGGAGGATTTTTTCTTGGTTGGGGTTTTTTGTTTCTTTCTTTGGGTTTGAGTTTGTTTTGTTTATTTGTTTGTTGGTTGGTTGGTTTTGGTTTGGATTTTTTGGTTGTGGCTTGTTCTTTTTTTAATGAGTTTGATAATTTTTAATCATCTGTCTATCTTCTTTCCATGAGAAAGAAGTATAATGGAAAACATCTTAATTATTCCATCTGCATGCTAGAGTAAGTTCAGTACAGAAGTCAGCAGAACAGTAATAAGAATAAGAAAATCTATAAGCATGGGGCAAGAGAATCGCAAAACAGACAGCAGCTCAGGAAACTACAGGAGATAAAGGCCCAAAATTTTGTATTTAGTGTCTGGAAGCAGCTTAGGAAAAGATTGAGAGGAAAGAGCTCCTCATGGCTGAAAGGTATTGAGTTGGGTATATTTTCAAGCTTCTTCTTAAAATACAAGCTCTGGAAACAAGATAGAAAAAAATGGGAATTAGCAATCATATAAGTAATGATGTGAAGTAATGATGTCTAAGAGAAGGAGTAGTTGGAAATAGATGATTTTTGAGGTCCCTTCCAACACAAGCAATTCTATGATTCCATGGTTGGGATCTCACTCAAGTTAGAAATACAAAACTACGTTGCATTGAACAAATCAAAAGGGAAAAAAGCAACCATCGTCCTGAGGTTATTTTAAAAAAAGTTAAATCACAACTCTAAAAAAATTCCAAAATACAATTTCAGATAGTTTTTCCTAGAAATGACAACACACAGATATCTGAATTAATATAATAAGGTATATTTCAACATATAAACAAGTATTTTTGTGAATCCATAGTTTTATTTTAATCAAAGCACAACCTAAAAATATTCTACAGAGAAACATTTAAAACTTTTGCATACTGTTTCTCTGCAGATTAAGACTGATGATGTTTAAAAGAGTACGGTAGATGCCTTCACTTGTCTTTTGGATAGCAAAAATCACTTGAGTAGCTGCACTTTGATTACTCTGTGCAACTGTTCTGATCACAGTGGGACGCTTGGTCACTCACTTTAAATTAGTGTCATCAATAAAAGAATTAGGTCATAAGCATCAAGTAGCAGTGGTCTGAAATCTGGAGATAGAAGTTAACGCCTACCTTTCCATTCAGCTTTCTTTCACCCAGTTGTGCAAATTAAATTGGATCATGTCCATTTCAGTTTCAAGTGAGGTGCATGGCTGGTACTATTTTAAACTATCAAGAAGGAAATAATGAAAGAGGGAAAAAGAATTGGGGTTGATTCTGTTATAGGTCAAAACCACTTTAGTAGCAAATAATGCAACAGGAAAAAGATTATTTTAGCTAAGAAGCACTGAGCTCATGAAATAGTTTTATTGGAGTGGCAATAGGTTCACACAGGAGTTCTGGACTATTACATGTCTTAAAGTATTTTAAGACATGTGCCTTGAATCCCTTATCTCTTTTTGTCACTGTTCCCCATAGCATTCTCCTAAGGAAACGTGGCTTCAATGGGTGTACTCTTTTCTGGGTAAAGCAATGTCTGGATGGCTGGACCCAGAGGGTGATGGTGAGTGGATCTAAATCCTGTTGGTGGCTGGCAAGTAGTGGTGTTCCCCAAGGCTAGTATTTTGGGCTGGTTCTGTTTAATAATGTTATCAGTGAACTGAACAAAGGGATTGAGTACCCCCTCAGCCAGTTTGCAGATGATACCGAGTTGAGTGGGAATGCTGATCAGCTGGTGTGAAGGAAGGCTCTGCAGAGGGATCTGGACAGGCTGGATTGATGGGCTGAGGCCAACGGGATGAGGTTCAACAAGACCAAGTTCTGGGTCCTGCACTTGCATCACAAACACCCCCTGTAGAGCTCAGGGAAGAGTGGCTGGAAAACTGCCCAATGGGAAAGGATCGGGGATGCCGGCTGACAGGAGCTGAACATGATCCAGTGCGTGCCCAGGTGACCAAGAAGGCTAATGCCATTCTGGCCTGTATCAGCAATAGTGTGGCCAGCAGGACCAGGGCAGTGATTGTTCCCCTGTAGTGGGCACTGGTGAGGCCACACCTCAAATCCTGTGTCCAGTTCTGGCCCCTCAAGAGCAGAAAGTCATTGAACTGTGAAGAATGTCCAGAGAAGGGCAGCGGAACTGGGGAAGGGTCTTATCCTTGCTGACATAATAACCTCTTGACTCTACTTACAGCTAGAAAAAAGACCAAAAGTCTTTATAACTTCAGGATTAGGAACTGAAAGGGGTCTCCTGACCTAGAGCTCTGCTTCATGTTCTTTAGCTACAGGATAAGATAGGAGTCTATTTTAAAAAAATTATATATATATATACACACACACATATAAAATAAGGCCTTAACTATTTATTCTATTTATTCTTTGGGATAGAGAAAGACTAAAAGAGAAGAGAACAAACCCATATAATTAGAAATAATTAGAAAACTTTGAAATGGCTTTTGTTTAATATAATAAATTTTTAAATCTGTTTATAAAAATCTATTCTATAAAATATATATCTTATATAATATATATAATTATATAAGGTGTGTATATATATATACACATATATATATATAAAAAATACCTTAACCTGGCCTGAAACTATAAACACTATAAATAAACACTATAAACACTATAAATCCCATTTTCCTTGTGGTACAGCATAACCACATCTATGGGTCTTTGAAACGAGGGATTCTTTCTCTTACTGAACATGTTTTTAGTATAATAATAATAATAATGATGAAGTTTATATGCAAGGCAGATGAATATCCAGTCTCAGCTGAATGGGTGTGGGCTCTGGTTTGAAAACTGCACCAATCCAAGACTGTAACAGAAGCCCATATGAAAATAGTACTGTCCAGCATGCCTCCACAGGAAGGAGAAAAAGGAGGAAATACAATGGAAATCAAAGTGGCTCTTTATTAGACACACCTTTAAAATACCTGTCAGAAGAGGGGAATGGCTATGTTATTGCTAGAGCTCAAAAGATTATACTCAAGAGGATGTTTTAAATCTTCTGTGACTCTTGATGTTTCATG
>JAYRBT010000001.1:14053326-14106191 GCA_036023395.1 Myiotriccus ornatus
ATGGAATACTGGGTACTTGGCCACTTCCTTGGTTACAAACTGGTCACCAGGAAGGCCTAGACTAAAACCATCACACTCTACCAAGGTTTTTTAAGAATCTGTGCTTATATGAAACTTAAGGTTTTTCATATTGTCTCTGCCACATCTCTGCACAGGATGAATTTTACCCTTTAAGCTAAACAACTTGGTTTGTTCTGTCTCTTACTTTTAAAGTATGAATAGTCATGAATACTTCACAATTACAAATGAAGTTTCCTCTTCACAGAATAAGTCGATAAACCTGAGAGTTTTTAAATTCAATTTTTAATTTTTTAATGTTCCCAACAAAGTCTCCTCTTCCTTCAAGAAATCACCCTAGCACACACTTAAAAAATTGGTTTCTGAGCTATTTTCTTAAATTGCTTTGTTGCTCAGTTCCTATTTATTTCAAAATTGTCTGAGACCTTGAGATTAAATTTATTTAACACTATAGAAGTTGAAATTGATAAAAAAAAAGGTCAATCTTTAAGAATTGTGTTTTCCATTTGGTTCCTGCAATAATTTTGGCACAGGACTTAACTTTTACCTTCATCATGTCTCGAGGGAAGGGCAGGAACTGAAGCACCATCTTTCTAAATGTCCTTTAAATTGAAGAGGTTTTCACTTTATTTGCATTCCTACTTTTTTTTCCTCCTTCTAGTTGTATTTTTACTCAAATATATTTTTGATCTTAAACCTAATTACTTCTGCATCTCCAGAGTTACTTAGTTTATTTTTTATTCAGTGTAATTTTGGTTTGTTTCCTTTTGATTTTCCTCATCACAAAAAGGCAGCAAATAAAATTAAACAAATCATAGTAGTCTACTACTTTTACATCTACATTTTAAAACCTGAATCTCATAGAAGACTAACATATATGAAAAAAACCAAAAACATGTGGGTAGCATTTTTTTTTCCTTTAGCTATTAAGGTTGACAATTAGAAAATACTTTGTTGATTCTGTATATGCATTAAATTGCACCTTCATGCAGGCAATGCATGTTGTCACAGAGAACAGCTCATGTTTCTATCTTAAAAAAACAAGTTCACTTTTGAAGAAAATATACACTAATGACAATCACCACAAGGAGAGCAAGGCAATTTTTCCTCAAATAAAAATATAAAAATAACATTTTGTCATGTGATAATTCTTTCTCTTTAATTTTCTCGAACAAAGGATCAAAGAGACTAGAATGCTATAGGTAATCCTAGTAAATTAACATGGCTTCTATGAAAGTTTAAAGGACATGCTTTATTCTTACAAGGATCTAGGTCAGCAGATGTAACACACTTCTGAATACGTGAATTACCCCTTATTTAACAGTCAATAGTGTTTATTCTTCATAAAGGAATTCTTCTTCATCTTGGGTCCACACACCTTCATTCGTAGGCACACCTTCAGCTACATTCATAGGCATTTGTTTAACTGCCTATGAATAAATAGTTTCATTGTGAGTATTCTGAACTCAGTTACCGTGAAACTAAAACATCTGCCCTCTCTGCAAGGTATTTTAGCTTCAGATAAAACAGGAAAATATTTTTGAAATATTATCCTCTAAAGGTAAAAAAATGATTAAATGTTGGAAATGGGGTGAGAAGGGATGATAAAGATACTGATACACAGGGTGCTGACCTGAAACCTTCCTCTTCATAATTTCTGATTCCCTACAAGTTAAGATATAAAATCTTTAATTCATTGCTAGGGAGTGCAGGATGACCTGTGCTGGGTGCATGTGAGAACATCAGTAATTTTGTGTGTGTTCTCAGGAGTTCCTAGAATGTATTGATTAATGCCATGCAAAAGGATTTGGAATGTTTTTGGAGAACAAAGCCTGTGCCGTTAACTGATGTTTCATGGTGTGATTTCTATATTATTACAGGTCAATTATTACTTCCTCTTTTGTCTGGGTTTTGAGAGGACTGTGAGGAGAAAGGGAGGCAAAAGAATTACCCAGATGGATATTTCTATTGGGAGTGACTGCTACTTTAAAGTATTTTAAAAAAATTATAAATGCAAGATGATTCCCTTGAAACATGAGATTAAAGATAATTTGATCACTTTTTACTACTCTTTTCATTATCTCAGAATGTCCCAATTTTTCTTTCACTAGAACCTAATTAATGTGTTTACTTCATGGTTAATTAAAGTTAGTTAAATTATTTGAAAAAAAACACTTCTGATAAGTGATTTATAGTTATTTTAGGATTTACAGAGAGCAGTTTACTTTATTACCTGGCTAAGCTGTCATTACTCTCATTTGAGATGTGATGATGATGCTGTAGAAACACATACAAACCCAAATGCAAATAATAATTTATTATATTTCTACATTCTATTTAAATGTAAGAGTGCAATGTAACTTCAGAAAAACTGGCATTAGGAGAAATTTACAATAATTTAAATATATGGGGGGGAGGGTAAGGGTGGATTACTTGCTTCCTAAAATTAGGAAAAGAACCACAATATTGTTGGTTGGTAAGATAATGTGCCTGATCTTTTATTGCAAGACAGTAAAAAGTGCTTAGCATTAAAATAATGCTACATATCTTCAGTGCCCTGAAAATATATGTATTATGAGCTGGGATGAAATTTAATACAAGATAATTAATTTATACAAATTAATTATCTTAGAAAATATTTTTTTAAGACAACATTTAAAACTCTTTGATTGCTTATCAAATACTGAAAGTTACCTTTTTTTTTCGCACTGTTTTACCAGTGAACCTGGAGGAAAATACTTCCATATCTTCATAAAAGAAGCAGTTTTAATAATTAGTGATGTGATCTTATTTCTCTTTCTATATCACTTTGAGTAAAATAGGTACTAGTAACATTAGGGATTTTATGATAATTTTGCATTTTATTTGACCCACTTTACTGTGATTTGGAACTGCTACAGAAACAGCGGAAGACCTATGTTTCTAACCTGAAGGGAAAAAGAAACTGCATAAAAATCTGTATACAGTTCTATAATTTCTAGATCATAAGAGTAATATCTCATTCTCCAGGCAACAGACCTGCTCAAGAAACTCTAAAGAATGTTATTCTCAAATTTTTCTCTTTGAGATAGCAAAATTTTGGAATTATTTGAGTATTTCACTAGCAATTTGGAAATATGCTTGGAGGAGACAAGTTTTATTCTTGAATGACCCTTAGAGAAAAAGGAAAAGCCAGAAGAACTGGGGACAAGCAGAAGGTGTTCCTAATTAAAAACACGAGGAGTGTGTAAGTGTTAAATGTCACAGCATTCTACCATCATGTTAATGTGTGAGAGAGGGGATGAGGTGGGAAACAACCAGGTGTAGATACCACCGATTTTTCTTACTTTTATGAAATTCATCTTTTATCGTTTCTCTTTATGACATGTATGTAACCTATTCAAATGTTTTTCAAATAACTCCTGATGATAGTTTTTTCCTAAAGATCACATTCCATCACATTGCCTCTGATTAGAATGTGGTGGTTATTATCTTGCACTGCAATATCTGAAGGAAAATTTTCTCTTTAAAACTATGGGCAAAATCCTAGATATGTACTGTCCTTCATGATTTATCTAGGAATTTTAATTTCCAATTGAAATTTCTTTGGTGTTTTCATTACAACCCACACAAAAGAGAATCTAGTGATTTAAATGTCTAACAAAAAACAAGGAGGAAAAAAATTAATAGGATAGTAATTTACAGAAAATACCATAAGTTTCCCTTTCATTACACTTGAAAAGTACTGTGAGGAATGAAACTGAGACAAATACAGTTGGATTTTTTAAGTTTTAAATAAAATAAATATCTTACACATTATAATATAATTATAACACTTACTTTCTCAAAAACAAACTTCATCTGGAACTCCAAAGCACTATACAATTGGTAAAAAAAATCAATTAGTGCACTATTAACAGCACTAATAATTTAATGCTGCAAAGATAATTTCCTAAAGAATAGTGAGAATTCTTCAAACATCAGCATTGCTTTAATAATTGTTAAGAATGCTCAGCACCTCCCAGAATCTTACTTAATGGTACAGAAGTCACCTATGTACTATAAATTGTTATTTATTTGGAATCTCATGTCATTGCAATTTCAATTTTTCTAGACCTTACTATTAATTCATAATGTTTATTTGTAACTAAATTTAAAAGAAGAGGGATTATCCTACTCTCTCTCTCTCTGAATGCTGTTATATAGAGACAAAGAAGTGCAATTTTTAAAGACTGGAACAAGGGAAGAATGAAAAATATTGCACAACACAGTCACAGACGTCATGACTGATAGACTGAGTGTAAATATAGAGGTATGCTAGATGAAATAAGCCTTTATGAATCTCTCTGAGGAAAGGAAAAAGAATCCAAAGTGCATAGTTTCCTTGCATTGTATATGACAACAATCTCAGTTCACTCTGTCAGACAAAGTGTATTGCAGTCACTTCATTTGTGACCTTTGCAGTTAGTGACTTTTATCAAAGACTGCCCAAACTGAAGAAAGTTTATTTTCTTCTAGTTTGGAGTTTTTCTTCTAAAGTATGTTTTATTAAGACTTTTTTTTTTTTTTAATTTAACATAACATGCACATAAGAAATATTTTCCTCATTACATTATTTCAATTTATTTTTCAGTAACTTTATGTAGGCATCTCTCACCTGTAAGGCTACCATTGACTGTCCTCCCTTTAAAGCCAAATTTACCTTGTACAAAATCTAGATTTATTTTTCACCTTTACAATTGTGAAATAAAATATCATCAAGGCTCTGAAATATAAAACTGATTGCATGCTGAAGACCAGTAATGAAAAATTAGTCTTTCTCTACTTTATACCATGCTCTTAACCAAATTGGTAAGAGTAATAGAGTAAATCTCCACTGAGGAAAGGCTGAAAGAATAGGAATTATTCAGTCTGGAGAAGAGAAGGCTCTGGGATGACCTAATTGTGGCCTTCCAGTACCTGAAGGGAACCTACAGGAAAGATGGAGAGAGACTTTTTACAAAAGCATGTAGTGAGAGGACAAGGGGGAATGGCTTCAAACTGAAAGAGAGTAGGTTCAAAGACATTAGGAAAAAAATTCTTCCCTGTGAGGGTGATGAGACACTGGAACAGATTGCCCAGAGAAATTGTGGATGCCGTATCCCTGGGAGTGTTCAAGACCCAGTAAGATGGGTCTCTGAGCAACCTGGTCTAGTGAAAAGTGTCCCTGTCCCTGGCAGGGGGTTTGGAATGAGATGATCTTTAAGGTCCCTTCCAACCCAGGCCATTCCACGACTCCATGATGTTGCAGCTACTGCCAGGCATTGAAATGTGTGTCTATATAAATACAGATATTATGGCAGTTTTGGACTCAGTGTATGCTTATCCATAGGAGGCTCATTGCCTTTAAAAAACTATTAGAGGCATCCTGCAAATTTTTAACACATGGATTAATATTCTATCCCTTCTGGATAATAATGGATCTGAATTTGACTTTCGTATTTCTGTTAAGGACCTGATTGTTTGTTAAAGGCCCTTTTCAGGCTGAGCAATAAAATCACAGATGTCCCTTATGTAACCCTCTTTCATGTTCATGGTCATTTACTCTTGTGACTGTTCACACTGAAGTCACTGGGGCTTTTTATATAAGAAAGTATTTGTCCCTGGGAATTCATATTGTACAGTTTTGGTATGAAAAAGAATATGCATTGTTTCCTATAATCAGTTCTGCATTACAGATTTCTTTATTTTAATTCCTTAAAGAATATTTACTGCCCAACTCTAGAGTTATGTAGCATTAAAAAATATACTAATGGTTAATTTGCATTTTTCATAAATGCAGCTGCCTATTAAAAGACACATTTTGCCAATGTATAGCTATAGATAACATCTCATATAGATAACATGGGAGTTCTAAATGATAATATAATAAACATAATAATTGATTATAATAAATAATAATAAACAAAATAATTATCTATGATAACTATTTGCTAAACAAAGTCATCAGCAATGAATATAGTAAAGCTCTTAATATTGCTTCCACTAGATCTATAAAAGCAGCTCTCAACTACAAATTAAAGTGTCAAATATTTCATTTTTTAAAAATATTTTTGTTGTTTAAAAGGTGCACTTAAAGTAATAACATTGCCTCTCTGTTATGAAATTAATGGATAATTGATTTTTCAAAACAAATTCACTGTGTTTATATTCCCCCATTCTTTGCTTTCATGGAAAATGTCAGAAAACAGCACCTTGTTTTCTCCCTAGTTCCCATATGAAACTTTTGAATAATACAAAAGAAAATTAAAAAAGGTAAAAAAAAGAGATGTCAAATGTCCCTTAGATGTTACTGAACACTGAGCACAACCTTTTCAGAAGCAAACCTCTGTAGGAAATGAAAAAGATGAACAGCGATGGATTACATGAAAAATATAATAAGTGTTTATCAGTCTCCATTCTGCTCTTCCCACCTGCAACTATTTAAAAATGAAGCAGCTCAGATACAGAAATTTATGCCCAATTCCTGCCTGCCGCCATCATCAGGGGTTTAGAACTAGATGATCCTTAATGTCCCTTCCAACCATTCTATGAGTCTGTGATCTCCCACCAAATCAGAAGAACTGTGAAAAACCCAATTACAACTACATTGAAATCTACTACTACAGAAGCCTCTACTCTGCCAAAACTACTCAACAGTTGCACTGCCTGCCAGGTGTGCAGTCACACACAGAGAACACCAGTGAATTCCAGGTAGTTAGTCACAAAGATTCTTCTAAAATATGTTTTCGTAAAAATGCGTTCTACTTTTTTCCCTTCCTCACTCATCGATGACCCTTGTGGCATTTAATATAATTTCATTTTGTGTTTCCTCAGTTTGCACGGTAGTTTTTCTACCAACAGACTGATAGAATTAGGTGAAATTTGCAGGAGAAAAAGGGAGAATTCTCCTGCCATTCACAATAATTTGATCCTTCTCAAAGAAAATAATATTTTGGAGAGAATGAAGGATGTGGCAGGTGAAGGAGATTTGCAGAAGGGAGTTGGGAGCCTATATCTCATCTGAGGATGGAGAAACTTTTGAAAGAAAAGGGAAGGAGATCCAAAATGAAGAATCTGGGACTACAGAAACAAAAGCATCACACAAACCAGAGGAAATGAAAGAGAGTTTGCAACAGCTCTCAGAGGCACTGAGTTTAGTGAAGCCAAGTTTGGAAAACAGTTTTTTCCCCACAAGGACAAAATGCACAGGATGAGAATCTTGTAAAAACATTTTTTTCAATTTATTTTTTAGTCTAGTCAGAATCAACTGCCCCAGTTTTGTATTTTCTCTCTTTTATCTCTATAAATAGCTAAATATCAAAGCCAGCATTCTAAAAGGACTTGTTTCCTCTGAACTTAAGAGCTCTTTAGCCTTCTTAAAGTGGTTCAGTATAAAAGGGGTTTTTTGGACAACATATTTCACTTAAAGCTCTGACTGTCACAACTTTCAGTCAAAGCTTGAAGGGACACCACATATCTAGAAGGAGCTGTCTTAGCATAAGAAGTGTCATCACGGAATCCTGGAATGGGTCACGTTGTAAGGGACCACAACAGATCATCTGATCCAACCTCTCTGCTCAAGCAGAGTCATCGTAGAGAACACGGCACAAGATTGTGTCCAATAGGTTCTGGAATATCTCCAGTAAGGGATACTCCACACCCTCTCTGGGTGATCTGTTCCAGTGCTCCATCACTGCACAGGAAAGAAATCCTTGTCCTATTACTCAGCACCACCGAGCAGAGCCTATTTCATTCCCTGACACCTCCCTGCAAATACTGACAGACATGGGTGAGGTTCCCTCTCAGTCATCTCTTCTCAAGCTGAACAGGCCCAGCTCCCTCAGCCTTTCCCCATAAGAGATGCTCCAGTCCTTTAATCATCTTTGTAGCCCTCAACAAAATCAGTTTCACTGAATGAAGAGTTTCTGGTTCCGTGTCTGAAGGGTGTTTCAACAGCACACTGGAGTTCAAGTCACACCAATACCCTCCTATATCAGCCTGTTCACACACAGTAAAATCCACACATGGGATTGTAAGGAGGTCAGAATAATGGTTGAGACACAATCTAAAATGATTTCATTCTTAGTGGACTTCTACAGTATATGCAATAGTTTTGTTGCTTTTTCTTTCCATTTGATTTGCCTCTTTGGACTGAGAGCATCATTTAGACTCTCCAGAAGGTAAATGTGATTACTTTTTCTGACCTTTCTGTAGTCCTTTTGTCAGTATTACAGCAAGAGGTCAAACACTCCTACATGGATAACTGAGTATGTTTAGAGTCATATGGATAAATGTCTAATATAACTGTATGCCTGTCACTAGAAAAAAAAATACTCACTACTCCAAAAATAGATCAGATGCTTGGCATAAAGATGTATCCATCTGATAAAGGAAAGCAAATCTTCAAGAAAAATTGCAGTGCAGTGACATACATCAAACTCTAAAAGAGTTTTAAATATTTAAAGCAGCTCTTATAATAAAACCCTTCATCTATGATGTATTTAACTCAAATTGCTACATAACTTTATTGTTGCCATTACTTCAGGACAGCATTAACAGTAGTCACGTTCCCAAAAATTCAACGGAGAAAATGCACATGCATTCACTTGAAAATCCCATTCAAGGTAAGAGAAACTTCTCAATATTATCAGTGTTCTCTATATCTGTGGAAAGCTACTGCAGAAAACAAGAATCAGCTGCTGGGAGGCAAGAAGCCTTTACCAAGGTGACCTTTAAAATCCCTGCAATTATAATATAATAATAAAATATTTAAACATAGCATTTCATGTGTATCATCTATGTTTGCAGTACTTGCATGGTTACAGAAGTATGTTTGCTGTCATAATACTTAGGACATAGGATTCTACCTCTCATTTTCATAGTGCACAAGGATTCCTTTAGTATCTACTAACTTTCCCTTGTTCAGAATCCATCCATAATAACAATTTCATATCTTATATATGAGCAGAAGCATTAGAAATATGTTAACAGGCTTTCTTCATGTTAAGTGGTGTAGGGATATATATAGGCAAGCTCTATGAGAGGATCATCCATTAACACTCACAAACCTCCACAGAAGTCAAGCATGATTTTCCTAATTTTTAGATTGGGACAGTGTCTTGTCTGAGAACAGTCAACACACCAATGACCCAGTGACCCTTGATTTCAACAAAGTGGGCTTCAGTTTGTTCAGGGAAATGGGACAGGCAAAGCTTTCTGGTCCCAGAGGGCAGTCTTTGCAAAAAATAATAATCCATTCCAAAATGTGGGAGCATACAACAGTATCACATGAACAGTGTCACTGAAGACAAAATCCCTAATCGATCTGAAGCACAAGAAAGAGCAATGTGCCCAAAAGAGAAGTATAGGCAGGCTAGATTCAAGGATTGTTATGGAAACAGTGTGTGTGTGTGTGTGTGCACGCATGCGTAGAGACTGCATTAAAAGTTGAAACTGGTGGCAGATTGGTACCAATTCAATTCTTGGTAGGGGTAAAAGCGTGCACCTCATGTGTGGAGCTAAGATTTTACTGGGAGTCAAATTTAAGAGTTTAAATAATAAAGTACGTGGCTACTCTTTATTTGTAATGATACGAAGTGTTATAATGCAACTGAAGCAAAACTGAGAAGCCTTAATACAGATAAAATAGTTCAATAAGGATTTCTTACTGTCTATTTCTTTTCTCTGGTGTAATCAATATCTCTCTGATTCCACACACTGATAGCTTAAACCTTCCTTGTGAAGGCTGACTGAGAAAATTGTCAGCATCTTGAGATATTTGCCAGAGCATGAGGCTTATGGCATATGTCCCTTCCTCATCAGTCTTGAGGTCTGCCTGAGGCTACTTTTATGTTTCCTTACCCCTGCTCCCAGGGAAGATGTAAGAGTGGTACAGAGCTCACCAGTATTGCCCGGGAGCTGTTTGTCCTACAGGGACTGCTGGGGGCAGCCAGCCCCTTTCCCTGCTGGCACTCGCAGAGCTGGAGCTCAGGCAGGCTGGTCACTTGGCCATGGAGCATCTGGAAAACCCAGTTCAACCCTGCTCAGGTCAAGAACAGCTTAGCCATTCCCTGAAATCTGAAATGGGCAGTTCCAAAACTGTGTCATTCTGTAAGGGCAGAATTCACATTTACTACGGTATAATGATTTTCTTCGTTGATTCTCATCTATTAAGTATTAGTTAAACTTACAAAAGAAACTCCCCTAACTTAATGCATAAAAAGGGTTTTTTTCACTACTGAGTGACTACATGGATTTTTCAGACCTTTATCATATTCACAGAAGTAAGCTAAAATAAATTAGGTGACAGTCAGCTGACAGATGAGCAGTTGACAGCACAGATAAAGGATCCTAAAATCACCAGAGGTCATTACAGATCCCTGCAAGTCCTGAGACCCTGTACTATCAAGTCAAGACAAAACTTGTGACTAAAGCCTAATTTACTGGCCTACAGATGGAAAAAAAGAAAAAAAGAAAGCTTCTGAAGGTAAGTAGCATAAGGAAGGACAAGGAAGGAACAGGATAGCAACACAGTGACAAAGAACATGGAAAAGACTGAAGGTACTCAGCACTTCCTCTGCCTCACTCTTTGTGGTGGAGCCTGCTCTCAAGACGTTGCAGTCATGGGCAGTTTCAAAATTTAGATGAGTGAAGTACTGCCCATCATAGAGGATGGTCAAGGTAAACAACACTTAAGCAACTCAGAGACGCAAGTTCACAGAACTGGCTTGGTTGTGCACAAGAATGTGGAGAGAGCTGGCTGATTTCATTGCACTGATAATTTCTGTCATCTCTGATAAGTCCTGGTGTCTGGGGAAAGTCCCCAGTGTCTAGAAAAGACAAAAGTTCCCATCTTCAAAAGGTGAGGATAAGGGTCTGGCATGCACAGCCATCCTAACCTCAATTTGCAGGAAGGCTATGGACCAACTGGTCTTGGAAACAACAACTAGAAAAATAGCAGAGAGGGATTGGAAACAGCCAACACATAATCACCAAGAACATATCAGCCCTGAGCAACATGACTTCCTTCTGTGGTGAAATGACTAATTCTGCGCATGAGAGGAGTGCAGTGGGTGTCATTTACCTTGAACTAAGCAAGGCTTTAAAAATTCTAGACAGAAAATAGACCAGAGCACTGGGCTGTAGGACTAGTGGTCAATTTTTGGAGTCCAGTTGGCAGCTCTTTGCTTGTAGCACCCTGTAGCACTTCATACTGGTGCCAATACTGTTTAGCATTTCCATTAATGACCTGATCAAAGAGACAAAATGAACCTCAAAAACTGACACTAAACTTGAGGAAGTTGAATACACCAGAGAGCAGATCTACCATTCAGAAAAACGTTAACAGCTTGGAACTGAGCCCCTCAGGATCCTTATGAAGTACAACAAAAGCAAACACAAAGCTCATCACCTGGAAGAACAACCCCAAGCAATGACCGTTCAGGATTCGGGTTTACTGACTGGGGAGTAGCTTTTCAGAAGCAGCCCAAAGATCTTGAGACAATGAATTAAATGTGAGTTAGCAGCACACTCTTGCAGTGACAAAGGCAAACAGGATACTGGGACACATCAGCAGAAAAAGAGCTGGCAGATTGAAAGAAGTGATTATTCTCCCCTACATGACACCTGCAGGATTACATCTAGAGTGCTGCTTATTGAAAAGCCACTAAAAGAGTTATAAGGCTGGATTACATGACACAGAAGGGAAGCCTGATGGAGGTGGGCTTGTTCAGCCTGCAGAAGGCTAAAGGGAGATCAAATAACTGTACTCAATCACCTGGTGAGTGGCTGCAGAATGATGGAGCCAGGCTATTTTGGAGGTCCAAAATGATAGAACAAGAGATACCGGATTATGCTGCAAAGAGGGAAATTCTTATTTTCTAGAAGGAAAGAAATCTTCTCAATCGGGATCATCAGTCACTTGAATAGATGCCCAGAGAGAAAGTGGGAACTCCATGCTTGGAAACACTCAAAACTCAACTGTACAAGGCCATAAGTAATCTAATCTAATGTGGAAATGTGAATTATATTCAAAATAGTTCTGTTTGGGATTGGGTGGATGAAACAGACGATCTCTAGAGATCCTTTCTAATCAAAATTATTCTATGATTTTACCTTCTGCAACTTGTTGGTTTTGCTTTGCTTCTTTTGTTGTTTTGTTTTTCCCTATCCTTTCTCAGATGCTTCGATCAAGAATCTCTGTTTAGAGAAGCCATGGAGTTCACTCAGCTAAGAACAATACAAAAAGAAGTCCTCCTGCCACTCCAGGGTCAGCTTAGTAAATACTGCACTCCTGCTTACAGAGATCAGAGGGACAAAAACAAATTATTCAAGGTTATGCAGAAAGTTAGATTTGGAATTAAATCTCTTCTTTTCCAGGCCTCCATCCAAAGTAGTGGACTGTTGAGATCTTTCTGATTTATTAAGATATCTGTGTTTTCAGTTATCTTAGAATATTTGTATAGGTTAAATAAAGGTGTGGTTTGCCATTTAATCTCTTTGTACTCTTCCCTTTGACACCCATGACTGAATAAAGCTGCTGTAAAACTTCAACACCAGACTAGTTGTATTTTTATGTCTGATATCTCACAATCTGTTAAAGCTATTATACAGGTATTAGACCAGATTTTCAGGTTTATATCAGCATCTGGCTATTAATTTCTTCTCAGCTGTACAGCTGAGGAGCTGTCATGTTTTTCCTTAATGAGACAGATGGAATCCCAAATTTCCTTGTGATTTAAAGTACCATACAAAAAAAACCCAAAACCAAACTTCTTGTTTTAATCTTATCTAAAAAACCATATTCTAGTTTTTGAGGGGTTGTTTTGTTCTGTTGGTTTTTTTTCTTTCCTTTTCTTTCCTTGTCACTTAGACAAGAAGAAAGTGGTTAAAGAAGAGACAATACCTGCTACATGTGTGTGTATGTTTGTATATGTCCCCACACATGCATAAATATACTTTTAAGAAAATGTAGATGCTTATTCAAATGCTGGACATTATAAATAACATATAATAATAAGGGCTTTGGTGTAAAATATGGGGGATGCAAAATAATCAGAATAGGTTTTTGAAACGTTTCCAAAGAGTCATGGGTGCACACCCAGAATGTTAATAAATACACCACAATTGAAACACCAGGATCTAACTTCTATGTCATCCAAATGCTGAAGAATATTAAATTAAAAATCCATATTTTTTTCCAGCTGTGATAGTTAAGAATTTTCTTGGGGTTTGAACTGAGAAAAAGTTGAGTGATGCCATGTAGGAATTTGCCTCTGGACATGGTAAAATGCCAAAAACAACATGACTGTGGTTGAGAACACTGGATGGCTATTCCGGTTTTAAATTTGAAGCAACGGAAATAACATTTTTGATATAGGGTTTTTTTCCGTTAGTTTTCAAGACACTTTTGTTACCAGAAGAATTCATAGGTCAATACAAATGGTAAATAAGTTAAAATAAAAAAAGTAGTTACACTTGACACGGTTCCTGAGAAAAAACCACTTCAGTATTATAGCTACAAATTTAGTGTGGAAGATACAAAACCAGATTCATGAGGGCCAAAACATTTCAGTGAATAATTCATTGTTAATTGAAAAAATTATATTGTGCCACCCATTTGTACATCTAATTAAATTGGTTGTTTGTTGATGTATTGTTTTACCATGAAGTAATATTTAAAATCTTAGGACAAATCACATCAACCATGTTGAAAGTAATAATTTTTTTATGATTTCTTTTCCTAATTCTGAAATGTACATAGCATTACTTTTAGTTTTTATATAGAGGATATATCCCATAGGGATTACAGTTTATTTATAATTCTCAATCTTCCTTGCCTTGGTTACCACACATTTCAATATTTTAGATTAAATAAATACCAAATAATATTTGTCTGTTAAGAGTTTTTAGGGGTTTTGTCCCTCTTGAAGAAGAGAAGAATAGAAAGCAGAAAAGAAGGACACTGGGAAGGATGTGAAAATCAGGTGGCTCTACCTGTGGAGGACAGTGCTCAGAAAGGAGTCTCAATTTACTTTCTGTAACTTTCAATCTCTTGGTAACACAAAAGATGGAAGTACCTGAAAGCTTCCTGAGAAAGCCATACTTATTGAATTCTAGACCAGAAAAAGATAAACCTTTAGATTAAAGCAGAGACTTCTGGAAAATACCTGGTTCTGCAAGTGTTCAGGAGTGTAGAAAATGTGGAGAGTTCTACAAAACTTTTGACACCAATCTGAAAATCATCTTTCTTACCTTTTCTGTACCAGGAATTTCACTGTGTAATGGCACATCTCGTAGTATTTAAAACTAGGACTCAAGCCCTATACAGTCATGATGTCTAACTTTAGATAATTTCACATTATTTGCATATTAGCTTACTGTTTTCCACTTAGAGGAAACAAACAATGAAAAAATGTGATGTCAGCATTGTAGCTGAACTGTCACAGACTCTGTAATATTTCACAGATTTGCAAGATAATTGAAATCCTACTTTCATATAGCCAGGATTTCATTTCATGTTTTTCATAATCAAAGCACAAGTTGTTCTAGTTGCAATTTGACTATATTAGGCTGATCAGATCTATACATTAAAGTACCAGAGGAAAAAAAGACACTGAATTTTCTAACTTTAAGTTACTTTTAATAAAATACAGGTATTGTAGCTGTGTTTACTGGCTAAGCTTCCAATAAGGGACTGGAGAGTATATTATGCCCTAATGACTATTAGATCCTTACATTATAGTCCATTATAAGTTTTTGGTAAAATGCAGGTTCCATATATGTTTCCTTACATGTTAGTCTAGATTTCTCCCTAATTTTCTTGGGTGGTTAAAAATCTGAACTGCAAAGAGGTTAAGGACCCTGAAAATTCTTTATTCAGATAGTCTTATAACTTTTAAAAATTCCTAATTCTTTTAAGTGTGAACTAATTATAAATCACTTACTTTTTATTTTCCTATACATGATTTACTGAATCTAGATATTAGTCATGTCCTGAGTTAATAATCAGAGTTGCAATCAGTTGATATTCAAAAGAATTAAGAATTCTGCAAAAGTTTTAAGACTATCTGAATAAAGACTTTGCAGGGGTCCTGTTTTTAAGTCTGTTCTCCTCAGCCTTCCCTGAAGCAGTGGCTAGTTCTGGCAGCATGTGCTCCAAGTAGTTTCCTTCTCCCTTTTTCTTCCAAGGCATTAGCAAATTTATAGTCATTAAGAGGACAGGAGGCTCTGATCCCATGTTCCCTTTCGGCACAAGGTTTACAATGTAATATATGGAACATAGCGTGCTGCATTTTTCCTGAAACTACTGACCCATGACGTTTGTTCAACACTAGGAAAATAAAAAAAGAAAGCAGCAATAAAAACACCTGGCATAATATTACTCTTTGCTGAGTACTGATAGAGTGTGAAGGGTTTGAGGTTAATTTTCACAAATGCATTTATTTCTAAATCAGAGCCTCTCAATGTTGTGAAAATATATGTACCATAACACTTGAAATGTTTCAGAGTAACAGTGATGACAGTTTAAAGGAGGATATAAAAACGGAAGTAAAAATGATTTAACGCTCCAAGTATGTCTCTGTATATGTGCATGAACCTACTGTCATAGTTAATTGGAGCCATACCTAGAAAGTAAAGCGGAACCTTCCACCTTCAGGTGGAAGATAGTTTATTGGAAACACTAAGGGTTATAACTACCACCCTCAAACTAGGCACTAAGTTCCTCTCCCTAATAAATTCTCTAAATTTCCCAAGTTTCCTGTGAATCCCATGATCCTGGAGTATCACACCTGGGTCTTCGCATCAGCCAGTTGATACAGGAGTGATGCTACTGCATTAGAAGTACTGATATGAATACCCTGATAAGCATCATAAGCACCACACACATATCGATTGTCTCAGAGATGAAAATATGCTAATATCAACCAAAATACAGCTTATAGATGGGATTCTGCATTTGAACATACTCTCAGGAGGAAAGCTTTGAAGAATTTTTCACATTTCCCTGAAATGCACACCTTATTTTTCAGTTGGTTTTGTTGATTTATATTTTGAGGGATTGATATATCGCTGTTGGCATCCTAAGTGGTAAAATGCATAAAGAAAATTTAGCTCCCTACGTCACTCAGTTGAATTACTTTAAAGTCCTATCAGGAAAAAAAGATGTCATTTCATACCAATAGTAGTAAACTGGAGTGCAAATTACTGGCACAACTAAAGAACAATAGCATTGCCTCTGTTATTCGGTTTTGAGCATTTGCTTTAAGGCTGTTAGACTCTCAAGTATATTTTTACCAGATAGTTTACCTTTTCATGTTGGATTTGACATACTGTATAAAGGCCACTCTTTACCATATTACTGAAGAACAAGATCCCTCCAACTCTTTAATCTGGAAATAATCAATCAACATACATCCCATAAAAAAGCTATTAATTTTTTCCCAATACAGTTCCTCTGTTTTGTGACATAAGTAGTTCTCTTTGAAAGAGTGACTAGTGTGATAGAAATGAAGCTATGTGAACAATCCTTTTAATATCTTCAGTTTTTCATTGTTCTAGATATTACACTGTCCTTTTTTGTGTGTCTGCACATTTCTATGTTCAAAACAACTATGATCACAACAAATTCATTTAAAACTTGGTTCCTTCTTTGCAGGTGAAGCTTTGCAGAAATCCTAGCAGGACTGACTAAATCAGCATTGGTTTTCTTACACTTAAAAATAGTACTTTGTCCCACTCTCAACTCCCTGCCCAGACCACCACCACTCTGGTCATGAAATCTGTAATCAATTGGTAATTCATGTAGATGCTGAAATGTGTTCAGAGAAGGGCAACGAAGTTGGTACAGAGTCTGGAGCACAAATCCTATGAGGAGCAGCTGAGGGAGCTGTGGGTGTTTAGCCTGGAGAAAAAGAGGCTCAGGTTGGACCTTGTCACTCTGTACAACTCCCTGACAGGAGGTTGTAGTGGGGGGTTGGCCTCTTCTCCCGGGCCACTAGGGACAGGACAAGAGGACATGGCCTCAAGCTGTGCCAAGGGAGGTTCAGATTAGAAGAATTTGTTCAGAGAAAGGGTTGGAATGCCCAGTGAGGTGGCAGTCACCATCCCTGGACGTGTTCAAGAAACAATTGGACATGGCACTTAGTGCTGTAGTTTAGTTGACAAGCTGGTGATTGGCCAAAGGTTGGACTCGATGATCTTGGAGGTCTTTTCCAACCTAAATGATTCTGTGTTTCTCTAATAAACTGAGAGCATATACTTTTCATTAATATGATTGAAAGCAGACAAGCAGTGCTACCTTAGCACCACGAATAGTTCTTGTTTTCCAGTCTCCATTTAGTGAATCCAGGTGCACTAAGTGCATTCATATTTGTGGTGCAATCCTAAACAGATTTGAGAAGAATATTGTTTAAGGACATTTGTTCACTTTCTTCTCAGTTGTCTGTAGTCCTTTTTTTTCTATGTTTCTGTTTAGCACCTTGTAGGTAAGCTGAGAACAATGAACCATGAATGTTTCACCAGGCTTGTAATGAGTCTACCTTCTTGGGAATCAAGGGTACAGATTTCATGTAAGCTCATTTTCAATTAAAAAATTTATTATGGGTATTCCAGAGTGACTTTTATGGGACTGGGGCTTAAACTGTTAACAGATGATATAATTTTCCCCCTAACTGAAGCAACTTTTAAAATTTCCAGTCCTCCTCTAGTAGGAGCAATACAGTGTGAAGGAAGTATGAAATTAATAAATCTTATTACAATTACGAGTTCCTACCAAGATTTACAAATGCACTTCATACTATAAAAATATAGAAAGATATGAACTAAGAAACACTTCAAAGGGAATAAACGAAACACTGAAAGCACTGGAATATATTGATGGAGGTTTTCTGCCAGAAGTGAAAATAGAACAAATATAGCTGGAAATCTTACTGCATATTACCTTGTATACAAAAGCTTATAATAGAGATTTAGAGAAATAAGTGATGAAAATGCATAACTAGCTAAAGTTGGCAGTTTATTAAAGATGTGATTTCTGCATCAGGAATCAAGGAGTGGTGTCCATGCCCAGTAAATCCACTTTACACATAAGAGAGAATGTGGATGGAAGTGCTTGTGAGAGACAAAAAAAATGTGAGCAGTGGAGAAATTTATACTTGCAGTTTCAGTACCACCTTGCATTTCTCATGTTTTTATATTATTAATAATACTTCTCTTTACTGTACAATGCCTAACTTTGTACATGCAAAAATTCAGAATTATTGTCATTAATCCAATATAAACCCCACTACATTAGGAAGAAGCAGAAATATTTCATCGTGGAGAAAAAAAGGCTATGAACTTGTGCAATATGAAGAGATATCCTCATCAACAAACTGACAAAAGAGAGATGGATCAAAGAATCATTGCCTTCATTTTTCATGAGAGAGTTGAATCAAAACATTTAAGAATTTAATAATCTTTAGGAATCCGAAGGTGCTCCTAGTCAAGGTACAGGGTATTCCAGGTGTGAATTGGAAGAAATTTCTATTAATTTCTAGGTAAATATGGCCCAGCTCTTCCCAAATTTTTTAATTCTTCTGTCTAACTTCAGGTGAGATTTAATTATCTTTGAAGATTTGAGTCTTAGTGTCTATCTGCAGAAGTAAGTGCCTAAATATCTGTATGCATGAGGTCCTAATTGCTATGTCTATTATTTCAGAGCCAAAAATGGAATCAGGTTTTCATTCCTACATCTTAGATGAAAATCTATCTTTTCTTCACATTTATAATTACAAAAGATTCATTAATTTCTGGCCTAACTCTTGCTCATATATGTTATATTTTGTTTTGTTGACAGCATAATAAATCCTGGAATGAGGAGGAGAGAATAAATCAAAACCAATTCCACAGCTATGATGGGAGTGGGAAAGAAAAAGGGATTTGCAATACTAGACACACTTCTTTGTCAATGCTTTTCCCAAGAAAATCCAAGACCTCTATAGAAAACCAGTTCCAGAAGGAATAGGACCTGCTATTGTCTCCAGTACAAATGAGAGCAGAAAGTAAGGGATAGCAATGCTGCTGTGTACTGTAGAAGTCATGTTCAAAGGTTAAGTCAGTGAAGTTGCAGTCTAATAAAACTGTGATTTAATATTTTTTTCTCTTTCCTCTGAGTTGTAGTGACAGACGAAACAAAATAATTTGCTTAGTTTTCCCATTGTTCTCTTCATGCACATTTAGCTTATACAACATTATTTTTTAAGAAAGGTTTTCTGAATAACAGTATTTCAAAGCTGCCCTCCCCACTAAAGGTGGCAGAATAGGATTAGTTCCACTGAATACACAGAGCAAAAATCAGTAGCCTTTGAATTCTGTCTGTGTATTCACTAACTTGCTCTTCCACATAAATTCATGACTCCCAGTGTACCCATTTACCACATGACTCTCTCCTGTCATCCTTTTTGAAAACAGATACCTTCCTAAGATTGAATAGGGCACTCTTGACATTCTTGCAAAGGCTTCAGTATTTCCTAGGGAGTGTTCTTGAATGTAATTCAGGAAACCTGCATTTATTTGATGGACATTAACATTACTTAAAAGGTAATTAAAATCTTGTCAATGTGTGAAAAATGTAATATGTTCATTTTTTATGTTCAACTGTCAGAGGGTTCTCTTGGGTGATTGGTGCACAGTAAACTCTGTTAGGATCAGATTAGCAGCAATAATTATAAACCAGGCAGCTACTTAGATCCAAAAATAGTTCCAAAATCAAACCAAAACAAATCTCTGGAAACTAAAGTAGAGGTTAAGTAAGAGGTAGGAGCACCTATTTCTAAAATAATTCAAGACTTAGATTTAAGATTCATTTCTGATGAATGAATGCCCATGAATTAATAGAACCTCTGACTAGGACACAGGCCAGCAAGGTCTTCTTTGTTTCAACCTGTTTATGCCTCCTGTCTCCAACTTACTGGAAGGGCTAAGAAAATATTTCCAAAGACCACGTATTAGGTCATTTGGTGAACCGAGACTTTTCATGTTTTTTTTTTTCTCTAGAAGGTGGAAAAATTTAAGACATGTACTGCTTGTCTTCCTCAGATTCCAGAATAGAACTGTTAGCTGTTATAAATCCAAATCACAGACCAGAAAGCCCAAAAATAGGGAAGTCTCTCTCTGGGTCTACAAACATCTCCTACAGATGATCGGACTTTTTCTGAGCTTTGATACTATCGAATAAAGAAATAAGTAATAGGAGCTGTCTCCTCCACCTGCCTTGTTTGATCTTCACCATCTGACTACCTCAGATTCTGTAAAAGATGAAAGAAAATCATAGTGAAAGTAGCATATTTGGATTGTGGTGCATTACTAAGTGGAACGTAAAACTTTATCTTTGTATGACCGAATTAATGCAAGCTATTTCTATGATGATATTTCTGTACATCATTTTTTGACAGCGATGTTGAATTCTCCATGTGTATGACAACAGAAACTGAGAACAGGAATTGCATATCAGGTGAATTATCTTAATATGAGGGAGAGCACAGGTCTTCTATAGTCACAACAGGAACATTATTTCAGCTATATATTAATATTCTGCTCATGAAGTTTAATTAGTAAGAAATACAGCTGGAGAATTTTTCATTACAATCAATTGTTATTAATTGTTACTAAGGTTTCTTAATTATTCACTCTGTCTAGAATTTAATTAGTTTCACATCTTATGTGCTAGTTAGCAAAGAAATACACGTTCGTATATACAAAAACAGAAAAAGAAAATTATTATCTGGAATCAAGTTTTAGCTTTCATGGAACATATTTGTTTCAGAAATTGCAAAATTTTTGCTGGTTAATCAAAATAAATGCTTGAGCGGTGAGTCTTCAGGAAGGCAAGGATATAGTTCTTGGAATATAATAAACAGGCTATTATATTTTTCATTTCCTTTTATTTTTGTCTTGAAGATAAATTTTTCTTATGCAAATCATAAAAGCCTATCTCCTTTTCCACCTTGACAGAATTGGCTATTCAAAGAAGAACTGTTGTGTAAGGGCCTTTTTTGCTCTGTATTGGATCATGCTTCTGTCTCTCATTTCACTGAGAAGTCACCACACTTGAAGTTTTCCTAATTTGATTTTCTCTTTACAGATGGATTAATTCCTGTTAAATTAATAGCTGGTCACTTAGATAAGTTCAAAATTCATCTAATTATTTCAGAACTTTAAATTTAAATGTTCAGTTCATTTTGCAGTCTCTCCATCCATGCCCATGTATAGTGCATGTAACTTAGCAACTTGGAGTGAATTTTTTTTTTTTTAAATGAGAAAGATCTTATGATTTTCATTGATTTTTGTTGTTTCTTTGGTCTCAAAGTGGTTTTGGTGCACTTGCTTTAAAATTATTTTGGAAGAATGTGGGAACAAGTGAAGCCAGCAGGACCAGCATTGAGCTAACTAGGGTCAAAAAGGAGCGTTTTGGCCTTGACTGTTATTTTTGATAAAGAGAGTGCTGTGTTCTCAAGGTGAGCACCACTTAATGGTCAGAACTGTCTGCACGCTTTTCCTGTGGCTGAGCACAGCCACCACACGATGTAAGGTGAACGTGTGGGTTCAAAGCACTGGTTTGGGATGCTCCTGGGTATTTCGATCAACTAAAAGACAAACACCAGTTGCTGTTTAGGGGAGAACAGGAATTAAAGGGGAATGCTGGAAAGATTGGTGGGCAAGTCCCGGAATCAAACTCGGTGTGTGTGCAGCCTCATTCCTTTCAGTGTCTGTATTTGCTACAGAGGAAACTTTCTGTGCTGGTTCCACAAATCCTGGCATCATGTGACCCTTACCCGCTCACCACCCATTTACCACCAGCTGTGCCTGGGATCCTTAGAAGAACCCAGAGCCTTCAGGTGCTTCATATTACAAAAGTGTTCAATGTTGCATCCTCTCTTTGCATGCAACTCTCAGATCCTTTCAAACCCCTATTTCTATGTCATTCTGCCCATCAATTTGATCATCCTTGCCTGTAAGCTTTAGTTAGATTTAAACAACTATAATCTACTTGCAACCTTTAACCGGCCCTTCTCATATTCCAGCTTATTCTTAGCTTTTATTTTCAAAGTCTTCTTTGTAGTAGATGTGTTCCAGGTCACAGTGCAGAGGCAGTACCAGAGAGGAGCAGCTTATGCCTTTGAGCAGGCTGTCATATGGAAGTGCTTTCCCATTAAAGGACTCAGCATTTCCGAGGGACAGAATCACCTCATCTCAGCTTTAGGAGGCCAAGAGTTTTCTTTATGCTGCCAGGCATCCTGGAACCAGTGTTGGTTCAAATTCAGGATGCTGAAGGCAATCTTTTTGAGTTACAGTCACTGGTGGTGACAGTAGCACAAACCAATTTCAGTGATCTCAGTTGGATGTTTGGGCAAGATGATACCAAGAGGATACAATTTTTTGCCCAAAGGCGTACTTAAGATAGCCTTAGGATAGATACAAGGAAAGGTATTGTGCTCTATTGCACATGCTTGAGAGAGACCAGAGGAGGCCAGAAAGGTCATTAGAGGGGTGGAGTACCTGCAAGGAAAGGCTGAGAGAATTGAGATTGTTCAGCTCAGAGAAGAGAAGGCTTCAGAGTGACCTAATTGTGGCCTTCCAGTACCTGAAAGGAGACCACCAGAAAGACTCAGAAAGAATATTTACAGGGGCCTGAAGTGACAATGGGAATTACTTCAAACTGTAATAAAGTAGGTTTAGATTAGATATTGGAAATAAATTCTTTACTATGAGGGAGGTGAGGAATTGGAACAGTTTGCCCAGAGAAGCTGTGGCTGCCATATCCCTGGAAGTGTTCAAAACCATGCCAGGTTGGATGGAACTTCCCACAGCAAGCGTATTGGAACTAGATGATTTAAAGTCCCTTCCAACCCAGGCCATTCTATGATTCTATGATCTTACAGCCTCCATCCACGACTCCTGTCAACAATTGTTACAGAGTTTCACCAACTCAGAATTACTTTTGCCATTCACTACGTCTGTCATCAGTAGTTTCATGTGTTGCACCTTCAGTCAACATGCACATTCCCAGTCAGGATAAGCATCCATCTTTGATATGTTTGTCTCTTGGCAGGGACAGATAGCGGGATATGTATTAAAATATTGAATTCCTAATTTGGGGGAAACACTACAGATTAGGAATCACAAGGCATAAATGTCACTTCTTTAAAATTATGTTTTCTGCAAACAGAAGTGGCAGGAACAATTTTGTATGTATTCCTTACCTTCTTTGGACACATGATCCAAGTGAGCTGTACAAGCAACACAACATGGTACTTGTGTCCTCTTTAGCACTTCACAAAGTGATACACTGTAGCTCAGATGTGTAGAAGAATTGCAGTTTAAAAAATGTATGTGTCATTGGATGTTAATTGATGTTAATTTTTTGTTCTGCAGCTGTACCAGACTGTGCTATCACTTTATACTTGATGTAGCTGAAGATGACAAATGCTTCTTAGTGATCATAGTTATCTTCTTGTCATACTTAACAAGGCTGTGTTGTGTTTTTTGAAGAAATGAAATAAGAAAAGTACCATGGCCAGATGTGCACCATCACTCAAAAGCTGCATACATAAGCAAATAAATTCAGCAATTATTTCCTCAGCTTGCTCACTGCCATGGGCAGTGTAAAAGCAGTCAAGCTGCAAGCAGAAGCTAGAGACAATTTCCTTAATTTTTCATGTTAATAGTTGGCAGTTCAGGTTTTAGAAGGTATATTAGTGAAAACAGGTGTAGGAGAAACTCCATATAAATTAATCTTGTCTGTGAGAGGCACATAAGCGTCAAAAGGTCCAGTAATGTGTTACCCAGACTAAGCTTTACCATTGTACAGGAAGGTATAAACTAATTGACTTTTGGTCACGCAGATGGCTGCCTGAGAGAAGAGACAACACAGCAATGTGTAGGGGTTAATTAGGTCTCATTTCTCCCAAAACTCCAGGGTATTCTTATCCTACATACAGAGAGCAAGCTCCGAAAGAACTTGAGTCCATCTCAAGTATAAAAGTCCTCTCTGTCAACAATAAGGATGGAGAGCTGCGAAACCTCGTGTTAATTATACAAGTAGCCCTTGTCACCAGTCACGACAATGTGTGCCACAGTCACTCATGTAAAATTTCTAAATATCTATTTTCAATTTAAAAATTGAGGTTAACAGTACCCAGTTAATGCACACACCTGACACCAAATAAACCAGCACCAGTCCAAAACATTGCTACATCTCTGCCCCTAGGATCTAAATATTTATTCCTATACTGGAAATCTTAGATCCTTTTGCCAGATGGCAATTAGATCCACAGACAATTCTTGGCTGATGGAAGGCCCATGCTCTTTGTTACAACACATGCCTGACAAGTTGAAATTTGACAGAGTATTTTGTATTCTTTGGAGATTTATGTTATTCAGAATTAGCATTCAAAACACTAACAAACACATTATGGCTACTGATTTTATCAGTCTTATCTACTTGCATTGTTATAACAAACTACCTGAAAACAAATTTATAGACTGAATAATTGCATTTAGATTTGGGCTTAATTTTTTTTTTCCTCCTGTTTATCTTACCTAAACATTTAAATATCTACTAACTTTTAAACAAACTATCTCAATGAATTTTTTTTTCCTTTTAGTACTTCTTAAAATACTTTTTCAAATGTCTCACGTTTTCCATGTCTAAATACACAGCGAAAAATGTTGCAAAATACAATGAGGTGGTGAAAACATATCTTTATTTTCTTAATTTGTATATATTCAATTTAATATCTGGCAGGAGCCTGGAGCATGGAACATGGAGATGTACCCAATGTCTGCACAGCAATCCGTTACGGTCTGAAAATCAGTTAAATCACTGTGCTAACATGTGGTTCTGAGACCACGAAACATTAACCATAGACTTACACAAGTATTCATGTAAAAATGGAAGAACTGGTAGAACCAGACAAAAATGTTGGAATTCTCAGTGGAGAATGGGAAGAAAGTGAATCAGGGGCAGGTTAACAATACACCCTGATTATGGAGATCATTAAATGTCTGTGTTTTCCAGTGGAGTGGCTCAGAGTGTTGCTTAACCCTTACCTGGCACAGACACAAGTTCATGATTGAGTGAGGTTAGCCATGCATCTCAATTTCTGTTTTGTCTACTGGACAACAGATATATCACAACCGTGATATATCTATTATCAAATACGGATAAGAATCTATAATAGATTTTTTAAATAACAAAATCACTATTTTTTGAAACTTTTTTTTTTCCAAAAAAGCTTTCTTTGTAAATGTAATTTTTAAAGTTTTATTTTTCAATATTTTGACCATCTTATTGGACTAATACTGACTACCTGACAGGCATTCTTAGCCATAGTAACCCATTAAAGAGAGTGTGTAAGACTGGCTGTCAATGAAGGGAAGCCTTCGAAGGCAAGAGACAGTTGTGAGAATATTGTGAAAATATTCAGTTTGGGAGAAGGATCAAACTGTATTTGCTTCCATCAATATGAATAGCTGTTCAATGAAAAGTGAAAAATTTATTCATGAACAGAACTTGATCAGCTTGAATAAAGAGAAATGTTGAGGTGTTTCACTGCCATCATGGTAATTATTTTTTGCTGTATAAGAAGAAAAATCACAGGAAAGGAAAAAGCCCACTAAAACAACATTAGCCATTTCTTTGATAACTCCCTTTTTATGTTGCAATTAAAACTTAATAGGAATAGATAATAAACACAATAGTTATGAATGTTCAAAGACTAAGTTCAAGGTATTTGGATAAATGGACCTTATCAGATTCAATTATATAGTAACCTTAATAATCCTTGTACTTCTGCCTAGTTTAAGTAATTATTCTAAAATTGCTTTACTTTAAAGGCACTGAATATACATCATGTTGAGTGCATCTAATGCATCTCCTTTCATGGAATGAGACACTGGAGAGCAGCACTGCAAAAAGGGACCTGGGGGTCCTGGTCAGTGGCAAGCTGAATATGAGTCAGCAGTGCCCTGGCAGCCAGGAGGGCCAACTGTGTCTGGGGGGCATCAGGCCAAGCATCTCCAGCCGGTCGACGGAGGGGATTGTCCTGCTCTGCTCTGCACTGGGGCGGCCTCACCTTGAATATAGTGTGCAGTTTTGGGCACCATGAAATAAAAAAGATATTAAGCTCTTCAAGAGTGTCCAAAGGAGGGCAATGAAGATGGTTAAAGGCCTTGAGGGGAAGCTGTATGAGGAACAACTGAGGGCACTTGGTCTGTTCAGCCTGGAGAAGAGAAGACTGAGGGGAGACCTCACTGCAGTTACAGCTTGCTTGTGAGGGGAAGAGGAGAGACAAACACTGATCTGTTCTCTGGGATGACCAGTGACAGGACCCAAGGGAATGGCCTGAAGGTCAGGGGATGTTTAGGTTGGATATTAGAAACAGGTTCTTCCCCCAGAGGATGGTTGGGAACAAGCTCCCCAGGGCAGTGGTTCACAGCACCAAGCCCAACAGAGTTCAAGAAATGTTTGGATGATACTCTCAGGCACATGGTGTGACCCTTGGGGATGGTGCTATGCAGGGCCAGGAGCTGGATTTTGCTGATCCTCGTGACTCTCTTCCAACTCAGGATATTTTATAATTCTATGATTTTTTTTATTACAATGAAGGATAGAAAAAAGGAAGTGAGGCTGCAGGATAGGACGTAAAGTCATGCTTTCCAGGTTTATAATTCCTGTCACTGATTTTAAATTTGAGCATCTGATTAGAAACCCACCTGTGTAATCCAAAAGTTTTGCATCAGCCTCTTGAAAAGATTCCCATGCAGCTGCATTAACCGTTTCTTTGTGCATACAGAATCCCTAAATGGGGAATAGTATAGTGGTTCTGTACAAGATTAAGACAAGAAAAAAGGAATAAAAAATTATGACAGGTAGGAAATAAAATGTTGACAACTGCCATGCTTGAAAGCCAGCCTGTAATGAGAACAAAACATAATGAAAAGAATATATATTATATATGCATTCTGCCATGAAACTATTAAAGCAACATTTGACTTTTTTTTTTTTTAATTACTCTTTCTTATGTCAGTTCACTCATTTCCTCTTTTTAATTTCTTATCTGTCATTTAAATCACTTTTTCATTCTTTTCTCCTTCATTTTATATAGTCTTAGGTTTTGGTGCTTTTTAGTTAGGGAGAGATGAGATGTATTTTTGCTCTGTCTCTTTTATATTTTACCGTATTCTTTCCTTCTGTTCCCTCTCTCAAATATTTATCCAGATTTCATTATATTAGTTTGTCTGCATATGAGGTAGGTAGTTAAAAATTACAAATGAAAGGTCAGGTTTGAAAAACTGTAATACCACACAAATTACTTTCACAATCTGGGTATCAAGTCTCTATATTTATTCCTTTTTGTTTCACACTGTTCCTCAGAACATTATTAAGTGTTTTTGTTTGTTTTTGGTTTTTTTTCCCTGATAAGAAAACAAAAAAAGGATAATTCTGACCAACAAAAGTCTTTTCTGCATAAATCACATCCATGACCTGCTTATACAAAATCTACTAGTAATTCTGAACTTGATTCAACAGGATAACTAAACCACAGACAAAATTTATGCATAAAAGAAAGTTATCATAAGCTTTGCACAATGATATGACAGCAGTTCTTTGAAACATACTCACATGAGACTCACTATTAACCTACTAAAAAGTAACATTTGCTACTTGATTAATTCTGAATTTAAAGAAAACTCAAAGAGCTGGTCCTAATACCTTCCTGCCTTCGGCTGTCAAAGTTACAGATTAGTACTCTGGTAAAAGGGAAGTTATGCAGGATTCTACCATTGGATTCAATGTCTTGTGATTTTTTACACTAGTTTTCTGCAGTCTTATTCCCCACAGTCAGCAACATAATGTAGTTGCTTAGTACTTGAGACGAAAATCAAAATATGTACAAATATGTGTAGTACATCAATGGTTAAAACAAATACAGTTGCTACATTAAATCTACACATTTAAATTGCAACATAACTAAAAATTTATATATATATATTTTAAATAGAACTCAGTGAAACTACCTGCACTTAGGCACTTGCTTACCTGCTCTACAAAATGAGTCTCAAGAGTACACATCATGCAGGAGTGGGACAATAACACTAAAACACATTTAAGCAATAGGAAAATTTTAATTCAATATCTTTGCTGTAGAATTGGTTTTGCTCCAATTTACATACCTACACAGAATCTGCATACACCACAGAAGTGACATAGACAGCCAATATCAGTATAACCCATAACTGAGAAAAGTTATCTCCATACAAATAATAACAAAATATTATCATATTACAGTTTTTGTGGAGAGTTTTAGATAGTTGTTTTATTTGTCAGTTAGTCAAACAGGGCTGGAAAATTCCAATCCTCCAGACTATCCTTATAAGCAAACAGTAAAGCCAAATCCCTTATTCAGCTTATATTGAGATTCCCTCAGGTCTTTCAAAACAAGGAATGGAAGTGAAAAGCTGTCATGGTATAACCCCAGATGGCAACTAAGCATCTTGTAGCTGCTCAGTTCCCCAGCCCCTGCAGTAGGATGGGGTGGAGAATTGGAAAAACAAAGGTAAAACTCATAGGTTGAGATAAGAACAGCTTAATAATTGAAATAAGTTAAAATACATTAATACTAATTATAGTAGTATTGGAAAGGAGAGAGAGTAAAAGAGGAATAAAACCAAAGACAGACGAGTGTTGCACAATGCAATCGCTCACCGCTTGCTGACCAATGGCCAGCCATCCCCCAGCAGTGACCAGTGCTTCCCAACCAATTCCAGTAGAGTTATCCAATGTAGCTTAGCAATTCATCTCCATGTGCAGAGAATCCAAGCTGAGTCTGAAGTTATCCCTTTCTTATACAGCTTAATTTACACGTTATTACAGTGTTTTAAGAGAAAACAGGAGGCTTTTAACTTGCAGTCACTTTTCATAGCTACTTAAAATTTCAGGTACCTTTAACTTTTGCTGACTTTCTCAGCAGGGACTCCAGTGCTTGTTTAGACCCTCTCCATTAAGAATTGGGAGCTGCATTAGCCCTAAAGCCTAAGTAAGGTGATGCCACACAGAAATAAAAGTTTAAAAATCCTGTCCTTGGGATATTAGTGCTAAAACAAACACCCACGTTTTAAAAACAAAATTAGGTATGACAAATCTTATACTCTCTTTTTTTTTTTTTCCATTTTAATTTATTGAGGAGTAATTAAATCCATTAAGTTGATTTTCTGTAGATTTTGTATTATGAGTGATTGTCTGCATCCTCACAAAATTACTTTTAAAACCATTAGGCCCAATACTGTTGCTTTTATGACTGTTTTAATAGTATAGTGCACTTAGTGCTTAATTTTGAAACATGCAAATAAGAGTAATTAATTAAATATTCTAAAGTTTTATAACTTGGTCAATTTTTCTGGTAAAATACCTGTCAGTCAAAGGGAATTCAGCATTTTAATGAATGCACTTAGTAACTGAAGGCTTTTCTAAATGCTTATTTACTAATTTACATCTTTTCAACATTAGGAATCAGAAGTACTTAGAGAGATGTGGTTTGCTGCTATGGAAAGGCAGTGGCAAAGCTCAGTGGGTTCCACTAAAGCAGATTAGCAGAAGCAAAAGTATTTTCTTTTCAATTTATAAATCACTTTATCCTAAATTCTGAGTGAAAAAGTCAATAATTGCTTAGAAGATGCATCTTGATTGTTTGTTTCATAAATATTCATAAGTAGATATTGGTCTATCAATAGGTCTCCGTGGCTTTGCCATATTTTCCAAGGCAGATCTTCTGCCAAACAAGCCAGGCCTGCATTTCATCTGAGCTAAAGAGATTTGCCACCAATGTGAACAAACCTTTGATGAAGGCTCTGATAATTAGCCTTGAATCACATCTGTAAATGGGACAGGATTTGCACTTGGTCAGAAACCTGCAATCCTCTTCTGCCTGGAACAGCTTTTTAACTTTTTCTTTATTGATCCTTGCACGGACTAGACTTTCATAAGAAATAAGGCTCATTAACCAGCGGGGTCTTTCTCATATCATCATACCATGTGATTTCTTCTTCAGAAATACTTCCTAACAGTGCCTCAGTTCTTTCCCCTATACCTTCGAGAGGAAGTCTGTTAATATTCTTAGTTAAATCCAGCAAATATGAGTGCCTCCAATTTATTTTTTCATCATTTGTATTACTTTTGGACACAACCCTTTAAAAATGTTATAGCTCACATAGAGCTAATAAATTTGATAAAATAATATCAAATACCATTGATTAAAGACATTAGAGCATATAATCGTGGTGTTCCATAGCCCTCAAAAGAGCTACTGACACTTATGTGGTATCAGTAGTGTAAAATGCTTTATATATAGTCATATTTATTTGTATGTATACAAAAATTTCTTGACCTAAAGTGTTGTCAAGCACTGGAACAGGCTGCCCAGGGGAGTAGTTGAGTGATCATCTCTGGAATTATTTAAAAGATGTGTAGACATGGCACTTAGGGACATATTTTAGTGGTGGACTTGGTAGTGCTTACAGTTGGACTTGATGTTCTTAAAGGTTCTTTCCAACATAAAAGATTCTATAATTCTGTGATTCTATCTTATGAATGTATTAGTAACTTCATTCTAAAAATATTGATACTCTCTCCCATATAATACACTCTTTCTGTGTGCAATAGTGTTAGAGAAGCTGGAGAAAAGGAAAGCATTAGATCTTAATTTATGAGTAATTAATATCTAATCATACAAGTTACATCGTACATACATGCATATGATGCATACTACATATACTATGTATATAAAAAATACACATATGCACAATTATATGGGGGTTTTTTCCATTTATGAAACTATTTAGAAAAAAAAAATTAACATGAAACAGCTTTTGAACCCCAGAAGAAGGGCTAATTGTCTTTAATGGTTCCACACAATAAGTATTCCAGTCAGGGGTTATTTACATTAAAGTTCATTGAAAGCGGATCCGGAATCAAAATGTTATTACATTAGGAGAAATTAAACAATATAACTCAAGTAAACAAGAATGTTACTTGAATACAAAATTTCCAATCTGTAGTTCATAGAGTATAAATGAGTTTGATGTGCAAGCTGAAGCAATCCCCAGTTAGTTTTTGTTAAGGGTTGATACACTACAGGATAAATGGGTTTTGAGGTTTGTTTTGTGGTGTGCACATGTAAGGTATTGCAAAATTACACAAGAAAGTTATTGCAAATGTCGAAACATTATAAATCTTATTCCTTCTTTTATATCAAGATAAAAGACACAACATACCACAAGAAGAAAAAAAGTACAGAAAGTGTTGTATTTTTTAATTTTTAATCTTACTGTAGCAGAATATACAACTTCTGTCTGATATTTATTGTGGTTTGCCATTGGCATGACAAAGAGGCTGTGGCAGACAGGAGTGTAAACTCAAAGGAGTAGCAATTTTGAAACAAGATCAACACATATAGAAATATAAAGGCCAGCTTTTCAAAGAGGGACTGTATCTGCCAGGTATTTATAAATTGAAAATATCTTTGTTTTGTTTTTGGTTTTGTGTTTTTTTTTTTCTTTTCATTTCCATTTATTTGTCGATTGAAATGACTTTAAAGAATATATAAATACTTTTTCTTGTATTCCTGACTTCCAGGGCCTCATGACGTAAAATTCATCTGTTGATATTTTTTTCTATCAACAAACAATGGATAACTTTGCTTTTTCTGGGCTGTCACTATCAATTATTTCTTTGACAGCAATGTATGGTGGCCTCAGAGAATACTGTGTACTTTTTGTTCAAGGCACAAATACACGATGTCACACAGCTAATAACACTCCAGAACAATCTAAATAGCTACGACAGGAGTCAAGCAGATGCAAACGAGGACTAAAGGCATCAATCAATCAACAGAAATAAGAAATCTTGCATTGAATTGTTTTTTGGTAGGAGTTTGTAGGCTTGATTCTGCCACCATGTGGTTCTTGGAGTCCTGCACAGGCGAGATAGTCCAAAGCCTGCTAAACTTCTTGAAATGGGTGGGTCTGTACAAAAATTGATGTCTATTAAAAAAAAAACCCAAACAACCAAACAATACCAGCTAAAAAGCCCAACAGTTGTGGGTTTTTTTAGGCTTCACAGGGAACTTCTTGAAGATGTCTGGAACAAGAAAATCTGGAGCCTTTGCTGCAAACATCCTCTGGTCTCTTCTCATACTGAGGTACTGGTTCAATGGGTCTCAGCTGAACATCAACATCTGCTGGAATCTAAGATTCAGAAGTCAGAAACCAGGTCATGTTCAGTCAAGATTAGTGAGAAATTAAAACACCTTTTCAAAGGTCATGAATTTGTCCAGAAGTCTGATGATTGGGAGCTCAGGAGTTCTATCCAGTCTCATGACAACAAAGGCAAAATGTAGAACAAGCAATATCATGGTCATGCAGACAAGGACAAGCACTAGATATCTCCTGCAAGAGAGGGGAAATAGCACCGTAGAGGAAGAAATCAGGAGAGACATTCAGGACTGCAGCTTCATCCAAATGACACACTGAGCGGAGAGGGAAGAGCTCTTTCACAGGCATGTAGGAGAAGAGAAGCCATTGACTAGAGTATTCTCCAGTCCTTTCTCAGATGGACAATCCTATCTGCTACCAGTAGGCTTCAAGATCATCTCTTGCCTGTGGAGATGATGTCTCTGCACAGTATATGCTCTTAAACAGGCCCCTTCCCTGGAAGTGCGCAAGGTCAGCTTGGATGGGGCTCTGAGCAACCCGGTCTAGTGAAAGGTGTCCTTGCCCATGGCAGGGGGGTTGGAAGGAGATGATCTTAGTGCATATATATATGTCAACTAGCTGAACAAAATTCAGTATGAAAGAAATCAAGAATTCTGTGCCGGCAATATCTTGGTAGCCAGTGTAGTCATGCTGTCAGGATCAAGCTTTGCCTGGTTTCAGATGAGATAAGGATATCTTGCGAGTACCTCAAATGGTTCCTTCTTTGTACACAAAATGGTCTGTGCCTTCTGGCTGGACCCTAGAAGGATGGAAAGCAGCAGTTTGAGGCCGTTGCTTAGATGAAGAGTGAGGTAGTGATGCCAGAGGCCCTGAACCTAGCTCCTAGTTCCACAACATGAAACTGAATTATCTGAGTTTGTCAACAGAGGTGGGAAACTTGAGAGCCAGTGCATAACTAAACTGGATTTATCTCATTTAAAGGTAATATTAAACTAATAGATGAGGGAGACTGACTAATAAATTATTGCAAACATTCATAGGTCAATTTTCATGTGTAAGCTTCTTAGACCTGCACAAATATAGTTATTTAAAAATGGTGAAAATTTCTGATATAATACAATGCAAAATTTGACACAAAGTCATCTGAATAAAAGCAAACATTTAATATATTTGCAGCAAGATATCAAACAACTCCTCTGTGTTTCTCAGAAAGACAAGCAGTGAAAATAGCATTCAGGATCTATGTCAGTTTGGCTCTCAAGAAAAATGTACCAAGCAAGTCACCTCAGCTCCTAGGTCAGATATTCTTGAAGCTTTAAGGTCAACAGGGTCTCTGAGCTGCTCATTCCCCACCCAATCCAGCTTGCTGAAGGCTGCCAAGCTGATACAGACTGTGTGACACCACTATCCCACATGTAGCAAGAAGATCTGGGATCTCATGACTTTTACTAGAACTAAGGCCATTTAGCACTTTTTACCCTGACAATGTGTGTTCTCCCAAGCCTACATGTGCTGCAGAAGTGTGTTAACAGTGGTTACACAGAGTTTGCTACTTCCATTTCCAGTCAGTACCAAATGAATGCAGTCTGTCAGAGTTGGTGGACCTGGTTAACCATGGACTCATATCTGGGCAGTGCTTTGGGGTAGCTCTCACCCCTTCTGAGTCTGTGTTTACCATGGACTGTGCAGAGCAGCATCATTCTGGTAAGACACAGGACACTCTGCAGCGTTACAAGACCCATTGTCTTCAACAATGTACCAAAGCAGAGGTGATCTAATGAATTATTTCAGTTTTCATGACATTGACGTACCTTTCAAAGGAGAACTCCAATCCAGTGAATCAGTGCACACCAGGAACATAGCAGAATTACCCTCCCAGTATAATCAGAAAAAAAAAAACCTAAAGAATTTGTTGTTATATTTAGCAAATTTACAGTATTCAGGATTCACTGGCAGAACCTAGCACTGCAAAAAACTGATTGCAGAATGTTTGTTAGTATATCTGTTTGAGCTTTTGCAACTTAAAATGTGAAATTAGTTTGTAGTATTTGGATGTTACAAAAGAGCTTGAAGAAGTACAAGCTACTTTGTGCTGAGTAGTAACAGCACAGCAATACATTTAGCTACATTCTATTTTAATTTTAATTTCTCGTACTGGATTCATGTGGACTGGTTTTGGTAGTAGTAGGGAGAGAGTCTACAGGGGTGGCTTCAGTGAGAAGCTGCCAGCAGCTTCCTTTATGTCCAGCAGAGCCAAAGCCAGATAGCTCCAAGATGGACCAGCTGCTGGCCAAGGCCAACCCCATCAGCCGTAGTAGTAACACTTCTGTGATAACATATTCAAGAAGGGAAAAAAACAAGTCATTGCACAGGAATGATTGCAGCCAGAGGAGAGATGAGTGAGAGAATATGTGAGAAGAAAAACTCTGCAGACACCAAGGTCGTGCAGAAAGAGGGGCAGGAGGTGCTCCAGGCACTGGAGCTGAGGTTTTCCTGCAGCCCATGGAGGGCCATGGTAGAGCAGAGATCCACCTGCAGTTCCTGGATGACCCCATGCTGGAGCAAGTGGATGCCCAAAGGAGACTGTGACCCCATGGGAAGCCCATGCTGGATCAGCATTCTGGCAGGGACCTGTGGATCTGTGGAGTCCATCCCTGAGCAGATTTGCTGTCAGGACATGTGACCTGACTGTGGGGAACCCACGCCAGAGCAGTTCATGAAAAACTGAAGCTCTTGGGAAGGACTCACATTGGAGAAGGTCATGGAGGATTGTCTCCCATCAGAGGGACCTCACACTGGAGTAGGAGATGGATTCTTCTCCCTGAGGAGGCAGCAGAGGTGGAAACAACCTGTGATGAAAGGACCTTGACCCCCATTCTCATGTCCCTGAGCTGGGCTGGGGAGGAGGTAGAGCCCAAGAAGGAAGGAGAGGTGGGGGGAAAGTGTTTTTAAGATTTGTTTTCCTTCTCATTATCCTGATAAGAAGATTGGTAATAAATCTGGATTTAGATTGATTAAAAAATCAATTTCCCCAAGTCAAGTCTGTTTTTCCCATGATGGTAATTGGTGAATGACCTCCCCCAGTCCCTAAGTCAGCTCATGACCCTTCTATTTTCTCTCCCCTGTCCAGTTGTGGAGGCAAGTGATAGAACGTCTTTGGTGGGTATCTCATAACCAGCTGGGTCAACCCTCAGCATTTGTCTACTCTCTTCACCTTTTTTTTAAACTCCTGTTAACCTTAATAGGAATTCTAAATAAGAAAGGAAAACTTAATAGTTCCTGCTCTTTATAGATGGCATATCTTACTTTTTCAGTGCAGAAAAAATTGATATACTTTCCTGAGGATACCACAAAACTTGCAAAGCTTACTTTTATTTCTACTTATTATAAGAGAATTCATATTTATAATAAAAATTCTGTTGCCTAAGTTTTTAATTTATGTGTATGTGTCTATATAGATACATATGATACTATGCTGCAAAAAGGCATATAAAGCTCTGGAATAGATGTCAGTTGGCTTTCAACAAATTACTTTCCAAGTACTTGTGCGCAGTGCATTAAGTGCTCTATTTCAGCCTTTAGAAGTAAATCAGTTGTTAATATACAGAATCCATTAGTATTGAAATTGTCAGCAAAAAGTAATAGCTGTGCATATTCAAGGCTATAAAAAATATGTTTAGCTATGAGAAAATGGAATTATCAGTACTCATTTGAAATACTTACTATTAACTAATATGATGCCTCATCAATAAAACGTGTAATTGACCTGGTTAAAAACAGTATAATTAGGAAATTTCACGCAACTTTCAATGACTCTAAAAAATTACATTTCAGCCATATTCTAAGAAATTAAATAATTAACTTCCAAAAAATAGGTTACAATGTCATTAAGTGCTGTCTAATAAATAGGATGTGCAATGTAAACCGTCCCATTTCAGTGAGAGTTTTTGTATAAAGAACAGTTCGACAAGATTTGCTCTCCAGTGATTTTCCATGTAAGCCACTCTTTGGCAGGATGCCATAAGAAATGTAATATAATCCTTTAAAAATGATGTTTTCCATCCCTTCTCCACAGACAGTAGATTTTTCATTCTTCTGTCTGCTCGGCTGCCTCCTTTTCTACCGTACAAACATTTGATGGAGAGTGGGGTTTTCTTGGTCCTTCCTGAAGCTAGATGGCAGCTAGCTGATAAACTGGGACTGTGGAGGTAGTCAAAAGTCAGCTTTGTGTCTTCTGCTTATTTGTCATCTGGGGATTGTAGAACAGCTTTGAATAATGCTACAAGGACACACATGTACGTATGCAATATGCAATAAAGGAGATGAATAACGCAATTTTATTCTCTTTGTTTAAGTGTTCATTCTTTCTTTTTCAGTGTTCCAAACCAGTGCTGCTTTTAAGAGGAGCTATGTGTTCTTCCAAAATAATAGAATTTTGTAGGCAGTTAAATAATAACTCTTTAAATGCAGTTGAGATTATTTGACACTTTCCATTACAAGCTCTTGTTTTCAGATGATTACAGCTATGTAAAACATAAAGCATTCCAACTGATGCTTTCCATTTCACATGTCTAAGATTGATTGTAAAAAAAATAATTCAGACAATATATTCATTCTTTTCAAAACAAGATTAGGAAAAAATGCATTGCTTTGTTCATATCAATCAATAAATAGATCTTATGCACATGATTGAAAGTGTTGGGTCTTTGTCAATGATATTTGAACTTTGTGAGAGGTAGTCTTGAGTGTTCCTAGAGGCTTGCCTTTTAAATTTCTGACAAAAGATGTCTAAATATACATTCAAACATGTCAAGACTTACACTGATGCATGTTCACAGAAAGAGCTTCAATTTTCATCTTTAGATATTTGTCTGAGTTTACTAAACAACTTCATGTTTGCCACCCTCACAAAGGCACTGAACAAGTGATTGCAGGTGCTGAACAGGAATTTTACGACTTTGTTCTGTCTGCCATTCACAGAAAAAATTAGTCCATAATTCTACACTTGCAGTATAAATAACCTCAGGCTCTAACTACACTAAGATTGGTGATTGCTAGTGAGGACTCAGTACATATCTCAGTCTGTGCTGGTTGGACACTAGCTTGCTCGTGTTTGCAGGGATTATCCTTGTTTTGCCATCAAAATGGACTGGAAGGAAATGAGCTCTAATGAATATGGTGTTCTGTAGCTTGGAAGTCCAGCAGAAAATGAAGGATGTGAGAGTGTGATTGGAGTTATGTGTCATTATGAATATGCTCAGGGGGTTAAATTCTTGTATTTGCTAATTTTGCTGGCAGTGTGTGCTGGCAGCCAAGAAACCCCCCATGTCCTGGGCTGCATCCAAAGCAGTGTGGAAGGCAGGTGAGGGAGGAGATTCTGCCCCTCTGCTCAGCTCTGGTGAGACCTCACTTGTTCTGCCTCCAGCTCTGGGGTCCCAGGGCAGGAAGGACAAGGACCTGTTGTAGTGAGTCCAGAGGAGGCTAGCAGGATGAAGAGAGGGATGGAGCAACTTTGCTATGAGCAAAGGAGGAGAGAATTGGGATTTTCAGCCTGGAAAAGAGAAGGTTTTCGTGTGACCTAATTGTGGCCTTCCAGTATCTGAAGGGAACCTAAGAGAAGGATGAAGAGAGACTCTTTTCAAGGGCGTGGAGTGACAGAACAAGGGAGAATGACTTTAAACTGAGAGTAGGTTTAGACGAGATATTTGGAAGAGATTTTTCCCTATGAGAGTGGTGTGGCCCTGCTACAGGTTGCCCAGAGAAGCTGTGGCTGCCCCATCCCACAAAGTGTTCAAGGCCAGGTTGGGTGGGACTCTGAGCAACCTGGTCTAGTGAAATGTGTCCTTGTTAATGGCAGGGTAGTTGGAACGAGATAAGCTTTAAAGTCCCTTCCAACTCAGGCCATTCCATGATTCAGTGATTGCTTGAAAATTTTTTTAAATTGTTCTTCATTGTCACCTAAAGCTGTGTTAAGGAAGACATGTATTGGATCATGTTTGTTTAAGGAGTATATCCTAATACATATACTTAAAATAAATTCATATCCCATAAAATAAAACCTTTCAGTGTCCTAATGTTTGGGGTTTTTTTATAATGTTTTAAGTACTCATATGAATTCAATCATGAATCTTCTGTTGAAGTGTATGCTTTCCACAGTTCTTTTAAAATAGATGCCTGTAATAGTTTAGCAATGTAGGACAGAGCATGGTTTTCCATTTTTTCATAGAATATAGTATAGAGATCATTTATCTGAGGTAACAAAACATTTTGTAAGTACTCCTTGAGGGAAAGTATTGTACTTAAATGACAATTTTATCTTCAAAAGACAATAATATTAATAATGCTCAATAAATCATTAAAAGCTTTGTCTCTGAACCAAAAACTATTCTTCTAAAGCCATTAAATGTTAATATTATGGCACCTAGTTTTCAGATTGAATTTCTACAATAATCAGTATTTTTTGCCTTGCTTGTCACATTTTTTTTCTTTACTGGTGTATTAACTTCCAAAGTACAAAATTGTCATTTTCTTGAACTAAGTCTCCAGACAACAGAATGCCAGCAATCAGTGCAGAAATCTTTTTACTGTTCTGAGAAGATACATAATATTTTTGTCCAATCTAATTTAAAGAGAAGATAGTTCTGTAGCAAACAGTGCTAAAGATTGACTAAAATAAAACTGTGACAAAAAGTATTAATGTCCTGTGGTGGGTTGATGCTGGCTGGATGCCAGGTGCCTACCAAAGCTGTTCTATCCCTCCCCTCCTCAGCTGGTCAGGGGAGAGAAAATATAACAAAGGCTCATGGATCAAGTTTGGGGAAAGAAGAGATTACTCACCAATTACCGTCATGGGCGAAGTAGATTTGACTGAGAAATTAGTTGAATTTTATAACCAGTCAAACCAGATTGCCAGCAAATCTGCTCCAGTGTGGGCTGTGCTCTCCATGGTCCCACAGGTCCCTGCCAGGAGCCTGCTCCAATGTGAGCTTCCCATGGGATCACAGCCTCCTTTGGACATCCGTTTGCTCTGGTGTGGGCTCCTCCATGGGCTGCAGGTGGATCTCTGCTCCACCACAGACCCCCATGTGCTGCAGAGGCAGAGCTGCCTCACCGTGGGCTGCACCCTGGGCTGCAGGGGAATCTGAGCTCTGGCACCTGGAGCACCTCCTGTCACTCCTTCTGCACTGACCTTGATGCCTGCAGGGCTGTTTCTCTCACACATTCTCTCTCCGCTCTGTGGCTGCAGTTGTCCAAATTCTTTTTCCACCACTTCTTAAACTACCACCATCTCTGATGGGCTCGGCCTTGGCCACTGGTGGGTCCATCCTGGAGCTGGCTGGAATTGGGTCTGTCAGACATGGGGGAAACTTCTGGCATCTTCTCACAGAAGCCACCGCTGTAGCCCCCTACTACCAAAACCTGGTCACACAAATTTAATGCATGACCATAACTCAAGTTCAGAGTAGGCCACTAGTTGTAGTCATTAAAAACCCCTCCACTTACAATATCTGAATATTTAAATTAACAGACATGATTTATAGTCAGTACATGATTTTTCTTGATACTTGTAGAAAATGCAGTCATTATTCTGAGAATCTAAACAAACACAAGCATCTATCTGGCATTTAGACACCTTAGAATTAAAAAACGTGTTTGGATTTGGTAAAACAGAGTGCACTAGACTAAACTTATGGAATTCTGCCATATGTAACACACCGCACCTGAAAACTTCTAATATAATCAGATGTTTTTACCTTCAGTTTTCTTTTGTTTTGCTTCCAAAATGCAAATATAAGCTTTTATTGCTCTTACAGAACTAGTCAGAGAAGAAAAGAACTATTTGTAAAAGGATCATTTTCAATATTTGTAGTTTCTTATGGAAGCTTCCATTTTGATACACCTCCTTTTTGTTTCAGTTTCTATTTTTAGTGTAAATGCTCTCATTACATTAGAACTTAGCATTCTCTGAATTTCAGTACACATTCCATTAAATTTTTTGGTAACAAAAAAGCATCTATATCTATATAATTAAATCCCAAAATTATTTCAGTGTGTTTTAGACCATTCCCTGCATTCAGAGGTAAAAAATTGAAAGGAATCAGTACCAACCATATGCAAAATATTATCCTAAATAAGAGTAACTGGACAGCAGCTTTCAGACAGGGTTGGATAATTACATGCAGTATCATCAAAACACTTATGTAACATGTAATTACTCAAAAAAAAAAAAAAAAGAAGAAGAAACTCTGCTATGGGGTTGCTTTGAGGTATTTTCACTGGAAGACAAGGAAGAGATTTTGGTCATAATTGCTAGCTTCTGTTAATACTGTATTATTGTAAGTCAAAACTGTTAATTCAAGCAAAATCATTTATTCAATTATCCATTTTCTACATGAACAGAATGACCTTCTGTTCCACACGGAAGCTTTAGTTCTCATAGTGTTTTCAAATGTTCTGTTTCCTCTAGCTAATAAAGAAGCATTGCTATACTGAGATGTTACTAAGCTCCTTTGTAACCATTATAAAGTCTATTCAGCACATCTCATTAATAGGGAATATTTACTGAATAATGACCTTTCATTTTTTTATCCATTAAATATAATCAGCTGCACTCACGCTGAAGCCAGTGTTGACAATACAACTATTTAATGGCCAAGGAGGAAAATAAACATCTTTTGAACAACATAAATTAAATTCACTGATACCAGAGTTTAAGGAGAAAAAAAAGAAAAAAGTGTGAGATGCTACATATGAAAATATGAGTTTCAACAATCCATTTTAAAAGTGAAGGAAATAAGGAAGCTTTTTTTAATGGTTTGTTACCCCTTCCCCTAAACTGACCTTTACTTCCTAAAACGCAGCTCAAGAGGGAAAAACCAGTGCCACTCCTAATGAATCAACTGGTCGTGATGGCTGCATCCAACTCCAGTTGGATTCTGGGAGACAGATGGAAACACAGTAGCCAAGGGCTAATTTAAGCAATGTGTCCACCACAGTGCTGTTCCAGGTGTGACTCAAGTCAAGTTTGGAATACACCAACACCTGTAGTCGTTATGCAAGTATGACTAGGAGTCAGTCACCTTACTCCCTCGATCGTAGACAGCCCAGGGCATGCAGAGCTCTCCTGCAGGGTAGCAGGCTGCATGCCAGGGTCTACCCTTGAGTAGGGATGCCTCTCGATGTTACTCCTCTTAGACTCACACCTCCCAGACAACTCAGTTGTGCCCAAGATTAGTCCACGTGTAGAATGAACTTACTGTCCACACAGAAACAGTTTCTTGATGCCAGGCCTAGTCCACTCAACTCCCCGTCAGCCAGGCTACACATAAACCTTGGTGTTGGGTGTCTCACCAGAGGGCCAGTCCTGGGATGATCCTCCAGGGCACATGCAGGAAAGAGTGGAAGTTAAAGCTGGTCAAGGGTCCTAAAGTCTTCAGAAGAGCAGAAGCTAATCAAAGCTATCTAAAGCAGTAAATCAGAGCATTGGTATGGAAAGGCCCTCACAGCAACTTATTCTCTTCACACACAATCCCAGGAAATAAAAATTTCCTTGCTCAACTGAATGGATTAATTGTAAGTCACTGTAGATACCACGTGCCAATACTCTTAATAGTAGTTACCTAAGAATTCCCCCAAATTAATGATAAATAACAATAGGATAAGATACTCTGATGATGTAATTGGACCACAATCCTTTGATTTCAGTGTAATAATCCCAATCTATAACAAATGAAGGTCTGTCTCTGAGTATTAGATACGGACACATTGGGATAAGTATAACACAAACTGTTCCTTTTTTTTTTTTCCTTTCCCTTTAGTCTACACAGTGAAGCACCCATTAAAAGTGAATCACTTCACTGAACACCACCATATGATTAGCAAACAAATGCCTGAGGCCAGAAAGTATTTTTCTACTTTCATCAGCTTCCAAGTCTCTTTGTCTTTGATTGACACTGAGGAAAAACTGACCTGAATGCTGAGCAAATTGAAAGTGCCACAGTGCCACTGTGTCTAAATTCTCTTGACCTTTTACCAGTATCTGTACAATTATGTAGGAGAGACCACCAAACTCACTGAAATAATAATAATAATAATAATAATAATAAAATAATAATTGTGAAATGTTTAGGTTTTGGGGGTCATTTTGTCCTATCCTAATCTTTTCAGAAATGTTGTGTTGAAAATAAAAGGAATTTTACTTTCTTTCAGTAAGATTATCTGGTGTAAGCTTTGATAATTCATATTCAAAATTTTTTCTTATGATTTTTTTTCTTTCTCCAGAGACTTAAAATCATGGAATCATTAAGGTTGAAAAAGACCTTAAAGATCATAAAGTCCAGCTGTTAACCCAGCACCACCATGTTCACCATGTACATGTGATTTCACCCTTTAGTTTTTCAGCAGTCCCCCCAACAAATACACCCCTCTCCTCTCCGCCCCTCCCACCCCCCTTATTGTCATATGTCATAATAAAAAATGTTTAAGATCATCATCAGTTTCAATAGCCTTCTGGGAGGAGTGAAAATAAGTAATGACTGAATGATCAATACTGGTTGTTTTCCTATGTGTGGGCTTTTTGTGGTTTTTTGGTTTTTTTTTCCCCTCAACCAGACTATCCCAGTTGGTGTGACATGATCCACATGGTCACTGATGTCAGATAAATCACAGCTCTGTATAACACAGAACATTTCTGGAACTTTATGGGAAGTATGATGTTCATGCTGGACACAGAATAGGGAGGGCCTAAAATGGATTCAGACACTTAAATCTGGAGATTTCCATCTGCAAATTTCCCCTGGGCTGTGATTTCAGCACACAAACTGTTCAAGGGCAAGACTGATTTAAAACACTTCCATTCTTCTCAAGAGTTCATTGCTGTCTAGGCACGGCACATCCCCACTGCACCAGCAGAGCTGTTTGTATAGCTGGGCTATGAATCTGATCATAGAAAAATGGCAGCTTAGAAAGAAAAAAAGAACAACAGCAACAACAAAAAAGTCTTTTAATTTTATCTAGATCATTTCTCAGATGCCGTTGGCAGTGTGTGGCAGATTGTGTGAGGACAGAGCAAGACAAAGGGAATGAGCAGCAAAACAGCTATGAAGGTAATGTTCCAAAACTAGTATTGCTGCACAATATTTCATAATATTAAACGTGGCTTCACTTTCTAGCATTGAGGTTTCTGAGAAGTATTACTTAAATGTCTAACCACACACATCTTAGTCTTGAAAAGGTTAAAGTGTACAACAAGTATCTTTTACCTAAACTATACAATAATTACAGAATCCCAAAATTTATTAGGTTGGAAAAGATCTCCAAGATCATCAAATCCAACCTTTGACCCATCACTATTTTGTCAAGCAGACCAGAGCACTGAGTGACATGTCCAGTCATTTCTTGAACTCCCCAGGGATGGGGACTCCACCACCTCCCTGGGCAGCCTATTCCAATGCCTTACAACTTTTCTATGAATAAATTCTTCCTGAAATGATATTCAAGTTGTTATTGATAAAATTTTCCCTTGACTAATTATGAGTGCAGAACCTTCTTTTTCTCTTTTTTTTTTTTTTTTTTTGACAAAATATTCAGTGAAGTCCAAAATAAAAACCAGTGAGCATAGGAAAAGAAAAAAAAAAGCTTTCAAATTTTTCATTTGTTTTATGACAGAAGAGAAATTGCTCTTCTAAACTTTAAAACATAACCATTAAACATGAAGAAGGGTGATTAATGTGACAGAACAAAAAACCTCAAACAAAGAAATTTAGTCCTGTGCACGAGGCACTAAGGTGTAGTTGTTGAGAAAGGCTAATATACGAAAGTAGATGCATGAGCAAATTTCCATTCGTTGCTGAGTGCTATTGAGAAACTCAGTTTACTATCTTTAAATGTGTATCTCTGTGTTAGAGGCTTGGAAATCGAAATAGCTGTCAATTCAAAGCAGGATGAGAGACTGGAATTAATTTAGATCATGAGAAGGTAAAGATTTAAATAGGGTAGCACAGAAGTTCTTGGTTTGAATAAAGACTAGAATTCAGGCAAAGGAAAAGTCAGGGTAAAAGCTATAGCTGTATAGATGGACACTTGAAATCCCCTTTTGGAACATGTATAGAATTGGTCAAATTAGTTTTCTGAAATGTATTAAGTGGGTAGCCCATGTCACAACCAGCACAACTTGAAACCATTTTATTTAGGAAGGTAATGTTGGAGTGAGAATATAACTTTTTCAAAGCCCTCAAAATTGGTTATAGTATGGGTAGGACTGTGGTACAGAACACGGGAGATTATTGATGGAAGAATGAAGATATGGCAATGATATCCCTCTGCTAAACAGCAAAACCCATTTTCTGGGACCAATGTCAGGAATGTCAATTGTAAAAGAATAAATTTCAGACCCTGTTCCTAACAATGCCAGAGACAAATCAGCTGACTCAAAGGTTATAATCAGCTGACTTTTTCCCCCTGTTCTTACCACTAGAGAATATAAATACAGTGAGAAAACTCAAGCCCCTCACAAAGATCATCACATATAAATTAATAAAGAAGGTACAGCTTAGGCACCATTATTTCCGAAGAGAGAAATAGATTTAGCCAATGAATTCTTAAGACCCATCATAATTCAGTTTTGAATATTTTTATAGGAGTTATGACCTATTTAGTTGAAAATTTATTTCTTTTAGTTACACACTGATATAGTCTGGTAATCATCTCCTAACAAATGTGTGCATTAAGACCACAGTGGTTCTTGTAGTACATTAGAACGGTCCCTTTTACTCAAAATTTCTTCTGTTTCACAGAATAGCAGCAGGAGGGTTTGTTGGCTTGTTAAAGGATACCATGTTTTATTCCAGAAATTAATCCTGAAGGATGGCACAATTTAATGAGTCAGTTTGTAAAATACTACAAAATTTGGCATATTAGTTAAGTCTCTCTCAGGAGACAGAGGTTCATTATTTCCAGTCTTTCACAATTTTAGTTACTTTAACAGACAGTTTATATGCCCCAGTTCCTCCCTGTAACAGAACAAACACTCTGGGGTATTTTTCCCCAATTTTTTCTTTCTCTGTTTTGCTCTATTATAATAGGAAATGTTACAGAGGAGACACTCACTTTAAGTTCCTGTAGACTGCCCATTAGGGTGAGTCCTGAAAACTGAATTGGAATCAATATTATCAGCACATATTAACAGTTATTATTAGCAGAATATTAGCAGTCTTGCATTTTCTTACAGAAATTTTCTCTTTCCACTTGCATCATATCTCATTGCTGACATAATGCTTAGATTTCTACTCATGACCAAATAAGTACAACTGAAGGAGATGAAAATGGTTCAGTTTCAGCTTTTTTTTATTTGGGTTAATATAAATTTAACTCCTATCACATTAATTTTCTTATTACTGTTATGGAAAATTATGTTTCATTGAGTACAAAGAAACGTTTAGCACAGAAGGCTGAGTAAAATGTTTCCCAAAGCTTATTTCAAACATAATTATTAATTTAATTTTTAAAATTATAAACTCATATTTTCATGAGAACTCGTGGATCATGCTAGAGGTTTTATAGAAAAAATTATTTACTTCATTAGAGGGCTTGTGTTTTAGACCAGCTTGGGATCTCATCTTCAGAGTATCCATTAAAGTGCAAGATTTTTGGACAAGTATCCAGAACCTGGCACTCATCAGAATGATTGTCCTACCAAAGTAAAAATAGCATCTAGGAATTGATGTGGTGTCCTGATCTTTTTCACTGTCTTTCAGTTGCCCTGTAATTGAAGTTATTTTTCACATTAAACCACAAAATATTATGGTTTAGTCCCCAGTAGAATCCACTAACTGCCCTATAGCAGAAAGGAACAGCACCATGCTCTCACTAAACATTTTCACTTATTTTATTCTCCGTCACCCTTTGAAAGTTAAAAAACCAGCATCACTCCTTCACTCACAGAAATACTGCTCAGAAGAGCAGGGTGCTCTAATATACTTCTCCAAGCAGGGAGTTGTATCCCTGCTGTCTACACGGACCTGGTGAATTCTACATTTCAGTTCCCTCTTAACTTGAAAATTGAAAGATGAGAGAGACTCTGGTAAATTATAGATGACAATACATGGAGACATCAAAAGCAGCAGGAGGATATATTTAGATCAATATTTTTAGGTGAGATTGCAGAGGTTAGTGTTCTTCATATACAGATTTCTTGAATTTTTTGCCAGGATGCTGTACAGGTATAACTTAATTTGCACTGAAAGAGTCTGAATAAACAAACCTAAAACAAAACTATCAGACAAAATAAGCAAATATCAATTTTACATGGAAGATCTATATATCAAAGAAGTTTTATATTTGTGTGTTTGGCTGCTATGCTGAAGGCATATAGTTTTATTATTAGCAATAATTATGCTTGCATTTGTTCTATTCTTAAGACAGTAAAGAGCTACTCTTAGCCAAAAGGTCCCCTTTTTTAACATGGTTCTTTGTATTACATTTTAAAAGTATCCAGCATCTGATAATACACACAGTAATTACAGCATTATCTTGAAGACTGCTCCCAACTCTTTTCACAGCTCCCTTTTCCACTGAAGCTAAATCCAGGGACTAATCAATACTAGGAAGACTTATGGTATTACTGTAGATCATAACTGAGAACAACTTAATGCCCTTTGTTATAATTCAGAGTATACCCATCAGTTAGGATAAAGAGAGCTAAAGCTCTTTGCACTTCAGTAGAAGATAAACAGATATTTTTAGAAAGGTATCACCAAATATAACACAGACACTCTCATCAGTATCATGGAAAGGATTAGTAAATTCGTTTACCAGCCTCTATTGATCTGTTCTGCTGAGAAATAAGTCTTTAAATATACTAGAAAATACACGAGAAAAAAGTGCTTCAATTAGTCCATTGTCTTGGACCATGCAAATAGCCTGTTATGAGTTCCCTGGCATTTTTTCCTTGAATTAAATTACCTCAGTTCTCATTTTGTATGTAGCATGGGAAATTCTCATTTTATGCTTAACATAGGAACAAGTCAGAAAAAATAAAACCCAATAAACTTGACAGATCTTCCTGTACTTTGAGGTTAGATTATGTTAGATGCAGAGACAACCGAAGCTATTAGCTTTAATGTGTATTCCAAATTGGAAAACAGCAAAAATGAAGGGGTAGCTACAGTTATGTTTCCTCATAACTTCGTATAGACGTGAAAAAATGTGTGGGACAGAAGAAATAATCACAAAGTTCTGTAAGAAGGCTTGCAGGTCTGGTTTTGCTTTGAGGATTTTTTGTTTGTTTGTTCTTATTGCTGTTTTGTTTTTTTTTTTTCCTCAGATAAAAAGAGAACTCTGCAAAGACTGGATTGGGTAGCCTGGCCTCCTGACATCACAGATCATCACTTCATGTAACAACATTGTAAAGTGGTTCACCTGGAATCTGCAGTTTAGGGTAGCTAAGGATTTGTCCCAATCCTGTGTCGCTTTTCACCTGCAGTTCTTCGAAGCACCCGGTGAAGTTACAACGCCCCAGTCCCTGAAGGCAAAGATGTATGGCTGGCATATAAACACTCTGCACGTGCTGACACCATCAGTTGTGAAATGACAGCACGAAAAGTCGAGCCTAAGCTCTCTTCAGCAGCAGCAAATGAATCAAGCTGTTTGTCAGGTCAGGACTGGAAAAAAGCAGTGGTTTTCTCTGGGAGGGAAAGTAAAGGATTTCAGAAATGCCAAGGTAGATGGCACCAGGATGAGCAAAATGGATAACTTCATTTACTGTGAGATAAGGACAATGACAGATCTAAGGAGGTCCTGAGTGAGGTCTGATGTCCTGAGCTATCTGAAGCAGATTCAAAGAGCTAAAATGAGAATTTCTGTGCAGACCTCAGACTTTTGAACACAAAATTTTTTTCCTTTTTCCACATGGGACTATATGTATTCTGAAACAGCTAATAAAAGAAAGAACACCATCCTTTGAAACCTCAATGTTGTAAGTACTTTGTTAAATTAACCACCAAAATTATATCAATAGTATGTCAGTCAAAATATGGGTAAGCAGGTTTTCCCAAGTCAGTAAGGAGGTAGTGTAAATTCTCATTCATTTAACAGATTTTTAAGGGTGGTTTTTCCAAACTAATCAAGTTGAAGGCAGTTAAAGACCCGGCAGCCCATGAGAACTCAGTACCTTTGAATGGTGAAGCACACAGTGACTGGACCTGCTGAGGCATCAGGTGCAGTAGGAAGGAGGGAGCAGCTTATTATGTGTGACTGTCACTCTATTGCATCTATGAGAGAGAGGGAAAGGAGGACTCCAGCTGTGAAGCTGTTGCAGAGATTCTCTCATGGATTTTAACTCTGTGTAAAAAACTGATATAAACCCATTAGGTTTTGTGCCTCTTGTCCTTGATGAGATATAACCTATTTCTCTCTGTTATGTTAATCATTCAGTCTGACACGTCCACTGTATGTGACACCTGAACTATGTCTTCCTAATATCCTCATATTCTAGGCTTAACATGAAAAGTGCTCATAAAAGTCTATTCAGCAAAGGTCCTTAATGCGTTTACAAGCATTTTGAATCTGTCATCAGCTCCTAGAGGAACAATGTTCTCTTCTCAAGGCTGGGTGGTCACAGTGCTGGTGCCTTGGGAAGACTTTGTACCTGCTGGCCAGCTCTACTCTTACATTATAGAGACAGCACAGCTACTTCTCATAAGGTAATGTCTCCATTTCTTCTGCTGTTCTTAGGAGGCCCTTTCTGATCCTTCAAAAAAAAAAACTATTAAAGATTTCATTGTTTCTAGTGTACAGTACCTTTTTTTTTGAAGCAGATGGACTATAACTGGATTTTTAAGACAGATCCAAAATTTTAAATGTAGATATTCAGTGTTTTATGAATACCTAAGATAATTAGCTTGCAAGAGGGATTTAATGGTGTGCTCTGTATCTTTTGTGTTTTACTTGAACTTTGCCATACTTACAGAAAAATGATTTCCATTATGACTACACTTGTTTACATTCTTTAAAAACTGTGAAAATGGATGCATGAACTTCCTCATCTGTAATGCTGCTGTCTGAGGGTGGTAACTCACCCAGTTGCTATACATAGTGTTGAACCTGACACAAAAGCATTTCAATTATTGGCAACTGGCACATGTGACATAACGCCCACAATTCTCTGGAGTTGGGTCCTATTTCTATGCAACTTGCATATGTTCATATTTTTGGGGGACATGGACAGTGGAATTGAGTGTACTCTCAACAAGTTTTTTGATGACACCAAGCTGTGTGTGCTGTGCACTTGCTGGAGGGCAGGGATGGCATCCAGAGGGACCTTGACAGGCCTGAGAGTTGGGTCTGTGGGAACCTTGCGAAGTTCAGCAAGGCCAGGTACAAGGTCCTGCCCCTTGGCTGGAGCAATCCCAAGTAGAGATACAGGTTGGGTAGATTGGGAGCAGCCCTGAGGAGAAATACTTGAGGGTGCTGGTGGATGAGAAACTTGACATGCCCCGGCCATGTGTGCTGGGAGCCCAGAAACCACCCATGTCCCCACCTGGAGCGCTGTGTTCAGGTCTGGAACCCACAACATAAGCAGGACATGGACTTGATGGAGTGAGTCCAGAGAAGGGTCTCAAAGATGATCAGAGTGCTGGAGCACCTCTCCTATGGAGACAAACTGAGAGAGCTGGGATTGTTCAGCCTGGAGAAGAGAAAGCTCTGGGGAGACCTTATAGCACCTTTCAGTACCTAAAAAGCACCTAAAAGAGAGTCGGAGAGGAACTTTTACAAAAGCATGTAGTGATAGGACAAGGGGGAATGGCTTCAAACTAAAAGAGGGATGGTTTAGCTTGGATATTAGGAAGAAATTCTTCCCTGTGAGAGTAGTGAGGAGTTGGAACTGGTTGCCCAGAGAAGTTGTGGATACCCCATCCCCTGTAAAAGTCTTCAAGGCTGGGTTGGATGGGGCTTTCAGCAACCTGTTGAGTGGAAGGTGTCTCTGTCTATGGAAGGGGGTCAAAACTAGATGAGGTCCCTTCCAGTGCAAACCATTCCATGATTCTATTTAATTTTTGTGTGCCTCTCTGGTCATGCTTGCTGCTGTGGTGAATGACTCTGCATGCATTCTTAGCTTGTTTCCGTAATTAAATATTTTGGTTTAATCCATCTATGGTACCTCACCCATAGGTTTAAACCTATTCCTGTACAGACTGTCTGAATCACAGGAGTTTACTTGTTTTAATCAGTATTTTGTCTCCCTCAAATCTGACTAAGTCAGGCTGGATTTTGGTTAGTTCTCCCCATGACACTTGGGTTTGAGAAACAAGAGAAGAAATCCAGGAGTGGAGCAGAGGGTTCAGCTCTCTGCAGTGCCACTGAGATTTGGTTGGGACAAATGAGCAGAATACTTAAATGTAGCAGAAATTAGAGATGCACTGGTAAGAATTTATCTTTCTAACATGAAAAAAATCTAAACAGTTACTGAAAGATGAATAAAGAATAGTCAATAGAAAGAATATTCCAGAAAGGGTTTGTTACACAGCTTAGAAGTGAGACACTGAGATCTGAATATCCCCAAAATTCCCAAGCTAGTACTTCAAAAAGTATGTGAGCAAAAGAATCCAAACAACCTAAAAATAATCAGATCAAAAGTGTTTCATGGGAAAAACTGAGTTCTAGAACTGAGTCTGACTTTCAGTTTTAAAGAGAGTAAAAATAAAAATAAACTGCACTCAAATAGAGAACTGGTTTGTAACTTAAAGCTGTGAAGATAGGATAAAGGTAATGGATACATAACCCAAGTTTCTCCAGAAGAATCGTCCTTCTAAAAACCAACTCATACGGCTTCTGTTTTTCTCTGTTTTCTAGAGTATTTGTCCAGTCTTCGGTCAGTGAAAACGACTGTGTGGATTCATACTGGTTTTGCTGAATTTTGAAATGAGAACAGGGTTGATCACTAGTGTATAAGCTACATACATGTATATCATAGTGTTCATGTGTGTGTACATGCACACATGTGTACTGTTACATTGTTCCTAATTGTACAGCAGTGGAATCATAATATATAATCTATAATATGCTCTTACTATATTATTTGGTTTAATACAATGGTTAAAAAAGCAATAATCTTGAAGGTCAACCTATTGCATGATTCCTAATCTTAGTGATTATGGAGTAATCTTCTCAAGATCCCAAACATCTATAAACACTGTATGGAGGCTTTCTAATGTCTAGGGTGGTTTACTAAGAGCAAAGGTTGCTAGAAATAGAACACCTCTTATGAACTTTACTATGGCAGTTTGTAGAGTAAATTGAGAAGCACTTAAAGTCCCTCCTGGCATGCTTTTGTTCACACTATATTTTTGAAGTAATGTCTCTCATTTTAGCCTATTAGACATGAAATTGATTTTTACGTGAGAGTGCAAGTGTTATTTCAGCTAATGTTATTTTTCCATTGGCATTAATTTGTAGTTTTTGAAGATCAAATAATTTGAAAATGGACAATTTTTGTAAAGAAATATTAATCTTTCTGAAGAAAGCTTATCATCATCTTCTTTGCATTTCTTAATTACATTGGCTAGTGTATACACCTATGGTTATAAAGGGTTTTTTGAAATTGCTCTCCATCCCATAAATAATTGTATTAGGAAATGATCATGTGTAAATCAGAGTTCTTTGAAATACAGTGTGGCAGGTTCATTGTTAAATCAGATTCCTTGTTACCTACCAAAAGAGTAATTCTACAGAAATAGTAATTCCACAGATATCAGGCACTGTTTTCTTTCCTCATAGCTGATATCTTTGGACATGCAACATTAAAAGGGATATACTACAAAAATAAGAAGTAGAGATTTTTTTGCAAGATTATTCTTACCTCTTTCCAGATATGGACTAGAATGAGGCAAGGATAATCTTATGAGAGTTTCTTCTTCCTCAGAAAGCCTGCAGTTCGCAAATGAACTAGCCTTTCTGTCTCCAGTGAGGCATCATATCCATCATTATCCAATATCACAGCAGGCAAAAAGACTCCCAAACGTGGACCAGCTGCAGCTCATCCTGTTACTAAGTCCTGAAGTGCACTACTCAAAAGGTATAACAAAAACAACTATTTCACATCTGTGAATATTTAATTTCTGTATATGCAAGCTATGCTGGAAGCTCTTCGTTCTGGTTCAGTTCTACAGAATTTAAAATCACAGTCAATTCACAGACTGTTTTTTATCCTTCTCTGTAGTGCAGCCCTGATTCCAGGGGTTTCAGTGCCACAAGCTTGAGTTGTCACTCCATCCACAACCCCTAAGAAGGGGGATATGGAGAAACTGCAAAAAGGCTCAGAAATACCTATTTGTGATCTGACCGTAGCAGGTGGTTTGTGCTCCTCTTTGAACTGCTCTGTGTTGAACGTGGAAATAGTAGCCAAAGGGAAGCTGAGGGGAGAGGAAGTCTCATGTCCTCTTACCGTGCCTCTGGGCCAGCTGTTAATCAGAGGACAATGCAGTTTTCTGTATTTTTTGTGTCATTTTTATGCCTCACTGTTTGGCAGGTATACACCAGACACTGGTAAGTACAGTGATTTTTTTCCCAAACACGTGGAGGAGAGTTCTATTCTTTAC
>JAYRBT010000001.1:14115622-14169595 GCA_036023395.1 Myiotriccus ornatus
ACAAGCAATGTGAGCATCAGAAGGGATGTAAATAAACATTACTCACCAAACTTTCAGTTTATGTTACCTGTTTAAGCACTTGTATGTATGCTTAATTTCATGAAAGAAGGAACATTTTGCAGAAGACAAAACCAAAAATCCTCTGATGAACAAACACCTAGATTATATATGTATCATGTATATGATGTCTTTCTTCTGCAAGAATACACATGAATCATACATGCATTTTATTCCACACACTGCAACACTTAGTTGACTCATTCTTGTTTCGAGCAACATAATTATTTTTACAGACACACTGCCAGAGCAATACAATTTTTATGTTCAGAAATGTTTTGGTGCAAATAGATGGCACTAATTGACTTACATGTATCCAACTACCAAGCACTGAAGTTGTGTTCCCAAAGAGTTGCCCTTTGTAGCTTTTTTGTGCCTTTAGGTTGAGATTTGATTGCAGCAGCAGGAACAACAGCAGATCTTCAAGCTGTAATCATATTTTTCAGCAGTGTGCATCACTTATTAACTTTTATTTGATTTCCCTCTGGCACCCACAGCTCAACAAATGTTATCTTCTTGTTCAGTTTTGTTATGATCACAAACCTGGCAATAAGTGCTGTAGCTGAGATTCTCACTAAACAAACAAACACTACAATTGTGCTTTAGCTGTTTGGGTGCAGTGAGTGTCCTGCCCTGTGTCAGAGCTCCAAGCCCACAAACCTTACGGGCTGAAAGAACCTATCCTACTGGTTGTAAGCCACTCAAAGGAGAAAAAGGAACTCCTAATCTGTGAATTGTAACAGAATTTGTATTTATATGACATCTCTTGGTGCATGTTACAAAAGTCCTTTATCCTCAAAGGACTTTTTTGATACCTTCTAGTTGAGGATTTTGTTTGTTGCATTTTGTTTTGTAGAAGAAATGTGTGAGCCTATATTAAAACAATTATAGTGGCTTGGAAATACTAATTTCTTCTTGGATAATGTCCAAAATACATTAATTATCTGCCTTTTTATCATTAGTGTGCAAGAATGAAAGACAGGTTGATAACCTGGACAGATAGATAAGGTTTGCAAATTCAACTAGTATTTCATTAACCAAATTTCTGGACAGATAATATAAAATTAATATGAACCTGATTTTCAGAGGATAAAAGTTTTTTCAGATGGAATCACCTAAAAATCAAATAATTCTTAGAAACTCGGGCCTTCCAAGTGAATTGGAAAAATCAAGAAATACTTTATTGAATTCATTTTGATTATTTTCTACTCAGAAAATGCCTCAGAAAAGGTTTTTCTTTCATTAAAGCTTCTTTGTTAGTTAAATACATTGAGTGTTTTTTGCTAGCTCTTTTAAATCTGTGGGTGTACATAGGAACAGTTCAATATTAATATTATTATTAAAACATTGTAATTAAAATATTGAATAATTTGGTATAAATTATTTCAAGAATATGAAATACTTTATTTCCACTTTCAAGATCGATCCGCTATCCAGCTACTGGTCCATAAAGATGTTTAGAATTTAAAATTGTCTGAGGAAAAGGACTAGAGAAGTACCCAGACTGTCACACCCTTTTCTCTTTAAGCCATACAGGAACTAGCTGGTGCATAACGCAGAAGAGTGAAATAAACACTGTGAATTTGAGAAGACTTGGGTTGAAACACATGTAAAATAATGTTCTGAATAACTGAAACTTTTCCTAGAGATGTTCCAAAAGGACCCACATGAAATCAATTAATAAAGTGATTCCTTATCCAGTTCAAAGACATGGTATTCTCACATACTACTCCATAAATTACTCCATAAATACAGATTGGAAGCAACCAGGCTTTTTTTTCCCCCATGTAAATTACGGCCTTTGTATTACTGACCTGATATGCATTATCCCCTTCTCCCCTCCTTCCTTTGACTCAAAAAAAACAAAAAAAGAAAAGAAAAAAAAGAAAAAAAAGGAAAAAAAAAAAAGAAAAAAAAAGTGGAAGCCAATATGTTTTGCTGTATGAAAAGAGGTGAGGTTCAGGTTCCATTTGGTGCCATGAGTAAGATTTCAGAAATACCACAAAAATCTAAATAAGAGTTACATTAGAACTCTATCATCTTTTTTTGGAAGTATTCTTCCCATACTTTCTACACTTAAGCAAAGATATCTTTTGTGCAGTTTTTGTTTATTTCTTTTGTTTCAGTAGGAAATTAAAACATATAACAAAATATGAAAAACATAAATAATAATGTGATGGGAACACTGCAGCTGATTTTTTCTTGCTAAAAGTTGAAGGTTTAGATTAAAGAAGAAATTTCTGAGTGCATGTCAAATCCTTTACATTAGCTTTGAAATTGTTTTTTGAACTACTACATTGCAATACCACATGTTCCAACATGAAGACTGCACGTGACTGAAAAAACATGATGCAGTTGTTATCAAATTTTCAATCAATAACTAATAACTATACTAGGAGTAGCATCTACCCTAAAATATTTACATGACACTTGCTTTAATGTTAACTGAGTTCAAAGTGTTTATCACACTTGTTGAGGAAGAGGGTAATTGCCTGTATCCATAGGTGAGAAATGGTTTCCAAGGCTGCCCCAGGAGAATATATCAGGCTCATTATTAAATAAACAACACCAGAACTAAGCAGCCAGTAATTTTTTGAGTTCCAATCCAGGAGTGTCTGAGCGTGGAATGAGGAGATTGGAGACCGTCTTTTAAGCCAAAGTCCCCTGCGGCTGAATAAATAACAAAAGGGTTAATTCCAAATAGGTCAGTCTAGCTTTTCAGTCAAAGCACTCATTATATCTTTTCCGATTCTGCTAAGGGATGTACACAAAACATCGCATTTTCTTGAGTAGCTCTAAGGCAATTAGGAAATCAATGATTGTATCAGAAAGTCTCCTGCCACAGAGTTAACCTCACAGCTGCACCAAACTTTCAAAAGGGATTCAAAGCAACCGTGTGGAAAAGAGGCTTTGTCTAAGTTTTCTCTGTTCTTAAAAATAGATCTGATACTGTGCTTTCCGTGTTGCAGCACTGGGGCCAAGAAAAAAGCTGACAGAGCCTTAGTAATATGAGACTTCTATATGCCTCTTTTCTTCTCTGTCTCCTCTTTTTTATCTTTAACTGTTAGAGGAGTGAAGGAAGAAAATTTTAAGCACAAGGAAAGGGTTTTATACCCCTTTTGAAATTTATATCCTTTAAACCCTGGTGATAAATAGATGAGTTGTAACCACAGTTGTAAAAAAAAACTCTGATTTTTATATTTTTACCTGTTTATTTAGATGGGACTGAAATTGATTATAAAACTACAGTTGTAAGACAGATTTTAAATTAGGTATGTCAATAAGATTAGTGCCTATTTAGGCATAAACTGCTGCATATCCAGCAAATTTTTAAAACTCAGCTGATGGTACTTGCAGTTCCACAGCTCCAAAACAAAAGACACCTCCAAATCGTTAACTACTGTATTGATTAAGGGTCTTACTACAGAATGGAAAGAACTTTCTCTGAAATAGGGTGAGCTGTTTTCAATAGCGTTAGCAATTGTGGTAGTAGCCATTCCCCATTCCAGAGATTCAGAGGACTCTCATGTCTGATAGACAGCAAGGCCAGTCAGCCTTCGGCAGCCAGTATTGCCTTTCATGGCAAAGAAAAAGCAAAGTCAGGAAAGAAGTAGCATTTTTCCCTTTTATATTTCTCACACAAAAATTGCCAGCTCTCTCACCTGATCAACCAAAGAAAGCAATGAAATGATACAATAAAGCTCAGCACTTCCTATTTCTCTGGTGGTATTTCCTGAATATTGACCTGAGGCAAGTCAGTTTGGTTATGGTTCAGTTCTACCTATTAATTAAAATTTACCACAAATAAGACAAACTCTACTTGAAAAGAGACCTCACTTTGGAGAAAAGAAGTGTATAAATGACAGGTCTTGTGTCATCATGGAGACTCTGGTTTAAACCTGAATCCCAACTCTTCAGTGCTCAGTGCTGTGAACTTATCTCAAAGTGCCAAACACATAAAGTGTTCCCACTCAGGAATGGGTAATCCAGAGGAAAAATCATAGTGCAGATGCGGCAGAGAAGGGCGGGTGGCCCGCTTGAGCATTTATGATTTCTGCAAGCACCTGATAAAAGGGATAGATTGCTTCTTGCAGAACAGGAGGATTCCCTACTGTTTTTTTCTAGTAAGGAAAGTAAATTTTCTACAGAAAAACTCTTTGCTTAACATATTTTTATTCCAGCTGAAACTACCTGGTTCCTTAGGAAAAGAGACTTGCCTGTATGTTACTCTGCATTTTGTGGAATCACTGTGTATGAACACTGAATTTCACTTCTCCCAGAAAAATACCATCCTGCCAATATTTTTTAATTTAATTTCTACTGCTACTACTTTGTGTTTTTATGCTACAAACAGGGCTTCATATTTTCTTTGAGTAAAATGATTTTTGTAGCAGCTCTAGTTTCCTAGACATGGGTATCTGAGGAGAAACAACTGATCATTTGTAATCCTTGTCTATTTCTATACTGTCAGCCCAAAGACAGTATGACCTTAATTTCTAAATAAAATTTAGAATTAATTCACCTGTCACAGAAGGAATAATTAATCTTAATCTGTTAGTGAAAAAAAGACAACAGGTTTCATCTAAAAACCAAGCACTGTTTCTTTTTCAAATCATATGGAATATTAATCCACTCCTCACTTGGCTTTATAAATGTTATATGTGATGTACTTGAGCTGTCCTCTGGTAGAATGACACCAGCTGAATCAGGATAGATGGCAATTGTTCTCATATTGGAAATCTGAAATGCCACACCATATTTTCCCGTAGTACTAATAAGCTAAATATTTCTTTGGACATCCAGCATCTAATCTGAGAGTCCCATAAGATCTTCTTTTACTTCAGCAATTAATGAAAACCTCCAATACAAGTTTCCAGAATAGTCATTTTTCTTGTAATCTCATCCATTTTTTGGATTTTCACAAGGAAAGAAATCTTGACAAAAAATTTAGTCAGCCAGCCACGCACTACATGTGCTTACAGAAAGCTGTTCCACATAATCTTATTTTCTTTATTTGGCTTTTCCAGCTTCTCATTTTATTTGCGGAAGTCCCTGCTCACTATCCTCAAAGGGAATGGCTGGGTTTCACTTTCCTCTGGTAAAGCTTTTCTAGTTCCAAGCAGGAAGCAGGATGGATGGAAGCTTTTTCACGGCTGCTAAATGTTTCATAAGTCAGACTGGAAGTATGACATAGAAGTTTAACTAAATAAAATATCCTTTATATCTGTCTTTAGAGGATCATGTATGTGCTTTATTCAAAAATAGAACAGATCAATTTTAAAGGCTTTAGCTTTAAAAGAAAAAGGAAGTTTTTGCTTCTTCAAGACTTATTTGCATACTAAATAACAACCTTCATATGAAAATTCCTTAGATAAAACATTCTACAGCCTTTTGGACATGTACCAGAAACATATTGTTTCCTAATCCATCTGGTTTTTTTATGAAAGAAAGGTGAAAAATGATACACTCAATCACTTTTTTTGGGTGAAAGCTAGTGATACACATCCGTGTATCACTAGCAACTGTTTGGTCAATATCAAATTGCCTCTGAAAAAGCCATCATGGTCAAAAATAACACTATTGTTTTACTTTTCCAAGTTTAGACAAGGCATGCTTACACTTAGTCTGATTTTCTCCATTTAATTCAACAGCAAGTGCAAGGAACAAGAAATAAATTATTACAGTTCTATGAAAGTTTGTCTGATTTATCATATGGAATGAAACACCCAATAAGTTGAAAAGTGGTGAATATTTAAATGCTATGGAATGGTTTTGAATGTGATTAGGAGAACTGCACTTTTTGACGTCCTGTACACTCATATTTCAGGAGCACAACAGGTTGTGTTGGGACATAATCTTGATTTTTATATAGGATTTTATATTCTTTCTATTGATTGACTCATTCTAGAGAAGAACCTACTGTTTATTTGCCAGGTAGACAAAAAAATCTAGGAATGCTTTCAGCATTGGGATTATACTTTCATAAAACCCTGAATAGCATTCTGTGTGTGATTTTTTTTAATATATTTTCAGAAAGACCTCTTTTTTAATTACAGCTACTAGACTGCTCTCTTCTCATATAATCATTTCCATGTTTCCGATGGAGCACAAAAGTTACCATTCTCAGTATAGAAGTAGTGAATAAGGGGCTGATCAATTCATGGCTGATTATTGGATAATGAATTACAGGAATAATTTAAAATTATGATATTAAATGTAAGTATTTTATGTTAGGGTTCCAAACAAAATGCAAATTAATAAACTTTTTGAAAATCCAGGACTGTTTACTTACTCTCATAAATCAGGATATCTTTGCAGCAAATATTAAACTCTGGTATATGTCCCATTAGCATTGATTTTACTTCTGACTTTACAACAACTGCTGTGACTTTTCTTAATCCAATTCATTGTCTCCACCAAAGCCTGAAATCAGCAAAGCCATTAAGAAAATGCCCAAAGTTCAAAATCTGTTATTTTTAACAAGACATTGCCCCACTGTTATCATTTGCAGGATTTTTATCCAAATATCAAGTTGAAGAATTGTGAGCTTTTCCTTGAGATACCTTTTATTGTATCACTGCAAGTGATTTCCATTAAAAATATAATGTCCTAAGTGAGAGAGAACAACAGACACATGATTTTTTTTAATTGTATCTCAGAGCTGGTAACCAATAAGGTTTTTTTGGAAATGGAAGAGAGTACTCCACGGAAAGCTCTATTAAAAGGCAGATTAAAAGAACATTCTTTTTCTCCATTCAAGAAAGGAACATAAAGTGAGCTACAGCTCCAGAAAGACCATTTTGTTCTGAAGTTAAACAGGCCCAGTCTTCAACACGAGGACAGTTTTAAATTCTAAAGTAAAAATTAGATGATATTTGAAAAACTTCCTCTTCTTAACCCTAAAAAGCAAAGAAGATGAGAAAAAACTTTAAAAAACTAACAAACAAACATATAAGTTAGTTTCTAACACTGATTATGCAAAACTGAGAATAATTATTAAATTTGTCATTTCTGTAGAGAAAGCTTTCTGAAAATTAAAATATTCACTATAAGGTCAATTTTGCAGAACAAACTATTCATCAATTCATAGTTTTCATAGACAAAAATACATTAAGAACATGCTTTAGTATGACTAAGACATCCTGAAATGGAAATATTGTGCTGGTAGATAAACACATACATCTGTACATCTTGGAAAGACAATCATAAAAAATATTTTTAGTGTCAGAACAACTAAAAAGTATTATAACTTGCATGTTAGGCTTTTTATTTTTCTAAGCTATGACAAGGATTTCAGGAAATCAAAGTAGACCAAAGGAAAGAGCTAAAATCTGATAAGATGGTAGAATAAGATTATCCAAAGAGATGTTTGGATGTAAACAGGAAATACATTTTTAATATTAAAAGTTCTGCTATATTTTTAATGGCAGAGGTAATAGGAAAGAATGGTTTTGAATCAATGTGTTCCATTCTTTGTACAGATAAGTATGATTTAATCTGGAAATATATTAATGAAGGATATTAAACAAGATTTGTAAAACAGAGAAAAAGAAAAGAAGAAAGATTATTAGTGTAACAGGTAGGTGAAAAAGGCAGTTGTTTTTTTCCTTTCTCCTTGTTTACAGCTGAAATCTCTGCTCTTTGACAACTTTTACTGTCAGCAACACTGTGATATCTTTCTTCTTAGGTTTCTTAGTAATTTATTAAATAAGACATTTCATTTGGAATTAAGATTTTGACTAGCAGATATTAATCAATGTGAATAAAATATAAGAACATAGCCCTTCATCAGAGAACGAAGACACCAAAAAACTTCATCAAGTTAGACAGTAAAATGCATTTTCATTTCAGAACATTATGACAAGATAAGAACATATGTAGTAATTACTATTTAATATCTCTCAGGAGAATTTATTTCTAAAGTAAGTTAAAAAGAAATTACACTTGAAAAGAGTTCGCTTATTTAAATCAAAATTATTTGTATTTGACATGGAGAGCTCTTTCTTTAATACCTAGTTAGAAAATACTAATTTTCAGGTTTCATTAATTCATGAAATTTTTTGTTGCTGTCAGTTTAAATTGTCAGTTCATATATCCTGAGTTTCTTGAATTCCAAGAAGTACTTCCCAGTAAAAGTTAACAGCAAAGAGATGAGGATAAGCCTCCTGTCCTCATAATTTTAAATGTCCCCATTCTTTATAATAAGAATTGGTATGGTAATGCTGTTCATAAAGATAGAAAACTTTTTCAATTTATGTAATTTATCTCAGCTGAAACCTGAGCAATCTAAGGTTTTACAGTCAAAAAATATAACTGAGAAAGACATGAAAGTTTTTATTTATGAATAATAAGTAATTTAAAAATATGTTGCATTTTTATGAATTCTAATATTTCCTTTTATAATTTCCTTAAATAGCATAAAAAAAGTAACTAGAGCTTAGTAACATTAGGTGCAAATATACTTTCTTCTTCAATTGTTGTGTTCAGGTGATATCATTTCCCACTCCTATTCAGCCCCCAAAATCGTATACTGGTTTGTTGTTGTACAAATTATTTTCCAAAAAATGAAAATATTTTTGGCCCACAGAATTTATTTGATATCTCCAGATGTAATGAAGGGCAGAACAGAAGCTATAATAAAAAAAAAAAGTAAAATATTCTCCAGATAATCCAGACTTCCAGTTGTACTGGAAATTGCACAAAAAACAAGTGAGACAATGCTGAGAACTTTGTGAAATCAAATCAGTTTTTATCATCCCACATATTTTTGTCATGAAGTTCTGTCAGTGGTATCAAACCATGCCATTCACCAGGAGCACAGGAGCTCTCGGGTGACTCTGAGGACTCACGGATGTGGGACATCGTGCAGGAACTGCAGGCTCGTGTCCCATCACGCCTCGCACCAGTTCCCAAGTGCTGTGCCCTGCAGCCAGACTGTACCTCTCTGGACCTCAGTCAGGTAATTCCAAGGTAATGAAAGGAAGAACTGTGTCTGGTAATATTTCTGTGGTGCCAGAGAAACTTGTCTAAGCTGTATTTCCTCCTCATGGTGATGCAGAACCCTGTTAATTTTCCAGTATGAATCAAGCTCCCTTCAGTTCTTCAAGGTTCAGTTGGTACATTATCCAGAGACTTGAGATGGGTCTAACTGGGTCCAAAAATGCCTTTCAGTTGTTAAGTCAGCTTTAATGGACAATAACCTTTGTACTAAACATTTGAAACATTTTTTTTTTTATGGAAGATTCCTATAATATAAAAGACATTATAAAAATATATAGCCGTACCTTTTGAGTACTCGCAAATAGATCTATTTTTTCCAGGCTCATTTTCAGACTATCAGCTCAATTACTTTCTAGGTTGCTGAAAACTTTGCACAGTCCCTGTTTTCCCCTAGAAAATACCTTATTTCTATTTCCCTGATGAGACCTGTGTAGCTGTTCCCTGCTCCTTTCAGCAGTGTGTCTGCTCTTATATGTGACACATCAAGCCAATAAAAGTAGGGCTTGGTTAACAGAAGTGACATGCAGGCAAAACTGGTGTAATAAAAAAAAAAAAAAAAAGACAATGCAACTGAACATGACATTCTAAACTACAGAGAGAGCTTAAATATGAAGTGGCTGATGTAATAGCAATACACAATAACTCTGAAAACAGTTTCTATTCTTGAAGATGAGTAGTTTCCCTATCTCTTTTTTAGGGGTTTTGGGATTATTTTGGAAAGTCTAGACAGCTAGGTGCCCCATGTGTAAGAAATTAGTTATCATATCTTCATCCTGACCAAACTAAAGAGAAAGAGAATGAAAAAAGTTAGCTTGGAAAAGAGATGTATGTTAAGACTGCTTGTTTCCCTTGCTGTAAGGGAAATCTGTATTTCTAATCTGTTACAAAACTGAATGAACTGAGAAAAAGTGGATAAAGCAGAAAAAGTTTCTATATTTTATGATGTACAAGGTACTACGAAAAGAAAAAAAAAGGTTATAATGGTTTGAAACTGCCTAGAAAACAAAGCTAAGTCTTTATATCAGGAGTCAAAATACTGTTATTAAGAAGATCAAACCCATGACATTTGTTGTCAGATTCAAACGATATGATCATCTTTGTTCAGTGTTGATCCCTCCTGTGAATTGGGTTCACTGTAAGGATGGTGAAAGGAGCCTTTATCCTTCCTTATAATCTTAAAAAGGCACAAAATAATTAGCAAATTCCTTTGTGAAGAATGTCAGAGAAATTACTCTAAGGTGTCCTTCGTTATGAGGCAAAAGCACCACTGCATTACTTGAGATAACATCTGATAAATATTCATTGCAGAATTAAATGCACAAAGCTGTCATCAGATCTTCACCAGCACTGATTTTATATATTTATTATACAGAATCATAGTTCTGAGTCGCTGTATTACACTTGACTATGTGATGTAAAAGTTCAGTAACATAAAAAAAGCAAAAAAAAAATTTTGATCTCTCTGGGCAGTGTAGGCGTAGAGGAGAAGAGAGAACTCCTGTTGTTACCATGTCATCCTAAAAGGAGAGAAATATTATTGCCGATACTTGGAAAAGCAGAATCCACACATTGCTTTTCCTCCTCTGGAAGCGAGAAGAGTCTGGCCTCACTGCCACGTAAAAAGAAATAAAATGTGACTGGACACACAGGCAATTTATGGGGTGTCCTATATTGCCATTAGTCCTCATGACAGCAGGATGGCCAGGAGGGAGGGACAGGCTTTAAACTGAAGGACTCGAGGGGCAGAGTTCAGAATGGAATGCTTGTGCCTTCACATCCAACTGGGGAATAAGCCAGGCCAACCAGAGCAGCCATAAACATTCTTCAGCTGCTTCACAAGGGAAGAACCAGACCGACCACCTAAAGGGTGTGTATGGCTGGAGTGGAACCTCTTGCATTCCTCTTGGAAAACCTGCATGCTCAGTCGCCTCTCTGAAATGCCTGTAAACCAACACACACAGCATGGGAAATATACAGGAAAAAATAGAGAACTGTGTGCAGTTGCAGCAACATGATCTCATTGCAATTTCATGTCACTCCAGTTTTCAGAAAGGGCAAGAAGGAGGACCAGGGAATTACAGGCCAGTCAGCTTCACCAGAATCCCTGGGAAGCTGAAGGAACAGCTCGTCCTGGGTGTCATCTCTAAGCATGTGGAGGAAAAGAAGGCTGTCAGGAGTAATCAATATGGATTCATAGGGAGGAAATACTTGACCAATCCAATAGCCTTCTGAGATGGCATGACTGTCTGGGTAGATAAGATGAGAAGAGTGAATGTTGTGCCCCTTGACTTCATCAAGTCCTTTGACACTGTGCCCCATAACATCCTCAGAGGAAAGCTCAGGAAAAGAGGGTTGGATGAGTGGAGAGTGAGGAGGATTGAGAACTGTCTGAGTGACAGAGCTCAGAGGGCTGTGATCAGTGGCACACGATCTGGTTGGAGGCAGCAGTGTTCCCCAGGGGTCACTACTGGGACCAGACTTATTCACCAGTGACCTGGATGAAGGGACAGAATGTCCCCTCAGCAAGTTTGCTGAGGATACAGGGCTGGGAGGAGTGGCCGATCCACCAGAGGCTGTGCTGCCATTCAGCCAGACCTGGACAGGCTGAAGAGGTAGGGAGGAGAAACCTCATGGAGCCCAACAAAGGCAAGTGTGGGATCCTGCACAGAGGGAGAGATATCCCCAGGTTACCTGTACCGATAGAAACTGGGGCCTGACCTGCAGGAGAGCAGCTCTGTGGAGAAGGACCTGGAGGTCATGGTGTCAACAAGTTGTCCGTGAGCCCTCTGTGTGCCCTGGGGACCAAGAAGGCCAGTGGTATCCTGGGATGCATTGGGAAGAGCATTGCCAGCAGGGCGAGGGAGGTGATCCTGCCCCTCAGCGCTGGTGAGACACATCTGGAGTGCTGTGTCCAATTCTGGGCTCCCCAGTTCAAGGAAGACAAGAAACTACTGAAGAGCTCTCCAAGGAGCTCTCCAAGGAGCTCTCTCCAAGGAGAGTTATGAAGATTAGCAGGGGACTGGGGCAACTCTCTTATGATGAAAGGCTGAGTGAGCTGGGCCTTTTCAGCCTGGAGAAAAGCTGACTGAGCGGGGATCTTATCAATGCCTACAAGTATCTTAAGAGCGGGTGTCAGGAGTATGGGACTGCACTCCTCTATGATGACCAGTGACAGGACAAGGAGCAACAGGCACAAACTAAACCGCGGGACATTCCAGCTTAATGTGAGGAAAATCTTTACTGTGAGGGTGACAGAGCGCTGGAACAGGCTGCCCAGAGAGGCTGTGCAGTCTCTCTCTGGAGATATTCCAGACCCCCCTGGACACAATTCTGTCCAAGTTGCTCTAGGTGCTTCTGTTTTAGTGGTAGCATTAGACTAGATGATCTCCAGAAGTCCCTGACAACCCCTACCATTCTGAGATCCTGTGGTTCGTGCTTCACACTCATTTAGCACTAGCCAGAGTGAAACCTGTGTACGCAAACTCCCATCCCTCTCTGCAAAGTCACATCATGCCTAAATACACTTTTCAATGAGTCCAAAGCGCTATTTGCACTAAGTCAGAAATTTCTAAATTGTGGTTTTCATTAGAAGTCCAATGTCAAAATCCTGTCTAAATTACAGAGCAATTGAAACAGGAATCCAAAGTGCAACTGCTGATAGACCCAAAGTCTTTTCTATGTCACTTCCAAAATCTACATGTAAAGCACAGCAGACACAGCTGTATATATTGCTTCAATTTGTATCTCTGCTAAGTAAATTACAGCAAGAGGGAAAAAAACAAATCTCGCTTAAACTGAAAAGAAGGAAACAAATTTGGCAGGAAAATCCTGCTCCGTTTCAATTACTTAAAGATTATTTGTGCTTGTCTTTTTATTTGACCTTATTATTCATATTTCCTTACCTTGTTTTTACTTTCTGAGCTCTGAACACTAATTATTTTTTTGTCCTAGCAGAATGTAAGGAAATCTCTCAGGAGTTTAAAAAGCCAATAAAGCAACCAGTCAATGCTGTTCAGCTTTTTAAACTCTTTAATCCCTGTGAGAATTTTTCTTGAGAAAGATTTACAAGACAAAGTCAGCAGAAATTAGTTTCCAAAGTGTTTCCTTTTCCAAGTGGTCCACATAGCGCTTATCCTCCTGAAATTGATTAGGTTCATCTCTGGATAATCTCTGATTCTTAATACTTCCATTTTTAGTTTTTTTGTTTGTTTGTTTGTTTGGTTTTTTTGGTTTGTTTTTTTTTTTGTTTTTTTTGTTTTTTTTTTTTTAAGGGGAAAGATAGGACATTTTGTAGAATCAAGGAATCATAGAAGAGTTTGGGTTGGAAGGGACCTTAAAAATCATCTCATTCCAATCCCCTTGCTGTGGGCAGGGACACCTTTCACTAGACCATGTTGCTTTATCCAACCTGGCCTTGAACGCTTCCAGGGATGGAGCATCCACAGCTTCTCTGTGCAACCTGTTACAGTGTCTCATCACTCTCAGAGGGAAGAATTTATTCTGCAATTTCCTCAAATTACAGCTGTGTGCTGTTGCTGAGAGATTCAAAATTTCTCAGTAAACCTAGATACGATTAGTGATCTTTAGATGATGTTAGCAAAAGAGAATACTATGTTGTTTTATAATCCATATCTCTATTTTATGAAGTAGGTGTTTTTAATACATGAATGTGCATATACTCTATTATGAAGAGCCTGTCAAGAATTTGAGACTTAAAAAGTACACCCAGGAACAAGACTGAAAATAAGAACTTTCCATTCAAATAGATGTTCAGACACTCACAATGAACTGGAAATGGCATACATTTAATAACTCCTAGTTATGCTCATATCACAATGAATACTTAGGTGGGAACTGAAACTGAAAAGTCTTACCCACTGGGATTCCCATTGAGATCACACACATGCAATCAGAAAAATGCATAAGCATTTCTAGATAAATTATACATGAATCTGAATAAGCAATTAACATCTTGATTTGATCTGCTCAATTTGAGGATCAAAAATATCAGAGCACATCTTACGACACAGGAAAAATCACTGCTGTGTTTCTAGGGAGGGAGAGAAAAGGGAAAGTCAGAGAAAACACAGAAGGATGCAAGTCCCTACACCAAATTCTTCAGTGAGTTTTCAAAGTTGTTTTCTAACACAGGGAAAAACATTTATTTTAAGGTCTAAGATGAAGAGTCAACTAAATAAACACTGATTTATGTAAGACATTTAAAAGATTAAAAAAAAAGATGCGCAAACACTTCCTCTGATCACTTCTCTCATACATGTTCTTCAGCTGAGTCAGATATTTCAGAATATAGAATTTATATTCCTTTATTTCGTCTTCACACTTGTGTTATATGTTCAAAGACAAGACTTTGAACATCAAGATCTTTAGTCTTATTCCTGGGTCAATTTAGAGTTCTAGAATGGAATAAATATAATGAACTTTACTTTAAAAAGAACTACCAAACACAACCAAACTATTCAGATGACAGATTTTTTTGTTCAAGTTCTATCAGATAACTTCAGCTAAACCTTACCTTTTTGGATATTATTGATACAGTAAAAAGACCTATTTTCTTTCATGTGACATTAACTACTAAGTGGCTTAGAAAAGCACCCAAACCTCTCTCATTTTTTCACCAGTAATAAATATATGCTAAAGAAAAGCAAAATAGTATTTAGGACAGACAGCTGTCTCTCCTTCTTGTTCAAAGAAGAGTCACACTGAACTCTGGGCCACAATATATTAAAAGTTTTTTTAAGAAATATATATTTTCCCCAAAACTTCATTAATCTCAGTGAAGAAGCATTTCCAAGTTTTGTTCTTCTGTATGGTAGTGCAGAGGTAAAAAAAAAAAAAAAAATCATAGGTGAACAAATCTATATAACTCTCCTTCTCATGGCATATTCTTAATGTCCCATTCAATTCCTTGCATGTTGTAAAATACTGGTGACCTAACTTAGTCAGGAATTCTTTAGAAAAAAGAGAAGAGGAAAACAGTTCAATTATTGTTTTAATTCAAAGCTAAGTTGAAAGATGGCATCATGAAATGTATTTCATCATTACATGGAGTTTGTCTTCTCTAATTTGGGTTGTCAAGCACTGACACAGATGCTCAGGGAAGCAGCTGAGTCACCATCCCTGGAGGTATTTAAAAGGTGTGTAGATGTAGCATTTAGGGACACAGTTTAGTGGTGGACTTGACAGTTTTTATGGTTAGATCAAATGGTCTTAAAAGTCTTTTCCAACCTAAATGATTCTGCCACTCTGATTCCTTTTGGGATATTTCCATTTTCAGTGGGCCAAGAAGTAGGTCAGTTATGTTTAAACCTTTCTTCTTAAATACATCTGCTTTTCCCTTTATCTTGAATGCAGTATCCACCCTTATTCCTTTTCATTATCTATTAACTAGATAGAATATAAAAAAAGTCTTGGTTTTATTTTAAGAACTGAGAAATTAGTAAGCTAGGGAATCTTCAATTACTTGCACATTAATAAATGTTTGTAGTTCAATTATATTGATGATTGACGCATCATCCAAATAACAGTTTCCTGACACAAAAGTGTTTGTTGCTCAGTGTTTGAATCTGAAGACATTTTGCAAGTCTTACAGCATGTTATCTAAAAGGATTGTCTTACACAGATGGGAAACAAGAGTCTGGTTGGCCCTCATGTGAAATCAATTGTTCCAAGTTCCCTGACAGAGTATCCAAAGCTGATAAACCTGGAAAGAAATCACTCTCAGAATACTTTTGTAAAGCTTGGAGAGAAAAAGAGAAGAAACTAGTGAAAGGGCAAATAACACTATATTTTGATTTAGCCAGTAGCTGGACTGTGTAATAATCAAGATTTACTAATGGGAGAAAATATTAATTCAGTTTAATCCTCCAGGAATTTATGAAGAATGAAATTTTCAAGGAAAAGTATTTTGGGTCTCTTCAGACTTTTATTTTGCCAGTCATATTACAAACTGCATTACAAATCAAGAAAGTTGGTTTGAAAATTATATTAAAGGTGCTTCTTGCCATTTCCTTTGAAACATATATACAAAACTTGTATATTTAGATTAGGTTGGGGTTTTTTATACCCATAAACCACAACCTTTAACTTTTTTTAGACCATTCAGAAAAAAAAAAAAATTAAAAAAAATTCTAGAAGACTTACTTTTTGCAATCAAGCATTCTTGGTGTATTAACTGCATATTGTAAGACAGAAATATGACGAAGCTGTTAAAGCTTCACAGATTTTTTAACAGAATAAACATCACAGTAGTCACAATTTAGCATTTATTTTACTATCCACAGTATTTTTAAACAATCTACTGAGAATATCACAGTTTTAGCAATAGAGGTTTTTATTTGCATTTTAGACAATCGGGAATGGATGACACTAACCCATGAATTCTGGAAAAATTCAGCAGTGGATTCGGAGAACTTCCAGCAAACTGTGACTACGTTGCACACAGTGCCAGAGATCTGCTAGGCTGCCTTAATAACACCCATCAAGACAAGGGAAACTCTGTAGAATGTTAGAATACACTATAGGATATCCATAGAGTAGGATCCTCTAGAGCAGCCTGGGAACCGCAGGCTGGTGAATCTGGCTGTCATCTCTTGTAGGGTACAAGGGTTTGTAGCCAGGAATATGATCACTGAGGCTGTGGAGAAAGTCTGTCAGGAAAGTAACAGTGTGGCTTTTGCAATGGAAAGCCTGTTCATCAGCTCACTGGCATTGTGAGAGATGTCAGTGACCACATAGATAGGGAGCAATAGGTAGACACAATACATCTGGATTTTGAAAAACCCTTGAAAATTTCCAAACTAAAAATCAACAGGAAACTGAGCTACCACGGATTGGAGAAAAATTACTTGCCTTGTTAGAGATGTATTTCTTTTACATAGATTGAAAATTCCTTAAACAACAGGAAAAAAAGTCCCAAAGATCAAATATTATAATAAGGACAAATCAGGGGTCGGGTCACCACCTTTGCACTTGATTTTATTCAATATCTTTACGATAAGGCTTTTATGCAAATTATTATGCTCTTCCAGGTAGTCAAATGCTAAAAAAAATGCCGGGCAAATGACAAATAGCAGAGGATCTCAGAGAATGGAAAAGGGGAGCAAAAAACTGGCAAGCGAGCTACAGTGTAGATGGATGTAAGGTAACACATGTAACAAAAATAATCTAAAACACATCTATGTGGTGCTGAACTCAGAACTGACAGTCTTAGCTCTGGAAAATGATCTGTCAGTTGTCTGAAATAATCTGCTCAGTTCTCAGGGGCAGCCAAAAGAGCTAACAAAACGTTAGGTACCACCAGGAAGGATACTGAGGACGAGACAGGTGGTGTCATTTTGCTGCTATATAAAGCCTTGGTACACTGACTTCTTGAACACTGCACACTGTTCTGGCCCTGTTACTCAAAGTCTTGTAATTAGCAAAAGGGAACATGCCATGTATACAGAGCCAAGAATACATGTTTGCTCAAGTGCTGTTTTAACAGTCTAAACATCCAAATTATCTAATTAATGCAGGAAAGCCTCATTAGTAGTATGGTGAAAACTGTTAGACAAAAATCCCTTCCTATCACCTTCCTCTTTTCTCTGGTGTTATGCTTACTCTTCCAATGCACTTTAAGTGTTAATCTCAATAGTTTCAGTCTTTTTAGAAAAATTGGGTGGCGAAGGCCTACATCAAGGCATCAGCCTCTTGAGTTCTTCAGTGGGAGGCATGGGATTTTCCTAGGAGATGGTTCTTCCTCTTCTGAATTGGATTTCTTGGGATTATTTGAACGTACAGCCTGCTCTCTTATCACTGTGGGTCTGGCCATGGGCCTGATAAAGACCAAGAGGGCAGTCCAGAAAGTCGTCTTTATTAATCCAGTCATGTGAAACATATTTGTTTTCACAGATTGCTTGGAAGTAGGTTGGTCTGCTCTTTTATATTTTCATTTAATATGCTGAAGATATTGTTCAGGTTCCAACTACCTTTCACTAGGATTATATTTCAAATGTTCTAATCCTTGTTCTAGGCAGGGGGATCCAAGAAACATTTATCTTCAATTATTTAATGAGTCATTTTAAAATTGCATTAAGGGGATCATTTCTTAATTTAAAGGTATTAAGATGCAAATAAGCCCCACTCTCGATTTAAAACCCAACAGATTCTCAGCTAGGGACATATAAGATTTATGTCAATCCATTGGCATATTCCAGTTGCTTATTTACTTTTTACTGTCCTCTGGGCTGCTGGTTTTTTTTGGTTTTTTTTTGTTTTGAGTTTTTTCCCTTTAATTGGACTAGTGAAACTGGGATTGTTTTGCATAAAGTAGCAATGAATCCAAAAGTCAGATATATTTCCTTAGCTATTAAAAACTAAGGAGATGCCCGGAACCTGAAGACAATGTGGCACATCAAATGCCAGTAGTGTTAGAGTCCAACATAAGTACACATAAATGTCTCCATAAACTGGAACCCTAATGCCTAGGTAACTAGTATTAACTATTTTTATTAAAAAAAACAAAACAAAACAAAACAAAACAAAACACAAAAAAAAAAAAAGGAAAAAAAAGGATGCTTACAAAATAAAATCATATCACATTTAATGTGATGGTTCCATTTTCATAGACCTTCTGCACCCAGGAGATATTCACCACTTTGCACTCAGTCCTGGGTGCATAAATGGGCTTTTAGAAACTATTCCAAGAATTCATAAGTAGTGCCTTTAATGCTCTGGTGGAGCAGTCCCTGAATGAAGCGTGCACAACTTTATTGAGCTGGGGCAGTTCAAGGAAGATTAGAAAGTGGCCTTGATCCCAAAATTTGCAGTTTCAGGCTGAAAGGATCAAAATCAATGGCACCTTGTTATAGTGCAGCTTCAGCAGCCTCAGCACTGCTACTAAACACCTGCTTCATTTTAGCCCAGTTTTAGGGCCTTACTTCACTCCCTTCTTGATCACCTTTCTGAAGGGGAAGGGGGAAACCAGCTGGGATTGGCAATGTTTATTCAGTGCTTCATGCTGTATTTCACTAATTTGTTCTATAAAACACAGAATGAAACTTGTTCATCAGTAATTGAGATAGATCAAATGGCAAGGACAACAAATTGATCCATCCAGGAATCTGATTCATCACTTTGCTGTTGTAGAGGTTACAATGTGCACTTATTTATCCAGCCAGCCGGTGAGCAGATAAAACTGTCATGGGAAAACCTTGGGGCTGGACAAACAGCAGGCAATCTAGTTACTTATTTAATCTTGTCAATGTCTTTCCTTCATCTTTTTTTAAAGATGTGGAAAACATTATGTTATAAACAAGTGCTGCATATATTGAGACCTCAGTTTCTCAAAGATATGAGGATGTTCCCAGTTCTATTTATGAGAGAAGATTGTAACACTTTAATGAGCATATAAGGCAGAAAAAGCTGTGATCACATTTCCCTGTTCAGGGTTCTGTTATGAAAAAAATTCAGACAGCACTGTGATAAGGAGATTCTGTAACCTTTTAAAGGTAAAATGTCACAAACCAGAGCACGGTGATAAATAGTTGAAATTATCCTATTTATAACAATAACAGACTGAATGTGGTCTGTCAACAGTTAGAACTCCTTATATTGTATGTTTATAAACATAAACACACCCAAAAAGAAACTTCATTGAAAGATTGAAGATAGAAGCAAACTTTATGACAGTTCCTCTGCAAGTCAAGCAGTTTCATGAGCACCAGGACTAATGAAGCCTGGTTTCCTATAGATTTGTGTCTCAGGGTTGATTTGTGAGCCCTGACTGATGAGTTCCTTGCAGCAGGGACACATTAAGGAGCTCTGCTAGAGCGGATTCTTTCTGGTCTCATAAAGACTAAACTGCTGCCACAAGCTCTGCCTTAGTTGGGCAAATAAGTGAAAACACACATAATCATCCCTCTCGGGTCACTTCTGGACCCAAAACTTGTGAAAGCTTAATATCAGTGAGACCTCTACATATTTCTGACAGCTTGCTTGAACTAAATTACTGAGTTTAAGAGTTAGGTGGTGGAAAATGGAGGGATAAAGATATAGACAGCTGCTTTTCCGTACCTGCACATTAATATATTGCAATCAAACCCAGTAAAACCATACCAATACCTTGTTTTTCTTTACATATGTCCTTAAACCAGATAAATTGATTAATCCTATGTAATGTGAGCTGTTCTACTAAATTTAATGTGCTCCTCTCTTTCCAGTTAGGCAACAGCAATATATTGACTGTTCCAGCGGTGCAACTGCATGAGACAATTTAGGTTTCGTTTCATGACATATTTCTCTCAAAATTTGAAATAGATACTCTTACTCATATTAAAAAAAAAAAAGAAATCCAAATTGTTTTATCAGGTGAGATAGGTATTTTCAAAAGCAAAAAAAAAAAAAAAATCAATGTGCTGTTTGGCACTAACCAGTTCTACTTTTGAAAAATCACCTCTTCAGAGGAGTGTGATCGCAGAGGACTGTTAACTTACAGTACTGGTGGGGAAAATGTGAAAATGCTGCAGAACTTTTACATATTTGTGGAACTGTACGATTTTAGCATATGGAAAGGTTATGTTCATTATTTATTACTCATGTGTTGAAATACAAAAGGAAAAGAATCATGTTTGATTTTTTTTCTTCATTGTTCAGGAGGGATGAAGAATGTTTCAGTGGAGGAGGAGGTATTTATTTTTAGCTCAGAAATTAATTCATAAAACAAAACAAAAATCCACCTGGAGAATGGATGTCCTGAAATCTTTATACAGAAAATGCTATTTTCCCATTTTTCTTTAAAATTCTGAAAACACAGCCATCTCCTAAGATAATTCTTTGCGTGAACATGTCTGCCCATTCTTGGCCTCCCTCCCAGTACAGGTGCCTTTGTAACTGATTTCTGTTTGTTCCTTGTTCAGGCACTTATTCCTGAGCTACATAGATTTCCAGTCTCACTTTTAGCTAATAAAACCTTGATTAAAAGCTGACTAGCCACTTGAAGAATTCACAAAATTTAATTAATTGGGTCTTTCGTATATGTGATAAAAATGAGACTACATTCTATTCATGTTGTTTCCTTTGTAGAGAATATGGTGATTTTTCTATACTGTATCAAATGCAACACTGCTAATTTGCTGTATGAGAGACAATTTGGAATCTCACAAACAAAAACTCATGCTCAAAAGGAAAAGCTCTATAATTAAGTTCTATTTCTGATCTGTTAAACCACTTCAGGAAGGAGAAAACATCACCCCATCATCAATTTCAGCAAATTCGTTGTGTAACTCTACCAATAAAGAATAAACACAATGGTATAAACACTACTTAGAGAATAGCAATGTATCTTTGATCCCGTGAGGAAACCCAGTGACTTTTAAAGGCTTTCCTTCCCTCTAAAATACTTTCTTCTGTCCTAAAAAGCAGGTCAAATGAATATAAATCTTCACAGATTTGATAGCCAAGTGAATTTTTTTTTTTTTCCTTAGTGATAGTCAACTTTTCAATAATAATTTGTGACATATTTTCTTGTCTTTCTGGGTTTGATTAACTTATTTTATTCTAGCATAAGGCTTTCTGGAAACAATTACATATGAACCAGAGGAGGTGATTTTAATTTTCATGCTCTGGGCTTGCATAATGTTTTCATTATGATTTATTCTATTTGAATCAGAAGCCATAAATCTACTTTTCAAAGTAGCCACAGTCTTTGCAGATTGATAATTATAACTTTCATCTGTCAGATATATCTTAACATCTAAATGATACTATAAAAATGAAAACCAAATTATTTTGGAAGAAGTTTAGCCTTCATGTTCATAACTCTGTAATGCTCAAAACCTTCACAACTGGCTGAAGCAGTAAAGTTAGGAAAAAAAAGCATAGCAAGTTTTTGAAGAGTGTAAACTCCATTTATTTTCCAAGATATAACTACTCCAGATATAACACAAGTGTCACACAGAAAGCACAGTAAACTGTGACATTTTGCATTAGCTTTAGCTTCAGAATTTTTATACGAGGTTTTGAGGTGAATTTTATTACACTGGTTTGCTAGTGCAGTAATCCATTCCTATCCTTGAGTCCTAACCATGCTCAAGTAAACTTTTAGCTTTTATTTGGGGAAATTCAATTACAGACTGATTGTTTCACACAGTTTGATATTCAACAAACCTACTCCTATCCAGGCTTTACTTTCATTCAGATTGTTTCTGGAGGGTATTTCCTCCCTATTTTATCAAGAGGAGGCATCAAAGGTGAGGATCAGTGAACTCAAGCAACCTGTGGAATTCTTCCCATGTCCTGAGGAAATCCTATTTGAATATGAATTAATAGTGTTAATTAGATGAATAGGTAGATTGTTCAGCCTTTTACTTGAGGCTGTTAAACTCTGAATGTGTAAAATTGCTATTTCAGTGCTCTGTTGTCCTCAGAGAAATTGCTTATTGGAATTATTCTAATATGTTTGTGGGGAGACAGTGGAGTTAATTACAGGTTTCATGTCTTATATTAATATTCTTTCCATTTCTTCAGTTTACAAAGTTTATAAATTTTCTGGCTTGGATTTGTTGGAGTTTCTAAATTTCATTAAACAACCTTTGCCTTACCTTTTCAAGTTAAAAATAGGGGAGGTATAACACTATAAAAACCTGGGATAGTTTCAGGTTTTCTTGGACGCTCAGGATATTTGAGCAAACACAAATATATAGCATTATTACATTAAGGTGATTTTTTTCTCCCTTTCTAACTTTTTGTGAATTAAATTGTTCATGCAAATGTGCAGATAGAGGTGTTCAGGGGTGGTAATAAAATGAATGCACATGTTTTGCAAGTGATGCCTCCTTTTACCAGAATTACTGACTGCTTGTTAACATCAGCAAGGAATTGCAGCACAAAAATTCCTGCGTGGTCCCCTAACAAACATCCACACTTTTACACCCAGCTTTCACACAGCCACACTCACCATTCCACCACTGGCTCAGGGAAGGGTAGTAGCTTGGAAGCCACTGCTTCAGTGTTGAGGGAAACTCGGTTTGGATGGGAGAGAAGAAGAGACTGCACATCTTTCTGACTTTTGCATCTCACAGTTGGAAACATGAGCTGACCTTGGCAATGCTAACAGAAGTAAAGGAGGATAATTCTGTTAGTCCCCTGAGAACCAGGGGAAATCTATGTCTGGTGCTCTCTTGGTAGACATAAGACTGCCCTTATATATCATTTTCCTTTTCACTTTACCAGAACACAAACCCTGACAATGCTGAGAAGGTGAACACTGGTTAGTCTCATCTACTTTGCATCAAGAGATATTGCTACTGACAGGAAAAGGGAATAAAAGTTAGGCGAGGAAAAAGCAAAACAACACGGTACAAACCAAGTATGACACTGAAGATCATAAACTGAACAGTCAGTGTGATCCTCCTTCCATGCCTTCTATCAAAGAAACAACATATGCCTCGTTGTCGAATAACATAATAGTTCTGATAGATTCACTACTTCTGAAATCACCATGAGGCACACTGTTCATGAGGCAGAACCATGGCCATGAGCAACTATTGTGGGGAAAGCTTTATTGCTTTTTCTAGGAAAACAACACAAATGGGTGTGCCCTTGAAGTGCCTGTACGCTCACAGATGCAACACAGGGGTCACACAAGAGAAATTAAAAGTCTGTGTGAAGGTAGAGGACTGTAAATCCCTGTGGTTTCACTGAGGCGTGGTGGGATAGTTCACACAATTTGGGTGGTGCCACAGGTTGTTTAGGGAGGACAGGCCAGGAAGGCAGAGAGGGCAAGTTGCTCTTTGTGTGAGAGAGGAGGAGGTTTACGCAGAATTCTGCCTTGTGATGGGTGATGAGATGTCTGAGAGCTGATGGGTCAGGAAAAGAGGCCAGATGAATGTGGGGTGATGCTGTAGTAGGTGTTTCTCATTGACTATTTGGGGTGAGGGGAAGCAGCAGATGAGACCTTCAGACACTTGAAAGAAGCCACACATCTGAAGGCTTTTTATCTCGTGGGTAACTTGAATCACCCTGACACCTGCGGGAGGGACAGAACAGAAAGGAACAAGGAATTTGTGAGGTTTTGGGAGCACACTGGTAACAACTTCCTGTCACTGGAAGCTAACAACTCCCTGACGAAGGAGTTATCAAGGAAAGATGCTCTTTTGGGCCTCATGCTTACAAAAAAAAAGTAGGGCTTGTTGAGGCTGTTAATGTTGAAGGCAGCCTTGGTTGCAAGTTACCAGACGCTTGAGAAATTCAAGGACCTGAGGGTAAGGAGCCAGGCAAAAAACAAAAGCACATCCCTGGACTTCAGGAGAAAACTTTGGCCTCTTCCACGATCTGCTTGACAAAGTCACATCAAATAAGACCAAGGAGACAATAGGAGTCCAAGAAAAGTGCTTTCTGTTCTGGGATTATGTCTTCCAAGCTTAAAAATTGTCCATTCCAACAAGTAGGATCCTATGAAAATGAAGAATACAGAGCACGGAAGTAGGGACAGGAATCTAGGGTACAATGTCCTAGCACGCAGAGACACAGTTAGACAAAGTTTGCCTGGGATTGAATCCAGCAAGAGAAGTCAAAGACAAAGGAAGAATTTATACAAACATTTAGATAGAAAAAGAAGGACCAGGAAAAATGTGAACCCACTGCTGAATGAGGCAGGGGACCTGGTGATGGAGCCACGGAAAAGGCTGAGACACTGAATGATTTCTTTCCATCAGCCTTTACCAGCAGAACCAGCCTTCAGAAATCCCAGGCCAGAAGGAAAGTCTGGAGCAAGGAAGATGTATTATTTGTGGAAGACAGTCGTGTCATGGAATACTTAGAACACTGGATACACCTGCTTTACCAGGGGGTCGGATGTGGTGGTTCTGTGCTCAACATATAGAGCTGAGGGAAGAAGAAGGAAGGGGGGGTGTTTGGAGTGACAGTATTTGTCTTCCCAAGTCACTGTTCAGTGTGATGGGCCCTGCTCTCCTGGGGATGGCTCAACACGTGCCTGACCTTAAGAAGCAGTGAATTCATTCCTTGTTTTATTTTGCTTGTGTATGCAGCTTCTGCTTTATCTATTAACTGTCTTTATCTCAACCCATGAGTTTTCTCATGTCTTCCCTTACAATTCTCTTCCCCATCCCACCAGAAGGGAAAGTGAGTGAGTAGCTGTGTGGGGCTTAGTTGTTATTTCAGCTTAAGCCATGACACCTATCCATCTAAAGCACCATCATTGCTGGCACTTGGGATGCCCCACTATGTTCTCTGCTTACAAGTACAATCTGATCACAGGAGAACCCAAAGTCTTGTAGTACTATGCAAAAAATGTTAGGAGGTTTCTTGTCACAATCATAAAATTGAATTTAAAATAAGAGATGACACTGAAATTTGTTTCTAGCTAATAAAATAGTTAATCATGGCACACAAAGCAACTCAGTGAAAACAATCTCGTAGAGAGACATAAGCAAATAAACCTTTTTTTCTGCACGGGTTGTGCAATGAAAATGTTGTAGAAGGCAGATAGGATAAGGGGAAAAAATGTGATTCCATTTCCCAGAGTATGGGACAACACCAGGTCAATTTCCTGAGAGGAAGTTATATCCTAAGGGTTACTTACACAGAACTAGAAACCTTTGCAGGTGCAACCATAAATAAAGATTCAATCTATCCATTTAATTTCCTGTTTTTTGAGGCAAATAACAGATATTTCTGAAGTTCCCTTTGAGTTTATCACAACCTCATTGCAGAGAATATTGCAAGTATTTTTTGTTTTGTTTTAATTCTTTTAGGAATACAAGCATTTAAAAAACGAACACTTTTTGATGTTTACTGGAACCCTTACAATAATTGCATGATGACAAGGAAGATGTATGACTGATCTGTTTGTCACTGCTACAGTCCTTCCTATTGCATATAATTTTACTAACATCATATAATTTTAGATACAAAAATGCTGTTTAAAAATACAGATAGTTTGGAGGTAATGACTTCAAACTTTCTTTCAAGAATCCATCTGGACGAACAGTTTACTCTCTGCTATGCCTTTAAAACCGTTAATTATTTCTACTAAGTTATTGTGCTGCTGTTTTAAGCATCACATTGTTCTGACTTCAATTTAGCTAATTTTAGATTTTAAGCTGTTCCTGAGCTCAACTGTAATTAAGAATCTGGTAGCTGTATAATGATTTGAAATAAGAAATTAATTCCTATTAATTTCCTCTATATTCTCTAAAATAATACCACTATTTTTTTAACTGCATTTTCCCAATCTCCATTATCCAAACATACACTTTTTATTACGTGATTCTCATAGTAATAGATTGCAGCACAGTTCTCCATTGTTCCTCATGTCATGTATACTGACTTACTTTCCTAATTCTGCAATATTTTAAAAAGTGCGCTGTGCCTACTGTTTTTAATAGTGTTTCTATGAAACCTGAATTTAAGGATATGATATATGATATGATGATATGACGATATGATACGATATTATATGATCTGATATCCTAAGCTATGATGTGTTTGTAGAGATGGAAATTCGCTCTGAATATTCTTTATATCTGAGAATAACTACAAACATTTCCATTAAACAGTGTTTTACATGAAAAGTTTGAAAAGGTATAACTTTCATGGGAGTACAAGCAACCTTTTTAACCACCACATGATGCGCGGACTTTGACACCTGACTGAAATCTAAGGCAGTGTTGGAATATAAGAGAAACAAAGTGTTGAGTGACAGCCTCTCCCATTATGGCTTCTCCCAGATTTAGTGTTAGAAATATCCTCTTAATAATTTTCACATAACTGTTCACTATTGATAATTAATTTGTTGAAGAAAGAGAGCTATTTTAGTGACATTATTTTTTCTTCAAGAAGTCTTGAATACTCAGCATTGTGTTGCTTATCTGCTTTTTAAAATTTTTTAGGATTTTTTTGCCAGAAATAGGTGTACTATTATGGCCATAGAGGCAATGATGATAACTGTACTGTTGTTTATGCATCAGTTGAACTTCTGAAATATTTTCAAGCAAGGTTGTTGGCAACAAAGTTACAGAATTATCAAACTTCAGTGAAACTTTGAGACAGAAAAACTTGCCCAATGAAGATAACAGCCTTGCTACCTTTAGTTTATGAACATTAAAGTATTTGGATAGAAAAAGTAGCTTTAAGCAATAAAATAAGCCTAAATCATCCAAGGTAAGTGTACTGGCTAAGGATAATTGTGATAAGAAATAATATTACTCTTCAAAAAAATTCAGAGTTCAAAACTTTTTGTGAATTAAAAAAAAAATCTTAGAAATATAGAGCTCTGATTTTGCTTTCCCAAGAGTATGTACAACAAAGATATTAAACTATATTTGTATTCATTAAAACATTTTTCCCATAACACCCATCTCAGATAAATGATACAAGAAAATCTTCAGATGATAAAAGTAATTTTCCTTCTAGACACACTAAGGTGAAAGTTTTAGTCTAGTGATTATATGGACAGTCAATAAAAGATTATTATGTTTAAACCAGATGAAACTGATTGGACTTGAGGACCCTTGATACTGCAGGTCTGTGTAGGTGGGAGCTGACAGTGCTCAGCACCTAAATGACACCATCAGCCTAGAGAGTTAACATGCTAATGAGCATCCTTTTAGTGATCCTTGCTGTGACATGGTTGATTTAGCCTTGGATTGCCAAGTGACCAAATTTACATTGCAACTATGCAATTTTCTGTTCTTCCTTTCCAAATATGGCTTTAACAAAGGTTAATGATGGTGGTGATTTGTTCTCCTGGCATTCAACAGCTTAGCCCTTGGCTATAGGGAAGCAAAAGCTGTGGGTTTAACACCCTTATAGTCTGAGCTTCCTATTAAATGGCTGGCTAAAAATTATTCTAGACCCTGACAAGACCAAATTCTTCGTGATGAAGATCCTGGAATATCTTGCAGAGCTGAGTCACTGAACCAACAAGATGGGGGGTTCCTGGTCTGGCAGGGAGAATTTTCCCAGTTCTCAGAAACTATTTGAATAAGAAGGTTTTCAGTACACAGCTAAGAAACGCTGACAGGAATCAGGAACCAGCCTTGACAGTAGTGAAAAACAGCACTTGCTATTCTTGGTAAGCTGTGTGCTGTCTCCTGTCTTGGCACCCTCAGAGGAGAAGAGCAGATGCATAGCCCATGCAATCCCAACTTGGTCTGAAACTCTCAGTCAGTTATGTGTTTCGGCATTTTCTTCTCTTGAAAGCCATATATAAATCTTGTTGAATTCCTAGGGCTTAAACACTTTCTGAATTGCTTTTCTACATTAGGGCTTTAGGTGAATTGTATGAAAAATAGAAGAAATGAAATCCTCACAGTCCATTGATATTGATCCTCTTGCCCTAGATGGGACTGTGTTGTAGAAAAGACAAAATCCAACTTAAGTGTTCAGAAAAATAAATGTTATTTATAAAAATTGTACTTTCTATAAAACTAAGAGTATTGCTCTACGTATCTTAATTCTCTGCTAAATTCTTCTCTCCTTATGATAATCATTAAGAGGAACAGATGGAGGTTTATTTCCAGTTCTTTATACTAGAAAGAATACGAAGACATTTAACTACTTCTTCTTAACATGTTTACTGATAAAAATTGTCAAGCTTTACCTCTTTCTCCTCTCCCTTCACCCACATGAACTGTTTTGAGTGTGTTATAAAATTAGATGTTCAGGGGATATTGTGATGTGGGAAATATAACACTGTCTGCAGCAGCTTTTGTAACTGGTGTGAGATAATCTATATGCAAATAGTAAGACTGTTAACTATTATCACCTCTGTTAAAATTAAAAATAGAACAGAAATGTTTTATCTAATCAAACAAATTCATATGAAAATCTATCCCAAAACTGCAAATACCATCTAAATTTCCAGGAATTGCAAATTATTCACTGTAATATATTATTACTTGGAAAGTTCATTTGAATTCAGAGAAAAATACTAATATTTTATCCATCAAGTAGACAGCCTTTGTGTTATAATCTTCTGAGTCATAAAAAAGGATTGAATATTTGAAGCAGTAAAGTGGAGAGCTTGATGCACATGAAAATGTGCACAACAATTTAAAAATATTACAGGCTAAACAAACAAAAAAATATGGATGTGTCAAAATGAGTTTAAGTCAGAGGAAGTATGACTTGCAGCAGCAAGTGTAACTAATATTTTTAACATGGATGAAAGGAATGGAAGCAGATCCAGTGAAGTTTTAAATGCAGGAGAGTACATACTAAGATAATACATTAGGGTTAGAAAGTAACAAAAATGAGAAGACAGTAAATGAGCACATTCAAGCAAGACAAACCTTTTCAAGGTAGCAGCAAAAATCCAGCATTTTGCCTGAAGTTGGATAATCCAGAGAATATGTTATGGTTTACCCTCAACCTGGAAAAAGAGCTATCCTTTAACCTCCTAAAAGAGACACAACAATTCAAATAGACCCAAGAATCCAAATCAAGATATAAACCCCTAAGACACTGCCAGTGTTTGCATCACACCCAGCACCCAGTGAAGTCAATCGTAAGGGACTTCGGTGGGGAAATCACTGTTCATTTTCCATGTTATTTGTGCAGGCTGATCTAGATGTAGACAAAAACAGTAGAGCAAAAACACCCTTCCTGATCAGGAAATTAAATTTGCTAGAAATTACCTACAACACCTAAAAATATTAACATTAAAGTTTTCACTGAAAAAAACCCAGTGTTTTAGAAATCCAAAAATCTTTTGTTGACTCTTCTAAGTAGTGGGCCTGGGTACAGGTTGTTCTTCCAGATCAAACCCATATCTCAGTCCCATAGATGATGTCCTAACTATAAAATTAGCAAAGCATCATAAATAAATGATTCCCTACACAATGGGGAAAAGGAAAGCACAAAACCTCCAGTGTTTACACTCCTGTGAATGATCATAAACCTGGATCCAAAAATGGCTTTTATCCAATGACTTCTTGGTGCAAAGTACATAAATAATCAATATTTTATCTAACCCTCTGTGACTTAGTTTCAACATATAAAATGAAGATGACTAGTGCTTCCTTGTGTTATGGAGTTGTTCTGAAAATAAATTATAAACTATAAGTACTTGTCTAAATTAATACAGTTTCTTCATATCAAGTTACAACATTTACACTCAAGGCTGTCAAACAACATTTTCAGTGTGTTGAATAAACCACGTTTGACTACTTTAAGAAATATATGCTAAATGTCATGGGAAGGGCAGGGTAAATAAATACATATCTAAAAGGAGGAAATGCATAGGTTTTACTACGGACTTTATTATTCTAAACACCCTAGAATGATAAATAAATTTTCCCATATTATCTACAAAGGACATTCAGACCATAATCTTAACTCTCGTGTGATAAAGCTGTTCACAAACCTTTCATAGTGATGGATGTAAGGAGTATCAAAAACTCCTTTCCTCACAGTAGCATTGTCAAGTGTATCCTACATACAGTATTCTGTTTTAATTGAACTATGAAAACGTTACAGTTTCTTGCATTTCTTTAGCAGTTTGCACAACATTTTAAAGACAAGTGCATGGCACAGTGAAAAATAAAACATAATAACCATTTTAAAATTGGCTCAACATATGGATATATAATTAATATGAGTTGCAGCGAGCTGCTAATCAACTCAGTGAGGTTAAACTACTTAGCAGCATGAAAAACTCTGTATATATCATCCTGTCAGGATGCAGAAGTGCTCAGCGGAACTTTAGACACATGGTTCAATCTCGACTCTGATCAAGACAGAATTTCTCTCCTCCAGTGTAAAGCATGTGAGGTCAGGCTTGTTTTACCTCACTTTCACTGTGCAGGAGAGTGCTGAACATGCCTCAGCTAACAGTTTCAGATATATCACGTTTGCATATCACAGCTGTTCCCACACCAGCTCATTTCCTCTGTCTCTCTGATGGAGGATATGGCTGCACGTCATGGTGCCCTAGAAATCACCTATCACTGTGAGAGCACTTCCTCCTCACCTTTTGAGTGGCAAATCTCTCAAATATTTATGACACAATACGTATGTACAGAGACAAGAAATATAAGAAATGCTATAAGAAATTCAGAAATTTTCTGTCCCATAAGCACATTTGTGTGAAGTGGAGAAAGGGCATGAAAATAACGATTAAGACAGATTCCAATTTACCATTACACCTCTGCAGGGGAATATGTGTTGCACGGTCATGGAATCATCAAATCATGGAATAATAGAATCATAGAATCATTAAGGTTGCAAAAGACCTCTAAGGTCATTGAATCCAACCTTTTACTGATCCCTTTGTCAGGTAGACCATGGAACTAAGTACCACCTACAGATGTTTCTTGAACATCTCCAGGGATGGTGACTTGACCATGTCCCTGGGCAGTCTGTTCCAATGCTTGACAATCCTTTCCATGAAGAAATTCCTCCTAATGTCCAGCCTGAACCTTCCCTGGTGCAGCTTGAGGCTGTGTCCTCTTGTCCTGTCACTTGTTCCCTGGGAGCAGACCGTGACCACCACCTGACTACACCCTCCTTTCAGGTATTTGTAGACAGTAATAAGGTCTGAAAAACCACTTCTCATCGGACTTGCGCTCCAGACCCTTCCCCATTTCTGTTGCTCTTTTCCGGACTCTCTCCAGCCTCTCAATGTCCTTCCGTTAGTGAGGAGCCCAGAACTGGACACAGGGTTTGAGATGTGGCCTCACCAATGCCCAGCAAAGGGGGACAGTCACTGCCCTGTTCCTGCTGGCCACACTATTTCTGACACAGGCCAGGTGCCACTGGCTTTCTTGCCCACCTGGGCATTTGCTGGATCATGTTCAGCTGCTGTTGACCAGCACCCCCAGGTCCTTTACCACTGGGCCTCTTTCCAGCCAAAATAGAGTCCCCTAACCAAGGCTGACCTGTGGGCACCTGAGAAAACAAGTCCATTGAAAATAAGTAGAAACACAAAAGACAATCTTTTATTTCTCTAAAAAATATATATCAGCTACAAAATACATTAAAAAAAAACCAACAAACCAACCAAAAAAAAAAAAAACCACCCCAAAACAAAACCAAAAACCAAACCCTGACTCCACTGTCTTTTGGTCCAGCTAAGTCTTATTTTAACCTGGATGGATTACTAAGAAAATTACCTAGGAAGACTAATCCATTTTACAATTTGTTCAGACATCACACTGTGTCCTCAGCTGCAAGAGAGAAGTTTGTTGCCATCAACTTGTCTTGATAACTGCACAGAGATCACCCACAGATCAGGAGATTTGCTAATCTGCAAAGACAGGTGACATCCTACCTCCACCTTATGTGTGTTCCTAACCATCAGGTTGATAAATAAATGAACTACTGCATTTTTTTTTACAGTAAAAAACTAAAAGAAACAAACACAACAACAAAAAACAAACAAACTAACATCAACAACCCCTCTTCACTAAAACCTCCCAAACAATAATGAACAGAATGAAAAACTGGTGAGGAAACATCCGCTCTCCTTATTCTAGATTTGAGAGGAGACAACCAAGCATGTCCTTTTGATAATTCCAGTGATGCAACACACTTGAAAAAGAACAAGTTTGGAGTGCTCTTCTGGTATTTGCCTTTTAATTAAATGTTTTCCAGACTGAGAGCAGAATTGGTACTATTTGTTCTGTATGTCTGTAGATGTAACCAGTCATTCAGTTACCAGCAAATTGTTGATTAATGTAGCAAAACAAGCAAAAAAGGTGTAAGAGAAAATATAATTTCCTTTAATTTTTCTTTCATGCAGTTGCAGTATTAACAAGGTAGGTAGAAAAGTGTTAGCATGAATTAATGGGAACAGAAATGTAACCAAGAATATAGAAGGCACACAAAGCCAGCATAGTGTAGCTGAAAACCTACTGTTATAGCATGAAAGTTGTTACAGTATTTGCCTTTTGCTAGTCCTTTAAAATAATTTTTTCATCCAATTTACTTTCAGAAGATGGCATTCCAAAAAATTCAGCCAGAGGCTATGCAAAATTCTGTTGAAATATTTGGCTGATATGATAAATAAGAAAGCAAAACTCTAGTATGGATTAAAAGCCTTTAATGTCAGGAGCTATATGTATATGTTCCATTTTTTTAGGAATGAAACCTAGACTAAAATTTGTTTGACCCTAGATAAAACTCTTGGAGCAAGAATCATTGATAAAATAGACATTCTTGCAAATGTTGTATATAAAATACTTAAACAACTCTTATTTACATAGTACGTGCATGTCCCAGGAGATGTAATTAATGATAAATCCAACTTTCCCTATTTGGATGCTTCAGTTTTGTACCTTTACGCTCTTCTTATCATCACCCTCAAACATGCTTTGAAATAAATAAATTGGGGTCAACCTGTAATTTCTGAGTAAAATAAATAAGGTTGTGAAGCTACAAGTCTAGATGAATATGTAAATTGCTCTTCCAGCTTCCTCTCAACAAAAGTGTAAAAATAGATATTCAATATTTTCCATTAATCAAAAGTTTTATATCTTTTTAAATGTTTGGACTAATTAAAATCATTTATGACAAGCTAAACACATACTGTTGAAAATTGCAAATATTTTTTCATTAATTCCATAGATCAAAGATATTGCTACGTCTAATTAGTTGAAATCATATCAGCTTTGATAGTTTTGGCCCAGTAAACATGATTACATTTGCTACTGATGGGGGCAGGTGTTGGGCTGTTTCAGGTCCCAGGGGCTGTCTGGGCTGCCCAGGGCCTGAGTGGGGCTCAAGTAGATTTACCAGGGCACCCCAAAGTGGGGCTGGTCTCTAATAGTGATGCACAGAAAATCTAGAAGTTGCATTTCTGAACCTATAGGATGTGAAATCTCATCTATTTGGTGTTGCTGTACATAGGATTTCAGTGCCTGATATTTTCTAGTCTTTTACAGGATACCATCCAGAGGGACCTGGACCAGCCTGAGAAGTGGTCTCATGGGAATCTCATGAGGTTTAACAAGACCAAATGCTGGTGGTGATGCAACTGGGTTGGGGCAGTTCCCCAGTACCAATCCATGCCAGAGGATGAACAGATCCAGAGCAGCCCTGCTGAGAAGGACTTGGGGGTGCTGGTGGATGAGAGGCTGGACATGACCCAGCCATGTGCACTGGGAGCCCAAAAACCCCCTGTGCCCTGGGCTGCATCCAAAGCAGTGTGGGCAGCAGGGGAGGGAGGGGATTCTGCCCCTCTGCTCTGCTCTGGTGAGACCCCACCTGCAGTGCTGCCTCCAGCTCTGGGGTCCCAGCACAGGAAGGACATGGACCTGTTGGAGCGAGTCCAGAGGAGGCCACCAAGATGATCAGAGGGATGGAGCAGCTCTGTTATGAGGAAAGGCTGAGAGAATTGGGATTGTTTAGCCTAGAGAAGAGAAGGCTTTGGAGTGACCTAATTACTGCCTTCCACTATCTGAAGGGATCTACAGAAAAGATGGAGAGAGACTATTTACAAGGGCCTGTAGTGACAGGATGAGGGGGAATGGTTTCAAAGTGAAACAGAGTAGGTGTAGACTAGATATTAGGAAACAACTGTTCTGTGTGAGGGTGGTGAGGCACTGGAACAGGTTGCCTGGAGAACCTATGGATACACCATCCCTGGAAGTGTGTAAGGCTAGGTTGGATGGAGCTCTGAGCACCTGGTCTGGTGGAAGATATCCCTGCCCAGGGCAGGGGGTTAGAATGAGATGATCTTTAAGGTCCTTTCCAGAACAGGCCATTCTATGGTTCTATGATGATGGTTTTTTAAGGGCTGTTTTTTTCAGAATATCTGTAAGTTAAAATTCCCATAGGCATTAGTGAAACCATGTTAACAAATCCCTGTCATGCCACGTTTTTTAGGAGCTTTGATCTACTGCTTTATATAACACATTAAACATAAATACATTCTCACTTAATGTATACTAACAATACTACTTCAAAGAAAATTCCTCAGATGTTCTCTATCTTTGACACCACCTGTCCTTCATATCAGTTATGTTGGATAATGGCTTTCAATTAATTTCTTTCTCACACTCATGTTTCCTGTTTTGTATTTCTCAATTTTCTTTAAACTATGTAACGCAAACCTGATAAGTTTAACTTGATTTATAAAACAAAGTCCCCCATTCTCATACGTTTTTTTCACAATACCCATATTACTGATTATGACTGTCAAGAGATTAAAGTGATATTGAGATCACCAAAGTGTACACAAATATGAGGTTTATTTTTGAAGCTGAAAAAACTATGATTATCCATGAAAATACTTCAGGGGAAAACCATCATCTTAAGTGTCTCATGAAAATATATATTTTTTTGTTAAAACTTGCAAATTAGTTAACTAGCTGTCCTCATTATGGGACTTCTGTGAAAAGCTGTAAAGTTATTTCAATTTAGAAAATCCTGTCAAAAAAATAAGTGTTGTAAAAGGCATTGATTTGTGAGAAGAAGAATACAAGAACTACTTGATCAATTAGCCCCTTAGGTTGATAATCATATTCATATGATGCTCTTATCTGATGAGACTTACTAAAGCAAAGTTCCTGCAGATTATGTATGAGGATAGATTCTGTGAGTTGTGTCAGTAAAAATGCAGCGAGAATCTGATACAATACAAAAAATAAAAATTATACTGAATTGAACTTCGCACCAATCAATATGTATCACTATACATAATGTGTCAGACTTTTCCTAACACTTTTCTAAATCAAGGAGCTAATTGTTATAAATCTATCTTCCTTTTGACTCTGTTTGTGGTATTTCCATTTGCTATTAAGTAAAACAAAGACTTGTAAGACTTTATGTTAAAATAAGAGTCAACAAAGAGTAAGATGGACAGAAAATAGACAAGAATTTGTGAAATAAAGCAAAAGTTTTTCTGGTTTTGATGAGTTAGTTCTGCTCTTGCAGATCTGCACAGACAGACTGACACACAAGACCCAAATCCTGCTCCTGCAACTCATCCTAGTGGGATCCTTTGGTACTGAAGCACTGCAAAATCTACTCCTAGGAGACACCCTTAGCGTGTGAGTCAAATGCACCATTTCATAGTGAATTACAGATACAAAATCAGAAGCCAATCTGCCTAGAATACTTGAGAAAAAGTCTCATGAGGTGACTTTTGTGAGATACGTAGAGAAAGGGACTTGTGTAGCAGGTGCTGGTCTCCACTTTCTTCCTGAATTTCTCCTCATCTTCACTACTCATAACAGCCACTGGGAGGCCTCCTGGCCAAGGGAGTGACTTGTTCTCACCAGAAAACAGTTAGGAGGTCAAGGAAATAGATATTCTTTTAGTCAAAGGAATAGCAGTGTTAGAGGAACCAAAATGGGACAGAGCAGAGTGCTTCACACTGAGGAGTAAAAAGTTCACACTTAGAAGCCAAAAGTCGAGTTTTATTTTCTTAGATAAGAAACTATTACACTTAATTCTTGTTTTGTAAAGAGCAGAGGAAGAAGACTCTACTTCCTAAAATTGCTATTCATAGAGTCATAAAATTAAGTTGGAAGGGGGTCTCAAAGACCACTTGGTTCTAACCTTGCTGCCATGGACAGGAACAACTTTCACTAGATCAGGTTGTTCAAAGCTCCATCTAGCTCAACCTTGAACACTTCCAATGGCAGGACACCTAAAGCTTCTTGGGGCAAACTCTTCCAGTGTCTTACCACCCTCACCATAAAAAATTTCTTCCTAATGTCCAATCTGAACTCACTCTCTTACAATTTGAAAACGCAGTCCCTTGCTTGTCACTGGAGGTCCTGGTAAAAAGTTTCTCTCGATCTTCCTTATAGTTCACCATTTAAATATTGAAAGCCCACAGTAAGGTCTCCCCAAAGCCTTTCCTTCTCCAGTCTGAATAACCCTAACTCTTTCAGCATTTCCTCACAGGAGATGTGTTCCTGCACCCTGACCTTCATTATGTTCATCTTTTTGACCCACTGTAATACAACCAGCTTTTTTTTGTGTATGTGCTGGAGGCCCAGAGCTGGACTCCAGATGGGGTCTTATGAGAGCAGAGTAGAGAGAGAATCACCTTCCTTGGCCTGCTGAACCAGCTTCTTTATGTGCAGTTCAGGGTGCGGTTGCCTTTCTGAGCTATAAGTGCACACTCCCAGCTCATGTCCAATTCTGTGACCACAAGAACCACCAAGACTTTATTCACAGGGCTACTCTCAATTCATTCATCACCCAGCCTGTATTAATACTGGGGGTTGCCATGATCCTGGTGGAGGACCTTGCACTTCTCCTTGTTGAACTTCATGATTTTTACACGGGCCCATTCCTCAAGCCTGTCAAGGTCCCTCTGGATGCCAACCCATCCCTCCAGCATGTCAGTTGTAGCACACAGCTTGATGTCATCCACACACTTGCTGAGGGTGCCCTCAATCCCACTACATCACTGCTGAAAATATTAAGCGGTATTGATCCCAGTATGGGCCCATGAGGGACTCCACTTGTTACTGGTTTCCACTTACATGTTGAGCTACTGATCACCACTGTTTGGATATGGCCATCCAGCCAATTCCTTATCCATCTACCAGTTCATCTGTCAAACCCGTATTTCTCCAATTTAGTATCAAGAATGTTGTGTGGGACTGTATCAGAGGTCTTTCAGAAGTCACGATAGATGACATCCACGGCTCTTCCCTTGTCCACTCAGTTGTGGGGGGACTGCCAAATTAGTCAGGCACAAATTGGCCTCGGCGAATCCATGTTGGCTGTGCCTATTCCTCTCCCTGTCTTCCATATGTTGGACATGTGTTCCAAGGGGATCTGTTCCATGATCTTGAGGGCACTGAGGTGAGTCTGGCTGGTCGGTACTTCAATACCCTAAGATTAATACCAATGCTTGCAATCTCTTTTATTTAAACAGAAGAGAACTTCATGAGAGTATCATGAAGAGTTGAAGTGCAGGATCTCCTCTGAGTAATTGTAAGTCACATAGGGCTGAGATGCAGTGAATTAGGAAGTAAAACCCACCCCAGTAAGCCAAACAAAAGACAGCAGAGACTTTACAATCTCAACAACTCTTTCTATGTCTGTAGTATTCAGATTAACAGGAATATCTACCTCTGACACCACAAGGGTCTCTTCTAAATCTGCTGCAATTTGCACCTGTACCAATTAGTCATTATTGTCTTTGGCATCTGGTGGAAAGATTTCAGTGCCTGTCTTTCTCATCCAAAGCCCAGGATTAATCCGGGAGAAGAGGACAGACAAATAGCTCTTCACTTCTTATTTTACATCTTAGAATGCTCTCTTGTTATTATTATCGTGTTTTCCTACTTTCCTCTTGGTTTGATTAAGCAAGTGAAAGGCAGTTCACTTTCTCAGAGTTTTCAATGAGAAAATTACTTGGAATCCTTTGCTGTGTCCTAAGTAGATCCCACACTGTAGTGCAAAATATATGCATATAAGATACTTAAAACACATCTTGAAGAAAAATAGGACCTCACAAAGGCAATCATTGAGCTGTATCAATTTTAATGCCAGGCAGGTTAGGTAATTTCAATGAAATAGGATAACTGACCTAGCTTTTACTCCTAGGGCCTTTAGTAAGAGTGCTGGTTGTTCAATATCTCACATTCTCTGACTCCAAAAGAATAACAACAAGAAAATGAATTAGGGTTTTCTTTATGTGTTAGCGACAGGTAACAGATTGCTACAACTTGGCAAGATGCTTCGGGACTAGACAGTCTGCTTTAACCTAGACAATTTTAGAGAAATAAAAAATCCTAAATTTGCTGCTCTAGCAGCAAATAAAACATTTTAACTTGAACTATCTCAGTAATCAATATCTAATCTGCACTCACAGCATTTTTATTTTAGTTAGAAAGTAAAAAGGTGAAAAGGTGGAACGTTTTGTAGCCAAAGAAGGAGCTTCAGCTGTGTTACTTTGCATCTGATTTGCCACAAAAAAAAAAAAATTCCTCTTATGGGTTTCTAATATTGACACAATAAGGCATTCCATCTTTTCTCTGAGTTAGTTCTTGTTTTCTAAACACCAGCCTTATTTTATTGGGGCTTTTTGTTTTTTGGTTTTTTTTAAGTTTCAGCAGACCCCATTGACCATGAACTAGAGCACAATCTTTCTTTCAATGACTGTGTTGTCACAGTGTGTCTCAGATATTCACACTTTATTCTCTGTATTGTCAAAAAAACTCTTATGACTGACACATGACATATGTCATATAACAACCGAAACTGGAAGACCTGTCCATATTGCTGCATGAAAGCCCACCAAATTGCAGATAAACAACACTAGTTAAAATGATAAGGCACTTTAAAAAGATTTTAGTTATTCTGTGAAGGCAGAATGCTTTCCATTGAGCTAGCTCATCTTTTTCTTTTAGAGGCCTAATTTGGGTGTAAAAGGGAAAGACGCATTTTGGTTTGAGCAAAATGATTGCAAACTGAACCTCATAATTACAAATGAGTATTTTAGAGCTTATTTATCTACAGCTTGTGCACTGTATTGGTGTTTGAGGCAGTTTTGTATTTCAGAGTCTGCATACAGAAGTTGAGACCATATAAAATATCACCTCTAAAGGTGTGAGAATCGTAATTTTTATTTATTTATACATTTATGCTTTTTTTTTTTTAACAGAATAAAATATTTGTCCTTTATTTTGCTTGGCTGGGAAACTGCTATTAGTGTATTGTTTAAATAAAATATACACAGACCCCCAGTAGAACTTTTGCTCACTGGCAAATATCCTAGAAAATGTTTTTCTCATGTTCAGAAGACACAGCCCATTTACAAATGAAGAATAGAAGTTTATAGCTACTTACAGCACTAAATGTGTATTAAGGAAAGTGGAAAATGCATAATATGCATTACTTATATCTATTTATAATTTAAGTTTCTGTCTACTGTCTTATCTGAGAGCTATTAGTGCAATTTAAAACTGTCATTCAAGAACCTCATATTTGGGATTAACTGTGAGAAAGATTTTCTAAAGCAAAGATGCTGAAAAGAAAATTCAACCGTGATGGGAGAGCCTGCAAAATCCAGGGGAAAATTCCCAATGTAGTATAAAGACATACCATATTAATAAAGTACATATATATAAGTAATTTTTACAATAGAGAAGTGATGCCAACCCACAGCAATACCTACATTTAGTAAATTAATTTATACAACAGAAGAGAATATTTTTGGAGGGAATACTTAGATCTGAAGGTTTCCATCTGTGTTTTGGAATACTCCTAAAATGTCTGTTCTTGGATAAAGACTGTTGTTGACAGTGTTAGCTTATTTTTAAGATCATTTAGACACTAAAGAAGAGTTATTGCATCTGTATGATTTTTAAACAAAGCAAAACATGCTTCTTGTTCCTATAATTGTGGATTTTAAGGAACATTTTAAAGGCACAGATTTTACTTTCCATTTATGTATGGATCTACACAGATAGTTTTGCAATAACAAGAGATTACCTTTGATAGCCATTTTTACACTAGTATTTGGCAAACAGTCTTTTGGGTTATTTCTTTAAAATGGAGTTTTAGATTTTAAACATCAGTATAAGGAACATTGAATTTCACATAAAAAAAGTTAAATATTCTGTGGAATGTTCAGGCATATACAAAATTTAAGACATATGGATTTATCAGAGATGACAACTGGCTTTAGATGACAATTTTGTCTGGGTTTTATATTAAGATTTGCCATTCACATCTACCCTGATGAAGAGTTTTCTGGAGCAGAGCTGATTAATAACTTTTTTTTAAAACAGTTGTTGTGGTTAGATACAACAAATGCAGAGATTACTATAAGACCAGAATCGCAGATGCAACCTCAAAAGACTGACCAATATTAGACAATAAGATATTTTAGTATCTCCTTGATATTAATAATAATATAGCTTCGGGCGAGTTAATATCTGAGCATTTTATACGTTTGGAATCATCAAACTATGTAGAAGAATTTCCAGCAGAAAAGCAACTCAATTTAATAACATTCATAGAGACTGTATATAGCTTGAATTTGTCTAATCTGCAGTGTTATTATATAGTCACTGAACATGTAATTACACCATCTATTATTATAATTGCTTTGTCCTGTGAAGACATCTGAAAATAATTAATCAGACTACAGAAAATTATACTTTAAAACTCTTATGTGGTGCATCAGGAGAAGGAAATCCTTCCTTTTAATCCTGTACAAGAATTCTGTTATCGCTGTTTTAGCACAGAGGAAGTTGTAACCTTGTGAGCAGGGTACTGGAAAACATTTCTAATAGAGCCACTTCTAGCTGTTTCTAAAAAAATACTTTACCTGCTGCATATTTTATCATATTTGATGTTTTTGATAAAGAACTTTCAATCTCATCAGTTTTGCTGCTGCAAATCACAATGACTTTTTATTACATTGATGCTAGAACGGATTTGAGATATTTTAGCTGCACTCTTCATCCTGCATGTGGTACATTCATCCCTATTTTCAAATATCTGTTCCTATTGCTGAAGAAACTTAGAGAGCTCAACTTGAATCAACAATAGAAAAAAAATCTACTTTCTTCGCCTTGTACTTTTCACTCTTTGTTCTTCTTTTATGCCTCTTAAGTTCTTTCCCCACAGCAGTGAAATCTTTCTGTTATTTTCTGAGGTCATTATTTCACACAGCTACCTGTCATTTCCCTATAATCAATCTCCTTCTTACAGTAAACATTTCAAATATGCATACTTGTTGACTACTAATCACATTCTAGATCCTCTCAGAAGACAAGGAGAAAATTTTAATATTGCTTTTACCAACAAAATTTTCATTTTTGATCTTTTTTTTTTTTTACATCTCAGTAAATCAAACTTTTACTCCTAATAATCTATATTAAGAGGTAATCTGCATTCCATTCTAAATATTTTTAATTTCTAATTACCCTTGATATCCCATTAAGGGATATCAAAATCCTATTCTTTCAGCTACATCTCACTTCTCTCCTTGGATTAAGTGCACAGAATGTGCTCAGGGATTGCAGTATGCAAAGGCCCAGAACACAAGAAATAATGCTAAAGGAATCCTGCCAAATACTGCTGTGGTGAGTGGCAGTGAAATGCCACAGATTTCTATTGACCCTTATAATCTTCTATTCATTGTGTTACATAGTGCAATAACACTGCCATTAACCAAGATGAGAGCTAGTTTGTGCACAATTTATGTTCTAATAGTTGTAATAAAACAGACACATATTTCCTGATCCAAAGTACTTATATCTCATACATATGCCAAATGATCACAATAATATATATCACTGATGGTCTTCACATAAATACAAATTTAGCTGCAACTTTCCTATATCATTAGCCATAAAAACTTCAGGAGCAGTGAAGCAGTATGAGCCACCAATGGGCAAGGAATACAGCAGTGTACCTTCAGGGGATAATTTCAGCAAATCATTATCAGCTTTACTTTCATTAACTCAATCAAGCAAAGATCAACAATCATCTTGGTTTTGCTTTACTGAGAAGCATCACAATCCAAGATAAAACAACTCAGTTCATTCTAACACAATACATATGATGTGTGTGCTGGACTGATTGGGACCCGATGAAGTTTCTTCCTAATGTATCAATGTCACCCATTTCTACCTGCAATATGTTTTATCCTTAAAGTTCAAGATTAACCTTTTCAAATATCATCTGAAATTTGCTCTGTTATTGTGGGCTCATTGGATCTTATTGTCACCTTTATATACCCCGTTATTGGTATGCAATAAGGAAATGTGTGAAGTCATACAGGGAGGAAAAAGAAATGGAAAAAATGATGGAGATTTTACTCAAACTGATATGCCATATTTTCTTGATATTTTAATGGCATTAGTTGGATATGTCCATTTGTGAGCTGGAGTTTCCTGATAGTCAAAGAAACTTTACTATCTCATCCAATCTGGCAGGTGTGAAAGCACTTATATAATTTCAGTGGACCATAACAAGACCACTGAAAATTTTTTTATGCTAAAATATTTCACTGTAATTCTGGCCAAGCCTCTTGTATTCATGCCAAGCACAGCCAGCTTTCAGACCAGACAATGTAAGCAATATTACTTTTGTATACTGTTGTGTTAGACCTTTATGTATTTCCTTGACTAGGAACTCTATTCTGTGCAGGCTGTTGCAGAAACATCAATAAGCTGATAATTGGTGCCTGATTACAGATTTATTAATTTGGAACTGATTCAAGCAAGGGTAGGGAGAGGAAATCAAGGTCCAACTTATAAGTCTGACAAAATAAAAGAGTAGACAAAGTACACAGAACAGAGAAATAGTAAATAGACTAATGAAAGTGGAGAATATCGCTCTTGAATTACGATGAGCAATACTGCTCTGACTTTTGCAGACTGAAAATCTCTAACTTTCTCATATTTTATGAACATTAAAATTTAGTTGGTAATTGATGGTGGTCACTAGATGTGTTTAACTAGAGGTGTATTATTCTACCTGCACCCCCATCAGGGTTCATGCCAATTCATGCCAATTTCATGCCAAGCCTACATCCACTGTATGATGTCACTGTTAAGTCAGATTGTTGAGTCACACCCTGTTTATCCTCAGTAACTGTTTATTAATGAAATATAAGACCCACTTCTTCAATCTGGTAAAAATATCAGCATAACTGACAAGATACTGTAGCTGCAGTGACTCTTCCAAATATACACCTCACGATTTGTAAGTAGGAAAGATAGTTTACTCTCATAATGAACCTTGTAACAAGATGTGAGTTTGTGGGAAAGGCAGTGAGCTGGTGATAGCAGTGTCTTGTACCTTCATGGCACAGTGTCACCATGAGAGAAGGGACAGGGATCCTTTCTGCTGGACATCACAGAATTTAGGACCATGTCAGGCCTCCACCACTGAAGGCCCTACAGGTCAGTGAGACACATTCCTCGGTGGCATGAAGGAAACGAGGCTACAGGACCCACTGAGGGCACTTTCCCTCTTATAATTTCCCCTCTGTGATTTTCAACACGAGGCAAGAACTCTGAGCTGGTGAACGTTGCTCAAGCATTTCTCCATGATGTACTTCTGACTGCAAACTTCTCAAATGTTGGTACAGTCAGAAAAAATTCTGTTTCTTTTTAGTATCAGAGAAAAAGCAACTGAATTAGAAAATTGTACTGCTGGAGAAATTAATGGTGACCTAACACACACCTATTATGACTGTTAATGCATTGTCAAACTACAAACACTGGGAGAGAGTCTTGTTCACCCTGTTCAGATCCTCATCCAGTTCTGTGTAATATTTGGACTTCAACAGTGAAACTTCCTTTCTCCTCAAATTCCTGGTCCACAGTGAAGAAGGCAGTCCCACTGCTGTTGAAGGACTGCACACTGGAGCAGGGGAACAAGTCATGACTGAACTGCAGCCTGTGGAGAGACTACCCTGGAACAGGTTTATCCCTAAGGACTTCAGCTTGTGAACAGAAGGTCTCACACTGGCGCAGGGGAAAAGCGTGAGGAGGAAGAAAAGGTAGAGAGGAACAGTCATGGACAGACCACAACCCTACATTCCCATCCCATTACACAGCTTAGGGCCTGGGGAGGTAGAAGAGTTCAGGATGAAGAAGTGACATTGAGCCTGGGAAAAGGGAGAATGAAGGAAGGTGCTGTTTTAATTTGTCTTTTTTTTTCTTGCCACTTAATTCCATTTTAATTACCAATAAATTAAATTATTTCCCCCCGAGTCTGTTTTGCCTATGGAAGTAACTGGCAAGTGAACTCTCCTTCGTTATAGGGCATGGAATATTCCATCTGCTTTTCTTCCCCCTGTCCTGTTGGGGAAGGGGAGTCCAAGAGCAGATGGATGGGTATCTGGAAGCCAGCCAAGAACAACCTACAAAATGATATTTACAGCAGAAAGTTGTAAAGGTGGAGAATCATCAGTAAGTATAATATCTATAAATTTTTTAAATCTGCTTTTTCAGAAACAAGTGTAACATGAAAAACAAAGATTTATTAACTGCCTTGATAATTAGCATAAATGTCTGGTTAATGAATTAATAACGATGATGTGTTCAAACATTTAGAGCCATTGTATTAGATCATAGGGTGGATTTTGAGGTTAAAATATAGAATAAGGTAATGTTGAAAAATCCAATGACATCGGTTTTCTAATAAAAATACAAACTTTGTAAACAATATTATTAACAAAAGACTGGTAAGGAACAATACAAGACAGAATTAGCACTCTTAGAACAGAAGTAAATTAATAGTCATTCATTACATTTAACAGTCACTGTAACAGTCTGTAGCTCTGAACAGCCATATTAAGGGCAGAGCCAAAGCAATGTCTATCTAATTGGCTTTGATCAGTAACTGTGGAGGAAACAAAATGGTCTACAAAGGTATCAGTAGGCCAAGTCTACTGTCCAAAAACCCAAGAGTCTGAGAAGACAAACAACTTAAATTGTTTGCTCTAACTTGTAGGTTATAGACCTCTCTGACTTCTTCAAACATTTGCTTGGAAGAATCCTGAGGGAAAACGTCCCAGAGGTAAGGGTGTTACAAAAATGGATATGATTGCATATTTCTTTTCTCTGTTCATGCGCAGGTGTCTGAAAGAAGAAAGCAGAAATGGATTGGAGGAAGGGTCTGGAGCACAAATCTGATGAGGAGCAGCTGAGGGAGCTTGGGGCATTTAGCCTGGAGAAAAGGATTTCCCATTTATCAGTGTTTGCTCTTGACCTTGGATGCAGCCTGGCTTCTGCAGGGTCACATCAGTGTTCATGATCCATGCTACCTAGTGCTCGCTTTCAAGGGTCTCTGATGGTCCAACTACATGGACACAGTGTGAAGACAATTCAAAATCACTGCCCCAAAACGTACTCTCTGAGGTGAGAGCTCTAGAAAATCCAGGACAGAGACAAGCTTCCTTGAGGCATCTGAGGGCCAGGCACATCATCACCTTTAAGTGCAGCTGGAAAGTGGCAGGATTGCTCTTCCGGTCTTTGAAGGAGAATTATATTCCCACGCCAACATACCTGAGCTAACAATCCTGCAGGATTAGAGCTGTTTCAAAGTAAAAGCTGATTGTAAGTCCTCCTGGATAAAATATACAGATAGGAGTGAAAACTCTTGAGAATTATGCTGTATGTTAATTTGATTTTATTTATATATGAATCTTGTCATCATATTAATGAATAGACATTGACTCTCTCCAAAGCGCTCTATAGTCACTATAACTTAGAATCATAGAATCAACTGGGTTGGAAAAGACCTCTGAGATCAACCCTTGCCCCAACACCACTGTGGTTACCAGACCGTGGCACTCAGTGCCACATCCAGTCTCATCTTAAAAACCTCCAGGGACAGTGAATCCAACACCTCCCTGGGCAGCCCATTCCAATGCCTGATTACCCCCTCTGTAAACAATTTCTTCCTAATATCCAACCTAAACCTCCCCTGGCAGAGCTTAAGCCCATGCCCTCTTGTCCTGCTGGTTGCCTGGGAGAAGAGACCAACCCCCACCTGGCTACAGCCTCCTCTCAGGTACCTGTAGACCGTGATGAGATCTCCCCTGAGCCTCCTCTTCTCTCTCTAAACAACCCCAGCTCCCTCAGCCTCTCCTCACAGGGCTTGTTTCCAGTCCCTTCACCAGCCTGGTTGCTGTTCTCTGGACCTGCTCCAGCACCTCACTTCTCTAGTTATAGTAATGAAAACTCTCAGAGACACTCCAGATACTGCTAGAGGCAGAAAGGAGGAGACAACAAATGCTCTGTGAAATTCAGATGTGGAATGAGACAGACACATTGAGTGAGGAGGGATGAAAATCTAAGTGAGAATTAAATAAAAGGTGGGAAGAAAGTAAAATGGAAAAGGCAAAGCAAAATGCGTCAAGTCCATGATATATATATATTTGAGTAAGACCTGTCTTTTCTCTCTGAATGAAAAACTAAGCAGTTGATTCTTAGCTACTTTTCACCTCCAGACAAACTATTTATGTGTTTAGAGTATGTATTATTTATGTGTTTAGGGCAAGTTAATTAAAAAAAAAAACAGTAAAGCTTTGATATTGTGAATTGAAACATCAGTGAAGGGGTTTACTTCATGAGAATACCAGACTGCAAGAGGTCAGAAAAAAGCAGATGGAGAGCTTGCAAGTATTTTTAATAAGAAGTATGGATTTAACGGAGTTACATGTTCCTTGAAAACCTGCTATGTTTCTCATAAATCCAAAAACGTAACAGAGAGGGATAATTTATAAGAGCTTACAGTGACAGGACAAGGGAAAATATCTTCAAACTGAAAGAGAGTAGGTTTAAATTAGATATTTGGAAGAAATTCTTCCCTATGAGGGCGGTAAGGCACTGGAACAGGTTGCCCAGAGAAGCTGTGGATGCCCCATCCCTGGAAGGGTTCAAGGCCGAGCTGGATGGAGCTCTGAGCAACCTGGTCTTGTGAAGGAGTCCCATGTGGCAGGGGGGTTGGAACAATACGATCTTTAAGGTCTCTTCCAACCCAAACCATTCTTTGATTCCATGAATATGGATGGGGTTGTCGCTGGTCTGAATCACTAGAGCTCTATGGCTGCAAATTGACTATTTAGTCGTATGTAGTGGACAAAAGTTTTAAAGTCATTCATTTTCCCTAGAACTGGTAAGTAACACGTTGTGGACTGAAAAGAGCATCCACTGCACTGATAATATGGATCTCAAGGACCTGCATATACTACATTGCTTTCTCCTTTTCAGCACATTTGAAATGTAACCTTGTTTTTGGGCTGCAGAGAATAAATTAATTTAGAAAAGTCTTAGAGGCAAAAAAATAACTTGGGAAAATATAAATCGACATATGGTTGACAAAATAACTCCCTATTCTGATGAACAATATTTCTATAGTTTATAAATAAATCATTTCAGCTTCTTAACATTCTCTGACTGAAGTAGCTCAGAAGCTACTCCAGAATTCGACATTTGGATTTTAAGCTGAAGTGCAGAAAAATAGACCATGTGTGAAGGTCACTGACAATTCATCTAAGAGATTAAACATTATAAACTGTCTAGCAACATTTCAGATATTCATTTATTTATGAAAAGACATTATACATTTTGTAAGGATTTAAAATGGTTTCTGAACAAGTAAAACTAAGAAGGGACTTAAACATTAGATAAAGTATCAGAAACTATGTGACCAGCTAGATTATAGGTACAAAAACATTACTATCACCGTTTCTAGGAATAGATAAGTCAAATACCAATTTTTATACTTACTTTTTTTGTTGTTGTCCAGTCACCAACTTATCAATTTTCTTTGTGCAAAGGTCATCTAAATTTGTGATGGTATGGAAGTTTCTTCCTCAAGAATAACATTAAATATTTTATTTAAAACCCCCCCACAGAAATATAATTGTTTCTATTATACATTTACAGTGATTAAAATAACAATGTATTATAGAACAAATAAAGACCTTCAGTTTTTGTTTGCCTATTTCCGTACATGCAAACGTGTAGGATGGCTTCCAGCATTACCACACTCATATAAGATGTCCTGGAATTGTGTCCTTTGTGTTTCTCTAATAAGATCAGGCATTTGTCACACAAAGAAAAAGAGAAGATTAACATATGTCCCTTCTGGCACATCATAAAAAGAGGACAGAATTCTGCCACAAGACCAAGGTGTTCCTGTCAAAAATCACTCTTTTAAGGAATCTTAATTTGCCCCATTTCATATTCTAAATACATTTCTTGAAGTTGCAGCATTTTGGAAGATTCTGCAGCATCAGAATGAACTTTATGAACAGAGACAAAAAGTAGAATAACTCAGTTTTGGTTATAAATCTTGAATTCTGTTGAATATTTACTCTTGGGAGTAAGACCTGCAGATCTTAATGCCAGGTTAACAACACAGGCGTTTCTTTTTAACAAGTTCCATTGCAATATAGCAAATAAAAATAATTTAAAGGAAGACAATGATAGTAGGGATGTTTAGATCTAGAACCAGACTAGGTTTCTGCAAGCTAAGCAACGTATAAAACAAAATTTTAATGAAAAGTAAAGCAGAGCAAATAGTGAAACCCTGAAGAATCATATTTCCTCTTATCTCACAGATTTGTGAACAAGAACATAGATGTCCTGCTTAAGTTTAATAATCTGAAAGTTGGATGACTAGAGTTAATACTTCAAAAGGTAAAAATGATACCAGTTAACATGAGTACTGATTTTAAAATGAAATGACCTTGTTTTCTTATGTAAGCATAGCAGTAACCTGATCAGCCAGCTACAGCTGAAATCAGGTTCCTGATCTAGCCCTAATCTAATCTACCTGCCTAATTTAGTCTTAAATTCCCTGAAATTAAGTCCTCTCAAACCATAACCAACAGGCTTATCTATGTCCAGCACACTCTTAACACACCTGTAGTATCCTAGGGCACAAAAAGAGATGGGGGCTCTCACATCACACCAGGTTTTTGTAGAAGGATTCACAAACTCAAATAGAGCTCAAGAGTAAGGAATGAAAATTAAAAGTGTAAGCCACCTTTCTGAATATTCCACTGCAGTAAAAGCTGTTTAGGATATAATGCAGGCAAGAATTGGCTTAGGATCTCTGGACACTGGGATTCAGAGTTATTTTCTATGATTCATCTCTTAAAAACACTCAATTAATCCATAAGCAAAATTACATCAAAGATATTATTTTCTTTTTCTATATTACCATATGATGATTTAAAAATAAAGATCAAATGCAGCATTAAGAAATCACACATTTACATTAGTCAATTTGATCAATATGACATGACAGCTACATTCTAAAAGGTAGAGTATCCAATCTCATGAATTTTAGAGCTGTCAGTTACTGGAGAAAAGAGAAAGAAAAACTTTGGCATAACAAAGTACCTCTAATTTCCACATTTGTTATATGCAATACACATACACAATATGCTTGAAAGTTACTAATTAAAATTCAGTAACATAAAAAGTTATATTTAAGACTTAGTGAATACAGGCTTTCTTCACCACAGAATGGTTCATTTCCTCTTCTTGGTATGCAGGTAAGTTAATACATTATTGAAAAATCAATCTAGTCTGTTTTGACTCCATAAATAATTAAATATACTGATTCAAAATTCCGAGTTTTTTGCTTATAAACTGCAGTTGACATGTTTTCTTATGTAATGCAAGCTTTTATACAATTTACTTGTTAATACTGTTTTAACTTCTAAATAGAAGAAAAGAAACTTATCTTCTTCAAGTATGCATTGCTGGCATTACCCTACAGAACTCTCTGTAAAATTCATGAGGTCCATTATAATTCCTTGTCAGATTAGTGTCTTGGGCATTTCATTTGGGCTGAAGAGCACTGAAATGTTGCTTGAAAGGCTGCTTGGACAGCCAAAACTTCCAGTTCTGTGCTTCTCTACCCCATTAAAAAATCACAAGCCTAAGAACTGTCCTCAGAATACAGTTGCAGGCTTCACAGTTTGCAGATACAGTAAGGTCAACAGAAATATTCAACTAACGAAGTCTTGTAGAAACATTTTCCTTTTCTGGTCTTTCTTCAAAATTAAAATAAAAGACAATTATCTATAAGTTATCTAGAAGTGATCAAGGTCACTGACAAAACTTACCCCTCCTGTCACCTACATGTCCATGATCAATGAGTACGCCAAAATAACAATGACAACATAAATTAATCTGGATGCTGATTCTAACACCAACATTACTATGTATTCCCAAATTTGAAATTAAAAACAAAAAGACAATAAACCAAAAAAAAACCCCTAATATCTTAGGGAAAAGATGTTGCCAATACAAAAAATGTGTGTTTATTTTATGATAGCTACAAGGAATTGCTTTTTTTACATTAAGTTAAGCATCTAAACAAGATACACAAAATTTAATTTTAATCTAATTAACATGATTAAAAAAAATAAAATCTGCAGTGCCATGACTATTTATAAACTGAATAGCCTAACTTTCTTCTATCCTGCTGAATTTCTATGTAATTCCTTTGAAAGATTTCTCCAAAGCATGCCACCTACACATTTTGGGACTATGAACTTGGCTGAACATTTAACTTAAATTTTGTTTTCTAGGTTTTCTCTCCCTATCGTGGTACTTGACCATGTTCTAGAGAAAAAGGATACAACATGTTATATAAATGGGAAGTCTAATGTTCTAAAAACATGCTTTTTTTTCTCCTTTCATTTTTTTTTTTTTTAACCTTGAGACTTTTGTTGAAAATTGTCAAGCTGGAATAAAAACTTTGTGTGCTATTTCTGGTTAGTTTTACTGAAAGGAAAGAAAAAAAAAACCAAGAAAAAAGAAAAGATAAAAGAAAAAATAAACCCAAGAAAACAATAAAACCAAAACCCAAACAATTCCCTACACACACCAAAAAATTCCCCCACAAACTCAACCAAACCAAGAAAACACCCACAATGTTTGTCACTTAATGACTGAATGTAGAAAGCAGGTTGGTTATTGATAAACCCTGAATTAACAAGAAAGGTCTCATCTTCATGAAATCATTTTGTGGCAAAACGTTGTTTTCCCACGCAATTCCAATTAAAAAGTGTATCTGGTCACTCTGTCTTGTCCCTGTGTGGCCTCTTTCACTCTTCATGACGGTGGAATGAAATCACAGCACAGCTTTTCTGCCACACAAAATGCCTCTGACAATACTTACACCAAGAAATGGGAATTCGTCTATTTATGATTAAACTGTTGAGACATTCTGGTTTTGTTCACAGAACTGTAAAATGTGAACAGCTCTCCCAAGGCCAACAGCACTACAGGACAGAAAAACTAAAATGTTTATACCGTAAACCCTGATTTCTTTATATCACTGTCTCACACAACATATTTCATTACAAAGTAGCAAGTAAATGTGTCTGTTAAAGCTTCTTAACACTCTCGAAAAGAATGATCCAATGAACTAAAGTTGACAAACCCCCCAAATGAGATTTTATTGTCAAAATGCCTAGATGTGATTTTATTGTCCTAGTGAAAATATAAGTTTGAGTCGATCCACAACATTTAAGGAAGTAGATACATTCCGAAAGAATATTTGAAAACATTTTTAAACTTTAACTCATCCAGCGCTCAGCCAGCTGCTTCTAGTATTTACCGATTAAACTGTTGTGAAAATTCAAGTCTCATTCGAATGAAGCATGATTTAATAGAACTACAAAATTTAATTTTATAAATACGGCCAGACTGTACATATTTAGATTGGTGCATCACTGAACAGATTTAAAACAACTTGTTAGTAAAAGCATCTCTTTCAGAACAATAAAACACTTTATGTTATCACTGAAATAAGCTGTGAGAAGATAGGAAGAAAGTAAAAGAAAGACAGAACAGAGATTGAAGATTTATGCAAGATGAAGAGAAATAATTCTGAAATTTTCCTATTTTAACTTAAGCAAACATTAGGACTTCGAAATTTTTTTTTTAAATTGAACAAACGAGATTTCTTAATATCATTTTGTAGCTCCAAAATGAAGAGTAGTCTTCTATAAAACTTTCCTGAAGAGAAATATCCAGTAGTCATTAGATGAGACATAAAACAATTAAATCTTAAATGAAGTTTTAGAAGAGGAGCACACCTGTCTCCAGGGTTAATGTTGCAGGGAGGAAGGAAAAGAATCATGTTATAAAATTTCTCTTACTAGTTCTGCTGGGAATTTCCCCAGTATAAATCTTTTCGAGTTAATATACAACAAAACTTCTCTGAACTATAAATATGGTGTTTGGGTGGTAGGAAAACCACAAGGATCAGACAACCTCAAGGATTTCTTGTATTCAACACAGATAGCAACATTCTTGTATTCAACACAGATGTGCAAATATTTTGTCCTACTTCTAGAGCTGTCTGTACTAGTTGTAGTGATGTTGTAGGATAACAATCCTTCGTTATTCTCAAACTGCATAAAAACCAACAAATAGAGCTAGCCCTATGTGAACAAACTGTATCATTTATTAATAGCATAAATATAAGGAAACATTCTTCTTGAGAGTTAAACATACACCTATGAACATATAACAATCTTGACAAATGTAACTGAAATATTTTTCTCAGATTTTTGAGGGGATTTTTGTGCTCTTTTCAGCCTTTGACAAGATGAGGAATTAAGTGAGAAATAATCATTAAATATGCCTACCATAACTCTTACATTGCCATGATACAACATAATTTAGTTAGGGTCAGAAATAGCATAGATAAAATAGATTCTTCTTATGCATTTGCAGTTCCATCAGAATCAGAAACCATCAAAAGATGAATGGAAGTGGAGTGTGCTGAGGTAGGACCTTCTAAGTGATTTTCTGTTGGTGCTGGGAAGACATCTCTGAATTCTCCTTCACCACAGAAAAACACACCAGAACCCTCCTGGTTGTGGATATGAAGACACAAGTGTCTTGGAAACATCACATTTATCTCACAAAAAATCAGTAACACCTCTGTAGGACATATGTAGAAAAGCCGGGGGATTTTAATTTGATAGTACACACAACACTTCTAGTGTATTGTTACATCTTTTGTTAGACATTTATTATTCTCTCCCATCCAAATTCATAGAAGTGCACTACACGTGATTTTAATAACAATTTTCTCTGAATAGAATTTAGCAGAAATTAAAGCTTAGGGCTTTATTGTATGATGTCCTGCACAGGTCTGGGATGAAAAGATTGCCTCTTCACTAGAGAGCTTATATTTAAATTGTTGGAAAGTCTGTGCTGTTACAGAGGTGATTCAAGCTATTTGATCAGAAAGCCAGGATTTTCAAAGGCAGATAAGAAATTCCTGTCTGTGCCTGACAGCATTAAGTATTCATGAGATTTTTTGCATTACTCTCATTTTATCACTCATATAAACCACTACCATACAGTCATTCTAAATAATAATAATGGCCAGACTTGCGAACGAAGAACCGGGGAAGGTCTTTACACCTTCCAGCCTGCGCATTGGATTTGTTTTAGGTGAGTTACAGTGTGC
>JAYRBT010000001.1:14176832-14195941 GCA_036023395.1 Myiotriccus ornatus
TGTGGGTCACACTTGTGTGTCCCGTCTCCTACACGAAATGTGCCACTGGGTCTGTCGCGGGACAAACCCCCTCCCGCTATACGGAGTAACCTGATCTAGTGGAAGGTGTCCCTACCCATGGCTGGGGAGTTGGAATTACATGATCTTGAAGGGCCCTTCCAGCCCAAGCCATTCAATGATTCTATGATTTATCACATATCTACCAAATATTAGGCAGATGAGTAATACAAAAACTAAAGTATATATTTCAAGAAAATGTAGCATCTCCTTTCAGGAGCAATAAAAGAGGCATAGAATCTTTTTATCATATATGGCATTGAACTTCAACACAGGGATTAAATGATATTCACAAACAAGTTATAGCTTAGCCGCTTTTATACATCAGTGTCCTTGGAAGTGTGTGTATTCCATGACTCTTTTCAGGAAATATATAATTGTTATCAGTTAGTGCTATAATCCAGCAGAGTAGCATCTTTTCAAAGAAGATTTCTAGATGATTTTTTAAAAAAATCTTTTAAATTGCCAATGCTTAATGTTATCAGTTTATTTCATGTATCTAACTCTTTTCCCTTGTAATTCCAGCTTTGTTAAGACAACATATGTTTCTAGTGAAGGCAATTTGGATTTGACTTATGGCTTACCTTGTCTGTGTACTATATCTTCCTCACATATGTTCTTATTGTCTGAGCTTGTCAGACCAAAGTTTGGAAAGTTCCAAAATCTTAGTGTTTGAATAATAACATTAGTTTTATTTTTTGCTCATCATCAGGAGTGTTGTTGATCCTTTAAGCAGAAAAACAGAGCTGCACCGTAAATGAAACTTAAAATATCCATAAAATTCAATCATCTTATAGATCTGAACGTTCTTTCTTCCCCTTTTGGGGTTTAAGAAACAGCACTTAAGCTTGTAAAATGCTGTAAATAGCTGAGGTATGAAATATAGTTTTGAAATAAAGACAGAATACACTGGGAATGAATAGACGGCAAAATTTTATTTTAAAAAGATGCATTTTTCTGAGTTATTGAAGAAGATATTTGTATATTTTATCTCAAAACACTAGAAGAATTTCAAAGGCTGTTCATGCAAAAGATTTAAATGTATCTTATTTCATAGAAGATTTGGAATGTGACCATAAATTTTAGCACCACTTTGAATAAACTTAATATCTACAGAAGGAGTGAGCAGATAGATATTTTGGAAGTATGTTAAATGAATACATTGTGAAGGAGTATTGTTGTATCTATCTTGATAAGAGGATTAAATTCACGTGCCCTAAACAAAGGCAAAATATGCCAGAAAAATGTTGATCACATAGCTGGATTTTCTGCTTGAAACAGCAAATTAGAGGCAGTAGAAAGTGAAAAAGATAAAAATATATCCGATAGTACATGAATAGTAAACCAAAAGAAAAATCATAAAACTGTCCCTGGTAATGTCCTACATTTGTAGCCATAACACTTAAAACTGAGTGAAATGTTATTTCTCCTCTCTATTATTCAACTCAGCATTACACAGTGGTATTTGTGTTTGTGAAACATATAAAACAAACATGCAAGTACATATACACACACATACAAATTCATTATTTCTTGCCATAATTTTAGCAGTTTTCCATATATCAACATCATGTAGAGATGTTGATCCAAATACTGTGTGTTGACTCCAAATTGGTCTCCGTTATTTTAAATGGACAAGAGATTCATGACTTAATTCTTGGGTTTGTATATTTTACTTGGTTACCTGTCAAAAATAATCAAGGTAAAATATCCCATACTTTGATAAATGTGGAGAGAGGGATGTGTGGTGTCTCAGTAGTTTTTCCAAACTTTATTTAGTACTAAATTGTACTAAATAACAATAATCTAGGGGTTTAGAATACATTGTTAGCTTTGTGGATTGTATTTTTATTTTGAATAGGGGTTCCCACAGCCTAGATTGTTTCAGGAGCTCTCTGTGATGTGTGTTTCACTTTCGTGGTAGTTGTACACCGTGTCTACTTAATCTAGTAGGAGAACTGATGATATGCACAACTGCCAGCTACAAAGCATTACTGGCATATAATTCATACTATTTAGCACCAAGAAGTAAGGAATCAAGCAAACAAACAAAAATAATATAACTATACAAAGCTGTAATAGGCAGAAAATAAGTTGCAAAAGGAAATTGGTAGCAAAATTATACTGAGTTTCTGCAGTGTGAATCTGGAGATCTTCTTAAGTGAAATTTCTCAAATTTATTTTATCTTAGAACACATATTTTTGCCATGTTTTTAGAGGCAGTAAGGGGACTTTGGTGTAGATTTTTTTGAAGTGCAAAAGTACAGTTTTTCGTATGGACACTTTTTCATGGTATTCCTAGCTCAGAAAGATAACTAATTGGGAAACAGAGTTACTGAAACCACTAATTAAAAGGCCAAATTGACAGAGCAATAGGGTACCTATTTCATTATTTGAATTGTCTGTTTCCTGACAGTATGATATATCTGATGAAGTGCCTAGCAGAAAGAGAATGACACCATAGCCCAAGAAGTTTGAGAACTTCAAAATGGCCAGAAAATGTAGCTCTTTGTCCTGCTTTCAAATGGGATTTAATTATTTCCACACAGTAGAAAATCCCTTCCCTCGACTAAGAGACAATGGCAAGGGGGTTCAGGTAGGTGCTAGGGATGTGAGGAATTGGCAGCATGCAGATTTAGGTGCACACCTACCTAACACTTCTCCGTCAGGCTGTTTGTCACTCTGTAAGAAAGAAGACCAGTCAACTGATCACTGCCCCTCTTTGTCCTTGCCAAGATTCAAAAAGCTTCTATAAACATTAAAGAACAACTTTTTTATCCCATTTGTTTTGAAAGAAAGAGTCATTTCCGTTGCTGTGTTTTTAACATCAGCAAATTTGAAATGTATAAAGATAACATGCATCAGGAAGAGCTGAATGAGAGAAATGTAATTGTGGACTTCCTATAATTACTACACAATTTTGCTTAATACTATATATCATGCTCTAAATCATATTCTAAACTTTGGGGGAAAAAAATAGTATAAATTTTAAAATTAAAAGCGCTCAAATAAGATATCATCAAGTGGCAGATAATTTCAAAGTTACTTTCATGGGAACTAGCTAAGATCTGTAAATACTGATTCTAAACTTTTGCAATAAGTCCTTTTTTGTTTTTTAAGAAACAAAAGAAAAATTTATGTTAGTCCATTGACCTTTCCTTCCCAATTTAAGTTGCTTGAACTGACTGTAGAATTTTTGTCAAATATTAATTACACCTTGACTTTTTTTTTTTTTTTCTGCTGAATATAGCAAGAACCTCTGCCCATCTCTTGCGTGGAGTTCCAATGCTGTTCTCACTCAGGGATGGGTCTTCTGACCCAACTCTGAATTGATGGAGGCCCTGGTACTACAGAAAACCATGAACTTGTGAACTGTTTCTGGAAGTCCCTCACCTACTCTCTCTGTGTCTGTATGAATTCTGCAGGTTAAAGTCAAAATAAGGATTTGTACCTGCCCTGTAGGACCAGGTTGTCTCAAATGAGTGCTTAACTGCAAACTGTAGGAAAATTCCTACTTAACTGTAGGAATTGTATAGCCTTTTCTTGTATAGATGAGTGAGAAAAGCTGTGCTCTCCCTTCATCTGTCTGCTGTGTCATCTCATATTCGTCACTGCAGACATGCACTCAGCCAAAGATTTCCTTCTCAAACAAGGAACTTTAAAAATCAATGTATGTAAAACCATGTGTAAATTCATGAAAAATGCCTGCTAAAAGAAACTCAGAAATAATTACAACAGCACTTTTCATGAAACATTCTTTTAAATGATGAAAAAAAACGGGTCTTGATACACAATATTAGCCCAGTTAGATCCTTTCATAAATGACAACTATCATTTCCTCCTCTGTTAAATACATGGACAAGCAAAAAAATCACACTTTTCACTATGTGAAATTGAGACTAATTCCTCTGCACCGTTTCCAACTCAACTTACTCAAGTGGGCTTAAGTGACAAAGAAGGTGTCAGAGTCCTTGGCAGAGTAGTCTTTCAGTTCAGTTTCACTCAGAAAAAGAACTGACATTTTCTAAAATCAGGTTTCTGTACTGTGACATTCTTTGAAATTGAACAAGAATATTTTGCATAGAGTGCTAAGAGGTTTCAAAGGGATAAACTAATAATTCAAAGGAAATAAAACCCTTGGAGCTTAGATCTCCTGAAAGCCTACAACACACACAACACTTCTAAACAAAAACCAATTACATCAATAGAGTGTCACCAGCATCAAGCCTGATCAATGAACTGTTAAATCAGTCTCCCTAATCTCAGACCTATTACTGTGCCTATGCACTGTTTACCAATATGGTACCAGACTATCTAATCAGGCAAATCTAGGGTTTGTGTTTGATTTTTTTTTTAATAGGAAACCTTCTGTTTCCAATAAAACAATTACTTAAAAGTAAAAAATATACTTAAAGATACATATGCTAATGGATTTTTTTCTCTTTATGATACTAAATTTCTATCTTAAAGTGTTATCTACTGCGTCTTGTGTTTCACCACTAAATTATATAAAAAAAATATAAAACAATATTTGTATGACAAGGAAGAGAATTATTTTGTTTGGTTGCTTGGTTGGTTTGGGGTTTTTTTGACTTTTTTTTTTTTAATTCTTTCTCTATAAGAAGGATGAATAAAAATAAAGTAGTGAATAATGATGCTACCAAATTTTATGCAAGTGAGACACTGTAAGTCTCTTTGAACAGAGACTTAAGTACAATGTCTCAGATGTTGATATTAAGCCTTAACAGAATTTTCAAGAAATCATTGCCTTCCTAACTTCCAATTTGCTCAAACATAAAGTTATCTTTCTGGTTTCATTTGCAAGCAAAGCTAAATCTGTTTAAGTACCATGGTGCTATTATTAGTTAACATGGGTACTTTTAATAATCCAAATATTACTATAAGTAAGGTGTATTGTTCATTTTCTCAACATTTGGAATGGAAAACCTCTTAATATTTAATATTAAGCTGATTAAAAAAACCAGCTTGTATCATCTGACATCTGGGATATTTTGTTGATTAAAATTAGTGTGTCTCTCCTGAAGTCAATAGAGCAAAATTTCAATAGCTATTCATCTGATGCATTATTTCTAAAGGAGTAAATTGGAGGCTGTGAGCTTGAGGAAGGCCAACAAATTTAGCTAAACCTGTTCGTCTAGCCCACTTAACTTAGCACGTGAGAAGTCTTCCTGTATTTAAATCTAAGCTTCTAATCAAGTCTTCACGGATATGAAGTTAGAAGTTAAAAATAGAGATATTGCCAATCTGTTCGTATTAACTAGGATCAGTATCAACATTCTCAGATTTAAACCTTTTAAAAGCTAAGTCTAAATGCTTGGATGCCAGAAAGGACACAAAACCAAGAGCTTGGCAGTACACTGTCTGTTTCCCTTTATATGTGTCAGTAATGAGAAAATAAAATGTTCTGTATGCTGGATAGGAAGCACACTTGCTGAGACTAAAATGCTTTAGAAAAAGAGCTGAAAAGAAACAGCTGGGCAGGCCCTCATATCTCACTGAGAGATGAGGCACAAGAGGGAAGGTCCAAAGTTGAATGTGATGTGGCTTATGGTGATCCCAGGCCTCCACATCCACCTCCCACCTTGACCAGCAGTGAAGCACTGACAGCCCCAGGCACCCCTGGTATATGTTTGGAAGGCTGGCTGAGGAAGAGATTTGCTTTCCTGCTCTACGCAGGAGTCTCTGACATGTCCCTTCCGTGTTCGACGTAGTCAAGCATCCCTTCAACCCTGGTTTGTCTGGGAAGGAAGCTGTTTCAAGACTACCCATGGTGAACTCGAAGGGGTACTGTGAGATCCTCAGTACATACACAAGACATTTGTGCCCAAAAGAACCCTCCAACGCTAAATCACTAGTGCAGGCAAACAAGGCAAGCAAGTCTAGACTGCTGCAAGGGACTCTTACAGTCCCCCAGTGTTCAAACTCAGTCCTTTCATTAAGAGTGATGGGGTTTTTATATACAGGTGATAAAGACTTGCTAAGCATGGTAAGAGGAAACAGCAGGTTGCAGCAGACCGATGTTCAGGGCACCCACCAAAATACAAGACACTCATATTCTAATCTCTTCCCAATTTCATCCTTTTTATTACAGGAGAGACTATCAACTGATCGAGACAAGGATACACCTTGCTTCCTGTTGTGCTGGTTTTGGCTGGGGTAGAGTTAATTTTCTTCAGAGTGGCTGTGTTTTGGTTTGGTTATCCATACCTGCAAAGAAAGCATTCAAAATGGCTATGCCATAAGAAGAGTTAGAAAATTACTATGTATATCCTGCTGGAGTAGCTCCTCAGGTGGTAGGGCAGTTTCTTACTTTCCAGAGTTTGTTGCAGGAAATTTATGCATTTTGTTTCATCACAGTAAGAATTTTCTAAATAAAGAAGATGTTTTGTTTTGGCTTCTTGTAGGAAGAGCCCAGAATAAAAATTCCTACTGATGATGAAGGCTTTTCCCAGCAGGGGTAGAACTGCTTTCACTTCATTGTTGTGCAGCCTGGAACAGGTAAGGTAAAAGCTCAGTATCTCTTGTTTTCAGGATGACTTCAGGCTAAATTTGCACTTGGATATACCCTGGGATATAACAGGAAGACAACAATGCAGCCCCTACTGTGCATACCAGGCATGTTCAACATTCACCTATTAGATCAAGCCTTCAGGGAATGGTGACCCATTTCTTTCTAATTCCTGGATCCCAGTGTGGCTTGAAAAGGTATTAAATTCTTTGCTGCTTACATGAGGAGACTTTTGACATGAACAGAAGCAGAAAGCAATTGGATAGTGAGGTTTAGGTGCCTCCAGGCAAACACAGTTACTGAGCAGCCTCTGTCAATCTTCCTTTTGGACATGTTTGCCTATGCTCATCTATACCTATTTTAGATGTTGTAGGCCGTTTTTAGAAAAATGTTGTACTTGTCTTGCTTGAAGTAGAGAAATATTAACTAATATTTTAGTTGCCATATCAACATGAATGATTTCTGAGAAAAAATAAAACCTGACATTTTTGCACTATCAAGATGCACTTGAAATTAAAATTTAACAACTGAAAATACAGAGGAAAATGAATATTCATTTTATTCTTCACTTCTCATATCCACATCCTAAGGGTTAGCTATGCACCAGTTTCAACAGTGAGAGAAGACTGCCATCTTCTGACTTCTACAGTACAGCTGCACAACTGAATATGCATCTCTGTCCTACTCTTGTTTATCACAGTGCTTCCCACTGGAAAAACCCTCAGTCACATCTTGATCCTGTTGACTGAAATACTGTGGCCCAGTGAGGGTCTTGCACTCACGGTGCACTGCTCCTCCTCTGGAAGAGAAATGTTTACCTGTGACGTGGAAAACTGGTTCACTCACCTGTTTTTGTGCAGAGCTCTCTCCTTCATAAATTTGTCATCTCATCCGCACTTCCAAAGGAATATTTTCAATTGCCATTAGTTAATTATTCAGTTAACTATTTTCTTAGTAACTTTCGGACTAAATAGTTAATAGTATGACAACACAAAGCACATATGTATTGTAGAAGTCTACCTCCCATTGGAAGCCAGTAATATCGCAGCAACTAATGTTAGTACCCGTAGAACTCCTACCCAAAAATATCAGCTATCTGGCCTGTGAAACTGGAAGTAAATATCAAGCAATTGATGAAATGCCTCAAGCTGTTCACTGAATTAAAGCAATATTATAGAAGGTCTGCAGCAAGTGGAACAGATGTATGTGCATACATTCTGCCCAGTTTCCACACATTTGTTACTCAAACAACAGACTGAAATAAATGCAAAGGCCTCTTTTAGCAGAAGGAAAGCATAACTAGCAAACATCTAACCCCTGTTGTTTACCACAGCTTTTATTCAGACTTAAGCCTGTGACATTCTGCTGGCAGAAAGCACAGGCAGATCAGGAACTCGAGGTGTGGGAGCTCTGTCTTTGAAGCCCATCATACCCAGATATCACACATGGAGGTGCAGCATCTCATAGCAAGTGTTTGGTGGACCTGCCCTTGGAACAAAGGCCAACTGGTGTATACTCAGTATATAATTAAGTTCTCCTCTGATGAAGATGCTGATAATCCAGCAGGATTCACTGCTGAGAAGGAAATCTTTTGGCTACCAAAACTCATCTAATGTTCAGATCACTTTCAATTTGACCTACAACATCTGCTTCCTCAATGCACAGCTAACATGGCAGATTCAGAATCCTACAGCCAGATCAAACTCAATACTGCACGGTTTGATCAGCAGTTTTGAAGAGTAAAAGAGTGGAATGTAAACTGATCTGGGTGAAGAAAGCAGAGATTCGTAACTGCTCTATTACTTCCACCCTTATTTTAAGGAAAATTGTTCTTCATATTCTCTTTCATGACTCTCAGAGTGTTTTTATCTCTTTTAAATAATCCAGTACTTTCAACCCTTTCCTGAGGGAAAACTTACTACTTAGAAATACTTCATGTCATATTATACAAGCTCACCTTTTCCATTAATTCTTTTCAGTGTATTAAAGTGCTAATCCAAGATTTAATCAAATGTAGGAGTGACTGGATGTGAATGTTTCTGTGTGTTTGTGGAAGAATAGATAAAAATCCTTTATGGAAAGCATTCAGTCATCCAAAAAAATCTCACTGGTTAGACATTAAAAGTAGGGTACACCCCTCAATTCCTTTCCCAGCTTTTTGATGTCACTGATTCAACCATGAGATATCTATTTAGTCCTTTGGTAGGTAAATCAAAACAATAGCTGGGTATTTTGAGACCAGATTTATGGTCTAACTGTTCTTGGCTCCCCAGCATAAGGGACACAGGGATGTACCAGAGTCCAGCAAAAGTCCACTCAGATGATAAAGGGACTGGAGGGTCTCACATGTAAGGAAAGGCTGGGACTATTCAGTCTGGAGCAGAGAGGGTTCAGGGGAACCTCGTAAATTTGAATGGATTACTGAAGAGAGGGAATGAAAGAGAGGGAACCAGGACTTTTTCAGCTGTAGGATGAGATGCAATGGGCACAAATTGCCTGAAACACAAACTGAAATACAGGAATGATAAGGAAATAAAGACGAGGAAATACTTTTTATCTCATTATCTGAATGTGTATTGGTTTTGCATTATGTTAGGGGAATATGTCTTTCACCAGAAGGACTGTGTAAATTATTTTTCCCATTCAGCAGTCAAATTAAAAAAACAGGCAAACAAAACCTGAGTTACACTAAGTCAAGTGACACTTGTGTAAATATTGTAAAAGCAATAAGGACAATTTCCACAAGCCAGACAAAGAAGCAGACCTTCATCCTGCTGATCACTAGGAATAAAAAACCAAACAAGAAGCAAAATGTCTATCTCGAGGTTCTAGTGTAGGCTGAACTGCTTCACACTCCACTGTCCTGGGGTTTTTTTTGTATTGAATTATAAAAATGAAATAAAATTATATACAACAAAGCCTTTAAAGTTTCTGAATGTGATGTTATTGATTCTATTCAAAATGATTCAGAATGAAAATTACTGTGAATGAGCAAGTCTAGAGTCCTGGTATCACTTCAGATATGCTGAATGATTAACACGAGGTAAAATAATGTCAGCAATACACCCAGCACAGAGTATTTAGATGCAGCTTCAAATGGCACCAGACAGAATATCACTTTGTTTCCAATTTTTAAGAGTAGGAAGAAGGAGGAAGTAATGTGAAATAAACTGTTTAGTCTGACCAGTTGAGAGATGGATCAGTACCAACTTTAGCCTTTCTAAACCAAAACTCTTCATTTAATAAATTTCATTTAAACAGAACTTAATAGACAGCCTAGACCTATTTTCACTGACTTAATTTCATACTACACACATGCTACTTCAGTGTAACAATAGATTTGTAAAACTGGATTATTGCTTGTTTGTTTGTTTATTTTTTGCCAATGCATTCATTTTGATCTCTGCTGTGGTTATGTCATCACCAAATAATTATCTTTGCTTGACTGACTTTCATTTCCATCCAGAAAAACAGAGGTGAGAATGATCAGCATCCGCAGTCCTTCTGACAGACCATGGTCTGTCTGACTACTAGAATAAAAACAGATGCTAAATAAAGTGAAATTTAATTTTTTTCTGAGCCAAGCTTTCTGGTAAGAAAGATAGCACCTTCTCCTTTCTCATATCCTGCACAGAGAATGAACCTGGGTTTAAGGAATAATGCAGAAAATCTTGGACAATTTCACTCTCTAAGAATAAACTGAACAAACCGTGGCATCATATCCTTAATCTGTGAATCTGTGTTTAAGTATTTCAGGGTCCAGGAGATGTCTTAACAGCTATAAATATTTCCTAAGTTAGTTTCCTTCTCAAAGCATTACTTTTCTACATCAAGGAATATATTTATGATAATCAGCACAGCTATTATCTTGAAGTATAAGGATGAAGAGGATTAAATGAGAAACAAAAAGACTACATTATCTATACAGAAAATAATCACATCCTAAAATTCCAAATTCACACTTATTTATGTGAGTATCTTAACATAACTTCATTCAAATACATTCACCTAATGGATTATGATTTCACTTGGAAAGCTCACTTGCATACTAACAGAAATATTACAAAATGAGCAAACAGGCAAAGACAGAGACCATGAATTGCCTACAGGCATTAGGCTGCAGCAACATGAAGTACATTCAAAATCTTTGAGAATTCAAACTGCGTAGTTTTCCAGTGCTTACACCAGCGTGTTGAGAGTTTTACCACTCCTCTGCCTGAACTGAATGCTGCTGCTCTTCAGAGAATTAGTGTTAATGAATATGATCATAGGAACAACCAGCTAAAAGGTATCAAAGTTACTTCACAATTTATATAACATTCTAGACATATTTCTTCTTTTCATAACCTTGAGAATATATTCTAACTGTGTTGAAAAACTTATTCTGGAAGATTAAAAATTAAAAAAAAAAAAAGGATAAAAGGATGAACTCTCTTCATAGCCGTATATTTACCATAGTGCTTATTGCCTTTTCAATTTTGTCACAGTCATACTCACAATTTTTCTAGCTAGTGTCCAGAACTGATTAACTATGGTATATCAATGAAAAAAGCCTCTGGGAATGAAAAAATGAGCTAGATCAACTGCAGAGAGATTATTTTTGCCAATTACCATTCATATTAATGGATTGAATTTTTTCTTCTATTTTTTTTTTTCTGAAAGTATGTTTAAACATAATCAATAAGACTGGAAACTGTAATCAGCAATTGGAACCCTCTGTATGCTCAGAACTTTGATGAATACAGTGAATTACCAAGTATCTTACCATGATCTTACTCTGACATGAGAAACTCTTCAAACAGATTTTGGTTGAAAACAGCTTAGTGGAACTGTTTCTAATCACTTGCCTGCAAAATACCACTTGCTTTCTCCTTTGCAAATGTGAGTTTGGGCACATCCTTCTATGTAAGCCTGATGAGGATCCATGAAGGAATGGATCCTTATGCTCTTCTAGGATTCCACTGGCTTTTTCAGAATTCCACTCATCTAGATACTTGACAACATTTGAATCCAGTTTTCTTATTTAAATTTTAATTACATGGAGCTTTGCAAAAAGAACGGTATAAGAAAAAAAACCAACCAAAACAAAACCCACAGAAATTACTTGAGAACCAGAGAAATCTTTGGGGTTTGTCTTCAGGTGTTGCTAACCTTCTAGATCAGTTCTGGAAATTTCCCTCCCAGAGATACATCTTTTAGTTTTATCCTTTTTCCTCATTTGATTGGCATAAGTGTGATTGCTTTTGGTACAATAGGATCAGGTAATTATTGTCATATTATTGTAAAGGCTATCTGAATATGAGTTCAATTTTCACTCTTTCTTGCCTCTCTCCTCTAAGGATGTTCTCCAAGGGGGAAATTGGCACACACTAAGATATCCAAGTCCTCCAATTTTTAGACATTCACATCATTTTGTGTATTTGATTTCAAAGCATGTCAATAATAAGAGAAAAGACACCGTAGCTGCAAAGGTCACAACTTCAGAGTAAATCACGTAGACTACACTTTGTTGGAAGCAATGTCTTCCTAGAATTTATTCTACATAATTTAGTAGGTATATGAAGGAATACACAATGCCTGCAAAGAAGAAAGAATCTTTCTTGAATTCATCTCATTTTGCATGGAGTAATATGCACCTAGATTCAACACAACTATAATTGAATTTAACTAAATTGAAATGGAGTTCTCCTAAATAGAGTCACCTCATCTGAGGAGTCCTTTTCATCTCATGTGCAGGGTCTGAATGCAATGCTTGTGGAGTTTGCTTTTATTAAAAGCTTAATGTACATTTACTAATGTAGGTTTAAACGTGGCCTAATTCTTAATCAAATATATTTCAGCAGCAGGAGGGCCAACATTCAAATAATGATTAATTGAGAACTTAATTAAATACTTCAAAATACACATGAAAGTGTTCTGATAAAGTTTCAGGTCATGCAGTCTGCATCTGAATCTGACTAATGAAAATGAAGGATTTGATCCAAAAGCCTTTCTAGTCAGTAACTGAAATTGCCCCAAAGCTGCTGATGAACATCTAGCTTTGAACATTTGCAATGAAGTTTTCTGGGAGAGTTTTGCATTATATGGAATATATGAACAAAGAGTTGTTTTCACCTGACTGTTCCAAATTCCTGAGCTTCTGTGTCTCCTGGGCTGTAAAACAGCACTTTGCAAAACTTTATCCAAAATATACCAGAAAAAAAATATTTTGCCACTCTAATTGGAACTGAGGCTAAAAGATGTAAAGATTGTTGGTTTTAAAGAAATAAAATTTTATGGCTTACATACTTTATTCTGCATGGTCAGTCAAAGCATACTGATGGACAACAACTCATGCACTTCCTAAAAACTTCCAGACTGTGAAAAGAGTCTGATCCATTCACAATAGAAAACACTTGTTTAACTATTTTCAATTTGTGCCACATTTCCCTCCCACCCAGAGGTGATTCATATCATGTGATATAACTTTGATTTTTCACTGTTCACAGCCATTCTGGGTGAAGAATCCTGCTGATGGCTCCCTGACTTGTTTTAAAATCTGTTATGGAGGACTGCATTAACATTGAGAGTCCTGTATACAATTATGCTGATGTGTGACCTTCAGAGTATAAAATCCTTAGGAAAAAGAACTCAGAGAAAGTAGCTCCAGAGACAGAGAAGGCAAAAAGGGAAGATACAGGAAGAACAATTTACCAAAGGGCTTGTCAGCAAATAAAACAAATAAATAAGTCCATACTCCTCTGCAAATTTGGTTGTAGATGTGTTTTTCGTGGAGATGAGCTGTGATGGGAGGTGGAGGGGGGGATGTGTGTGTACACATGTGTGCTTGCACACATCAGCATTGAACACATGACCATGTGAGTACAGGACGAGAGGGCACAGCCTCAAGCTGTTTCAAGGGAGGTTCAGAATGGACATCAGGAAGAATTTCTTCATGGGAAGGGTTTTCAGGCATTGGAAGGGGCTGCCCGGGGATGTGGTGGACTCACCATCCCTGGAGGTGTTGAAGAAACGACTGAATGTGGGACTCAGTTCTCTGGTCTAGTTGACAAGATGATGATCAGTCACAGCTTGGACTTGATGATCTTGGAGGTCTTTTCCAGCCTAATGAATCTGTGTTTCTGTGATTCTAAGGGTCTGCAGAGAGACATAGCAATAGTTGTTCCTTGTATTTGCAAGCTTAGGATTTTTAACATCTGAGAAGGATATTTAGGACTGAAAAAAAGAAGAGAATGGGCTTTGAGCTGCTTCTGTCTGCTCAGGGAAATAAAGCTGCTAAGTGATTCCCTTACATGGGTCTGGAAGAGAAAATGAACCACAGGCACAATGGAGCAGCTCAGAGACTGTGATACAGCTGCCTGAGCAGAGCACCAGCTCTGGGCTAACCACTGGTCTCATGAAGAACCATAGAGAATTCCACCAGTATTGGACTCCACAGCTGTTGTACTAGAAGACACTTCAGGGAACTCTGCATGGTGCTATTTTGGGCACTGCAAACGTAATCTAAAATTCTTTACTGCTGGCAGTAGAGCTTCAGCAGAGAAGATAAGGAGCCCTTTCCTTATGTCTTGATGGGCAAAACCAGTTATAACCATGAAAAACTAAAGATTAAAATGATTTAATTAAGGGCGGTCATGTCTCTTGTCTCAGCTGACGTTTTCAATTTTTTTAATGAAAGAGTAACTAATATACATCTTTAATTCCTCTCATTTGGTCACTTCAGCATCACGGTGCTCTTTATTGTCATTTAGAGGAGTGGAAAGGAAATCTAAAATGCTTAAAAGGATCATGCAGCAAGTGGTGCTCACTTTGTGTTAACATAAGTTGTGCAGGACAAGGTAAAACAGCTACCAGGACACTTCTTCTTCCCATAAGAATTTGTAGTATTTGAGAAAAAGCACTATAAACAGAACTTGATACCTCAGGAGGTAGCAGCTAATAATAGACGAAAAATAAATTTCATCTACAGTATGGAATAAAGTATCTATAAACTAGAATGCCAAAGGCAGTGCAGGAATGCTTTCTACACTTACTGTGCTGTGGGGCAGAGCCAGCACACCCAGGCCTACTTATTGCCAGTGGGTACCTGCCCATCACACTCTGCCTGGCTTGGATGTGAACACAACTGCTGGTAGAGTTGGAGGTCTGAGCACTTGTCTGTCTAGTTAACTCCTGTTAACCTCTGGGACAACCTCTGCTGGCCTCAATGAATGAGAAAATTACTCCACAACCAATAACCTGGGAGAAATAAAAGTCAGACAGATGGATCTTGTGGCCCAGCTGAACTTCAGTTTCTAGATGTTGATTAAAGGGGTAGAAAAATTGGGTTGGATCTTGGAGGATGATGATAGAGAGTTAATTTAACGTGATATTTACATTGGCACAGTAATTATTCTCTTATTAAGACTGTAAATGAGTCACAGTCATTTTTAATACTGTGGCAGTTTGCAAGACTATACAGGAAAAAAATTCTCCTCTCCAAACCTCTTCTTGGTGTTTGCTTTGAAGCAATATTTAGTCAAAACAAATAAAGACAGCAAAACTCATCTCTTTGCTGTCATTGTCTCTGTCAGCCATACAGAGGGTCTGAGTCCTATATGGACTTCCTGGGTGCACAGCCCAGCTCACTCCTGCCTCCTAAAGCAGTGCTGTGGCCCATCTGTTATGTCACATCTGTTGTCACGTATCGATCAGCCCTGGCGGTACAAAACAATACAAGGCACAGCGTTCAGAGAACACACTCTACCACACTGCTGGATTTGTACGCAGCCTGTGCCCCAGCGGGCTTCAAGTGCCTTGTTAATGTGCAGGAAAGACAGCACATGTCCCCCTGCTGGTTGTTATTAAGGTCAATTTTGTAAACATCTATGGGTTTTACTTTTACAACTCCTCTAACTAATTCATTAAATTATTTGATTGATTTCCCACTTCTGCCTGGTTCTTGCTGCTGGATGCCTTGCTGTCTTTCTCTGAAGTATAGAAGGGAAATTACATGATTAAGTAAGGAAAAGAGGAACACTGTAGCTTGATCTCCACTGCCGGCAGCAGCATGTTATACAGCTACATACATCTGAGCCCCATTTATGAAAATAGAGAAATCCATACTTAATACAGAGAAGAGCTCCTCCACTATATAACCTGTCATTCAAGAGAGATAACTCACATTCTTACTATCATGAAAAGCCAGAATGAAAGAGTAGTTCATAAACAGATTTCTGAAGTAAAACTTACAAAGAGATGCTATCACAGAATCCTTCAGTGCCTTAACAGCTGAGACAATGCAGCCTTGCCTTGCTTCCTATATCCTTAGCTATACTAAAGCTCTAATTTAGCCTTCCTTATTTTACTGAAAACAAAACCAAGCACAGCACCAATCTAAGAAGAAGAAAAAGCCTAAAAAACCTGGAGACTGTGATTATCAACTTTGTCTATTCATTGAAACTATTCTTTTTTTTTTTCTTTTGCATTACTTGTTACTGTTTTTTAGGAGTCATCACCAATATATAGATTTCTTTATATTAGTCGCCTCATAATGGAACAATTATGTCCCTTAATGTAATGTTTCCATAGCCTCTCCCAACCACAGACTGTATCCTTAGAAGTGCAGACTGTGGACTGACCTTCAGCTATAAAGCTGATAAAAAGAAGTCTCATATTAAATTGGGCTCTGCCTGGAGAAAGCCCCATTCCAACAATCCCACTGCTTTTTAAAAACATGGGTTTAGAAAACCAGAGTGACACCACCTTGACAACCGTCCAGACACTCCTCTTTAGAGCTGTTCTTCAGTCATTTCCTCTTTGAAGCATAGTATTACTCAGAATTCTGCAGCAGATGTTCTAATAGGCTGTGCCTATGCTTGTCCCTCTCCTTTTCTGGAATAAACAAAAGATTTATTATTGTTATCATGGATTAAAAAATGACAATCTAGTATAAAACAAGTTTCATCCAGATTTTATATTCTTCTCTATAAACCCATGAAAAATCTGGGAAAAGGGTGTGTGGAAAGCATTCATTTTTGTCTGTTCCCATGCTCAAATTCTGGCTGCCTAATCAACCTCTACCTGTGCTGGCCACCCCATTGCTTGTGGGCTTCCTCCTAAGCCAGTAGCAGAGAGCACTATTACCCTAAGGTCTCCCACCAGGAGCTCATTAGATTGTCTTGACCCCTCCACTTTGTTGTTTTGACTCTTTCACTCCCAGTGACAGGAGCAGGGGCAGTGATACTGTGAGACCACATTTTGGCATTGGGTCTGCCTGGGACTGGCATCCTTACAGGCATTCTGCTGCCCTGCCACCACCATCCCCTGCAGCTCAATCAGCGTGCACAGATGTTAAGTGTCTATGTACCTACCAGAGGTTGCTGGCAGGCTGATCACATCAGAATTCTCAAACACCAAATAACTCCAATCATTGCTTTTCCTGACTCCCCGGGGAGCTTCAGAAAGCATTTGCTATACATGGATTTGTCAAGTACATGATCTCATATGAGTTTTGCTCTAAATGTTCTTCCATCTCCTCATGTCTGTCTTAGTGTCTGTCCGTGCACGTAAGTGCAAAAACAAAAAGACATTTATTTTTTCTTAAATTATTTTCCCTTAGAGACACATTTGTAGATGACATTCAATGCAGGGTAAAGGCTGTCAGATTCAGTTGCTGTCTTTTTAATTTTTTTTTTCCTTTTTGCTACTATTCATAATAAATTAGCTCATAAGGACTTTATTTCCTGAAGTTCTGGGATGACATACAGAAGGCAGGAATCACTGCATAGGTAACAAAAATGGCAAAGATGAAGGAAGTCTACATGTTTTTACTCTTGCTTTACTTATACCATTTCTTAACCCTCTCCCTAACACCCACCTGATCCTGTACCTCTTTTGTCCTACTAATAATTCTTGCACTCAATCTCTTAAAGAAAATTCCTAGTCCTAATCTGTAAGTGCCTTTTGAAGTACCTGATTTAGCATCTTAATCTCTAAAATCAGTTGATTCTTTTCAGAGTGATTTTCATCTTCTCCAGTCAATGCAACCTGACTTTTTCAGAAAGAGTCAAAAAAGAGGTACTGCCATGTTACAAATTTTCCATTTAACATTTTGTTACCACTTTACATGTGTCTTGTTTAGTTTGTCACTGGAGATCTGGACACTGTCATAAACTTCAGCTTCTCCCACTTATTCTTTTTATCTCACTCAGGGCTGTAATTCTAATGAACATGTCTTCAGGCTAAATACCTTGCTGCTACACATTGCTGCCTTACAAGCAAAGAATTTTCAATCTTCTTGCTTTCCCTTTCTGAACACTGTGCAATCTTACAGCACTTACTTCCTTCTTTATTTTTCTTCCGCCTCCCACTCCCCTTCACTACAGTCAGTCTTTGACTGTCAGCTTTGACCTGAAAGCTTTGGCTGTCAGGACAGAGAAATTAAAATACATTCTCCTGCATGAGGGGGTAGGGCAGAAGGAGGAGCTCAAGGCTGCATTTCCACTGAGAGCAGTATTCCCAGTCAAGCAAGTTATTAAAGTTTTTATTTAATTGCTTCTCTGTTTTTTTCATATGCCACATTTTCAGTTTCTCCTTTACCTATTTTTTGTTGTCATCTTTGACCTTTAACAAGCATGGAATAAGAGGTTAGGAGTTTTCACTGTGTATTTTATTGGAATCAAATTAAAAAAATATTATAATAAATTCAAGGATTTTTGAAGCAGTGCTACCACTGAAGGTCAGTTTTTATTCACAACTGATAATCTCTTGTAAATTGGGTTTCAATACTTTTTGCTTTTTACTGTAAAATAAATAGTTCATCTTAAATCAAGCCTGGAACAACTTCATTTCCCTGTTCTTTCAAATCTCTAGGGTACAGAGCAAAGCTGGCAGCTTACCAGTGAGTGTAGCTGACACAGAATTCTCTCTGCAATTTGCAATTGAGAAAACATGTCACTCTTAAAGGAAAGTTTAAATTTGTCATTGCCTGTAAAGTGATGTGTAAGTAGTAGGGCATTCTCCTTTGTGGGCAACAGCTTGACTCTCCAATCAAGGTAGCTCCTACCTCCTTTTAAATTCATATCAGAGCAATTTTACTGTGTTCTGGAATAATAATGCATATTTCTGTGCTGATTTATCTCCAGTGGAAGGCATGTATTCTTGCTCTATTTTCACTGTTGAAGAGAAATTAAGAAAAAACCCCAAAGAAACAAGATACAAGTGAGTGAGGAAAAGATAATGAGGTGATACTGCATCCAGCTCTGTGGTCCCCAGCACAGTAAGGACATGGACCTGTTGGAGTGAGACCAGAGGAGGCCACCAAGATGATCAGAGGGATGGAGCAGCTCTACTATGAGGAAAGATTAAGAGAATTGGGATTGTTCAGCCTGGAAAAGAGAAGGCTCTCGGCTGACTTATTGTGGCCTTCCAGTACCAGAAGGGAACCTACAAGAAAGATGGAGAGATACTGTCGTGGTTTTGCCCACCAGCCCGTCCCTGGGGCTGTGAATGGTTTTGTCCAAGTAGATTTCCGGACAAAACC
>JAYRBT010000001.1:14196041-14246295 GCA_036023395.1 Myiotriccus ornatus
CAAAACCACGACATTTTTTGGTGGAGAATGCGGGCAGAGACTGCCCAAAGAGGCAGTGGCCGAGTCAAACCCCGACAGATACCATTTACAAGAGGCTGTAGTGGCAGGACAAGGGGGAATGGCTTCAAACTGAGAAAGAGTAGGTTTAGATTAGATATTTATAAGAAATTCTTCCATGTGAGGGTGGTAAGGCACTGGCACAGGCTGCCCAGAGCTGTGTAGGTCTCAAACCTGGAAGTTCAAGGCCAGGTTGGATGAGGCTCTGAGCACCTTGGTCTGATGGAAGATATCTCTGCCCATGGCAAGGGGTTAGAATGAGGTGATCTTTAAGATCTCTTACAATCCAAGCCATTCTAAGATTCTATGATTAGACTATTTTTCTTTCTACAGAAAATGCTTTGAGTCATTGCAAGACAGACACATAGACAGTGTATGAATATCCTGCAGTGTACAGAGCGCTGCTAAAAACCTAACTGGAAATGTGATGGTCCTGAAAAGCCACAATTACAGCCTCAAAATCCTGAGGAGAATTATGTTGTAGATATCGTTAGAGAAAACTATTGAGAAAAATGTTCTATGGAGGTAGGGACTGATCTTCACAGTCTCACAAGAGTTCTCTAAGGACTCACAATTTTTTCTCTGAAAATTAACTTTTCACATCCCTGTTCTAGGAAATGCCAAAGCCAGTGGAACCTCCCAGTAAAGCAATTAAAAAAGGAATAAATTTAAAAATAAATACAGCTGTGTGAAGACAAAGTCTGTGATCGTTTTGAAAAGTCTGACTGCTCATTAAACTATAGTGAAATAGCTTGTTTAACATATTTCTGTCCTCATAACCAGTTACCTCCTCTGAGTGCTACCAAGAATATAAACATGAACAAAAATCTGAATAATTAACTTTTTTTTCCATGGTTAACTTCACCATGGTAAATTTTATTTGATTTTGGCATTGTAGCAAAAGGATACCTTTACAGCAAAGGATGAATCTGTGCACGTCTACTGGAAAAACATATTTTTTTAAGAAGAGGCACTCAGACCTTCCTAAATTATTTCTCAATATTTATATATGGAGAAATTATCAAGGAAAACAAATGAAATGTAAAATTTTCTTTCCATTCAACACTCCATGACTTTGTTCTGCTATTCCTTAACTCAGATCACTAACTTTTTTTCATGCCATCATATTTTGTGAGAAAAGCAATCCCAACTAGGTCCAGCCAGATTGAATTGTCTTTGCTCTTCTTTATAATTTGGAAATATATTCTAAATTTATTGCTGGTAGCATTAATTTTAGAGAAAATATTAGGTCTTGATTTTGGTGAATGTTTTTATTTTTCTTTTTTTCTGAAGTAGCTGGCCCCAAATTTAATATTAATTCCTTACAAGCTGGTGGATTCCACTTTACGAAGTACTCATTTCTTTTACAGTGCTGGTTTGTCTTAGATTAATTTACCTGTAGTGGTCAAGAGATTAAAGGACAAAACACTGTACTGGAGTGGTTTATTTATCTTAGCTTTACCATTTGTGCCTTGTTATATATAACTTTCTTTCCGCCTCCTTTTGATTTTTAAATAGAATTTCCTTCAAAGAACGCACATGAAGTTTACTCTTTTTTCTCCCACAGCTCTACCTCTTTTATTCCTCTGTACTTGCCTTAAATAGATTCCAAATAGAACTAATCTGGAATAACTGCGCTCAGAATAATTTGGAATTCTTTCAGTGTTAACATTAACCAGTTTTTCTCACTTAATATGCTGCATATGTAACAGAAAAACTGCTAACTACTCTCGCCTCTGACTCATACTTACACATGCCCTTTATTAGTATTTATGATGCAAAATAGCTTTAACAGAACGTGTTATCTGAGAACTCAAACGTTAAATTTGATTAATAAGTTCTTATTTGTAAATAATTCCTAAAGTATTTGGAAGAAAAAAAATATTGATAAGGGCTGCAGCAATTTGTTTGTTTATATAATGAATTTGCATCAACATAATGAGTTATTTTGTAGCAAAATATGAGACGGCAATCACTGTTTCATGATGGTGGAATGACCATCAATGGAGCTTATGCCAAAATATTCCTGGCAGCCCTTAATATTAAAACTGTAGAAAAGAGTGAACAACTAGTTCTAAGCACTTCAACTAATACAGTGCAGAAATATGCATACAAACATATATATATACATATTTAGATACATAAATAATTTTACCTACAGTAAACCCCCCTATATAGGGAGGTTTACTGTAGGTAAAATTATTTAATGTGCATTTAATTGTAATGAATCCCTCACACCTAGAAATGGATTTTCAAATGCCCTTCCATCTCACTATGAAGCTGTATCTTTTTTTTTTAAATCATGCATATTTATTTTTAGAGTTAAAACTAAGCCATCAGTTTTCCCAAAATGTGTGTTCAAACATCACGTTATTTGATTTTCACCATAAAATACATATATAAACCTCATTGGTGAAATGGAGTGTATATTACAGGCTACATGGAGGCCTTAAATGCAACAACTTATCTTTACACACAGGTAAGTCTTTTTTAGCAATTTGACTTTGTGACCTCAAAGTCAAACCTGGCTTTTTTGGTGATATGACTAATGATGTCGTAAGTGTTTTGCTATTGAATCTAAATTTGGAAGAATTTGACAGTGAAAACTGTTTTCATGAAAGACTTGAAAGATTTGTCTAAAGTTCTTTTTACTTGATCATTAATATCCTCTTGATTTTTTATTGTAAGTTTCCTGAATAGCATGGGAGCTACAACTGTGAATTAAAAGATCCAGCTATTATGAAGTCATTAATTTTAATCCCCCTAGAAAGGAGAGATTACTCTAAGGTTAAATCACAGAGCCAAGCTTTTGGGTTTGGTAAAATTGAATCTCCAATAAATTTCTCTCTTGTGGTTTAACCTGACTTTAAATAAATTTAATTCAAACCGATTATATTCTGAAAATAAGTGATATACATGAACTGGGGCAGGATGTGAAGTACAGAAAAAAACCCACTGGCACGAAGATTGGGAAACTTAGACCTGTGTCTCTGGCTTCAAGTTATCCACAAACACTAGAGCACGTATATATTGAAAAAAAAAAAAAAAAAAAAAAAGAGCAAAGGGGGCAGCTAGGACTTTTGTGTATAGAAGAGTTATATGTATTTTCTCTCATTAAATATAAACATCCGTTTTTTCCTGGCTGAAGAAGAGACAACATGGCAAAGGTTATATTCAGTGAGGAGACTCAAGGAGCAGTGAAGCCAACCTCTCCTTGTACTGCCCAAAGTGCAGTTAATATGGATAAAGTCTCCTATTCCTATTGTTGCGGTAAGGTAAGGCAGCCAGAAACAGACCTTCTGTTTCTAAAGAGATTTTAGTAAAGAATCCATATAATAACCTGGGTAGGGTTACCCAGAGGTGGAGGATGTGCAGGGGAATTTGTGGACAATACTGTTCACCTCTGTAAGCCAGGTCTTCTGCTCTGCAGCTGCAACTGCAGGATGTAGGGTATCTCCTGTTGTCCCTGCAGTGCCAGACCCTCACACAGATCCTGGGCTTAGTCAAGCAGCTTCATTGTCCTATCCCGTGACAAAAGGTTGAGATAATGGGAGAACAAGTCCAGGCTTCTGTCTTGAGTTCAAATTCCTCTTCAATACTCACTCAAGTTTTTGATCATTGTTCTAGAACCTCTACTCCTCATCTAAGGTTCTTATCTTCTGCACCTTGGTTCTGCACCCACAGCTTGCCCCGCTGCTCTGTGGTCAGGAGTAACCACTCAGTAACCCTGTATTTATTCCTTAACCCTGGGAAAAATTGGACCTGTTTCTGCCTTGATCCTAATGCTTGGAGAAATCGTCAGAGACTGAAAAGTCTATTTGGGCATGAGGAAGAAAAGGGAAAGGAAAATGGGATTCAGGCACAATCTTACATTGAGGCTCTCTCTACACCTTTTTCTTCTAAACTGTACTCCAGTCAATTGACTTGTTTCCCCTTCAGCAGCTCCTCCTGTCCTGTATTTTCTTATTATTTCAGAATGAGCCCATAGAAATAAATAAAAAAAAATTATAAATTAAGGTGGTGTTTCTGGTTACTTTCCCAAGTCAAAAAATCAAATATTAGCCCAGGTGGGAATAAATCTCAAAATATACTGTGGTCCAGCCTTTTGTGGGAGTCTAGATGAGATTATATAGCACCTTGTCCCACTGCATTTCGGAAACTGTGGTAATGGGGAGTCTACCACATCCCTGGGGATGTTGTTCCAGTGAATGATTGCTCTTGTTGTAAAAGCTTTCTTTCTGGTGTCCAGATGAAATCTCTTCTGACACAACTTGTACCCGTTCTGCCTTTCTCTCCTCTCTTGCTTTGTCTGGGCAAAGTGTGGCTATCATATTCTACCCTCTATCATGTTCTACCCTCTATCGTATTCTACCCTGTATTCCATACTGAGGTTTGTTGTGGGAGTGGAGAGCTTGTGGAAGTGTATTGTGGCTTCTAAAGCACTTCTAAAAAGCAGCTTGGTTCTTTTGCCACTACTTTTGAGAAGTTTGTTGTGGGAGTTGGGAATTTGTTGAAGTGTTTTGTAAAATTAAGAGCTTGTTAGTCAACATTCTTGGGTCTAAGCAGCAGGCTGATGGCCAGAGTTAAGGTGACTGTACAATAAATGCATAAGAGTTCCCTGATATGTGTCCTGTGTCTTTGTTCAGCCTGAGCCTAGAATTTCCAAAGACCATCATGTTCCTAGTAGGCATATCACAGCAGCCTCTCTAATTACTGGAAAACTGTGATGAGGTTCTTCCAAAGCTTCTCCTCTACAAGTTGACAATACCTAATATCTTCAGTCTTTCCTCCTAGGAAAGCTCCTTCAGCCCTTTGATCAGCTTCATGTCCCTCCTTTGGACTCTCTCCCATCTGTCCAAGTCTTTTCTGGACTGTAGGAACCAGAGCTGGAGTCAGCACTCCCGGTGCAGCCTGACCAGTGCTGATTAGGTTGGGATAATCATATCTCTATCACCGCTAACAATGGTCCTGCAGATGAGGCCCAGGATCCCATTTGCCTGACTCATGTTCAATTTGTAATCCACCAGGAATCCCCAGTCCCTTTCAACAGGGTCATATGGTACCAGGTCACAAAAACATACCGTGGTACTTCAAAAAGATAAAATCAAGCTAGTTCCAATTTAGAAATTTTAATACATAATCTGTGTAAAAAGTCCTTCTTAAACTATCTGTTAAGATCTAAAGAAAAGTTAATTCACTGATGTTCTTCTGCAGTGAAACTTTTTTAATTAAAACTTATTATCTGAATTTTGGTTGCAGATTAAGGATTGTTGACAGTTTTTCTACATTTAGGTGAGATTTAGATTTTCCTAAACTAATAAGTGATGGAAGGCACTTTATTAATTTAAAACATTCATTCAAAGCTCTGCATTAATTTTGTAAATTATTGTCTGTACATATATTCTTTGAAGTCTTACTAGAAGAAATCTTGTAAAATTACTCTGTTACTAAATCAAGAACTGAACATCTGCGTTGTCAGTGTGAGAAACAGTGAAAACTATAGCATGGTATTTTCAAAGCTAATAGGAAAATAATTCCACAGATGCCTGAATTTCATCAGAGGGCTGATTGGTTGTCTAACTGCTTTATAAACATCAGTCATAACGCATAACATTTTTATTTAGCTCTATTTTGGAACTGACTGCTATTCTGACTCTAGCTCTGAAATATTTCTATATTTCAGTTTCCACACAGAATTAAAAAAAAAATATTTTAGTCAATAAAGAGAGATGTAAATTTTATCTCTCAAATGAGTTATTTGCTTCTTGCCCTATTTACAACGTGTGTCCAGAAAACCTACACTAAAAAATGCTATCAGAGATCCACACAAAATACCCTCCAGCCATATCACACATAAGTAGAATTTCTCAACACTTGACTGAACTTGATATGTTTCAGAATCTCGATTTACATAGTTTGATTTCAATATAAAGCATTTAATGTTTCTATCAGGTAAAAAGGAAAATTCAAAATGGTTATAGTCTCTCTTTATTTTTTTTTCTTCCTTGACACAGTCTGTCCAGTTTTAACTCAAATGGGAATGATTGATTGAAGATTAGATGGCAGTGACCCAAGACAGCACTTGCCTTGCCAGCATTAGGAATAATACACAAAACTTATTTTTTACAGCAGTGAAGTGTTTTTAACCAATTTTGACAATGCATTAGGCTCAGACAGTTTTTTTCTGCAATATCAGGTATGGATTTTTACCCTTATTTATCTGCAGAAGTGAGAAAAATTCTGATTTCAGTTAAAGAACTCAGGTCTTGCTTCACTGAAAGAGGAAAAGCTAAAATAGCTTGGTGGAAAGATGAATTACAGCTATAGTATTCAAAGCCATAAAAGCAATCTGAATTGAGAGAATTGTAATTGCCCAACTGAGTTGCTTCAGGCACATATGTTTGTTGAGTTTTATACCTTATACAACTTCTTCATTAAATACATTCATAGCATTACATTGACCAAAACAGAAAAGCCTAGAAATAGCCATTTATTATTATAGCTACGAAAAGCTTTTATCAGTATCTTCTTTTTTTTTCAACATTTAAACTACAATCCATGCCAACACTGACACCATCACTGGGGAGTTCTGGAACTACCCAAAGACAATTCAGAAGTACTTTTCCTAAATTGTGTGCAACAGTGTTATCATTAAAATTATCGTCAATGAAACCAAAATGTGCTGGTGTGAGGAGAACGTGTCTTCTATTAACTGCAGTAATTGCAATTTGCATAATACCTTTCACTTTCAGATATTATACAGAATTCACTATGGTTCACTGAGGTTATCAGGCAATTACACTTGCATTTTCATGTTACAAGCGCATTTAAGGGTCCGGACAAAAATCTGAGTGTAGGTACTGAACACACACAAAGAAATACAGAGTTTCTGCACCAAGGGTCTTACAGACTGTAAAGGAGAGAGAGAAAAATGGAACAGAGATAATAAAGGAAAAAAAAGTGAGCAAATTCTCATAGCAGGGCAGATCCAAGAATAAACCAGGTCTCCAACACCAGACTCTGCTAATGTTGCTCCTATCAAAAAAATTAAGCATGACCTACATCCTGTAAAATTGCATCTATCCTGCTACTCCATGGAAATATACACATTTAGGAAACAGAATACTGTTTACACACTTATTGATATTTTCAGTAGCATTGGCATTTTATCAACCATCTTTATACTTAAGATATTTTCTTCTTTTTATCACATTAAATCCTTGACTTTCTAAAAGACAGATTTGGAGACACAGAAGTGAGATCTCTTTGCCTTCTAAAGATCTGTTCTCTGTACACTGAAAAAAACCCCACTCACATCGAAACCTCAAGGTTCTTCTAAAAGACTGATTTATGACTAATATGACATAAAATAATCTATATAACTGCCCTCTAATCAAGTTCCTCTTTGAAAGACCCTTGAAGCAAATAAGCCTTTCAGTTATCATAAAAATACAATAAAAATCTGACTGTTTCTCTCACCTAACAGTCCACTGCAAGCAGAGATAATGAAAACGAGACTTCCTAACCTTAGATGGAATTTTGTATAATGTTTCATAGAAGAAAAAAAATCACTTTCAGGGATCTAAGGTATGGGCTGTTTGCTTACCTAGAAAAATAATCTATTGTTTTGGAACTTTAAGAACATACATAATGCACACAGGTTCATGTCTAATATTAAGACTTCATTCCTTCACTTCTACTTTATTCTTTTTCTTCTTTAAGAAGAAAATTGTCATCTGCATAACAACTTGTTGTCTTTTATATATTTTTAGCTTTGAAAAAATCCTCATGTGTTTGTTGACACCACCTGTGACAGCACAGGTCAAATTTATCTTCGTCAGCTTCATAAACAGATAGTTTTATTTTCCTCATAAAATATGTTTCCACACCAGCACAGAAAAGACAGCAAATTCAATATTCCTGAAAACATTTTCTCACTTCCAGATGATGGTGGCAATCTTGCTAATACATTCGATACAGAACTCTCAGTAATGTTGTTGTTAAGTCTTCCCTGTTATACAACCATCCCAAATACAATAGATCTGAAATAAGTTGCTGGAACTTGAGTCTGTCCCACTTCATGATAGCTAATCCAGCCCAGAGATCTGTTAATTCCTTTCTTCTTCCTTTTTGCAAACTCTTGTTCACACTGTCTGTATCTACTGGGTAATTCAGTGGTGTCCTGGAGGCAGAGTTTGAGACAAAAGTTACCTGAGATTTCAAGGATTTATTTTCTGGAGCAGAAAACTTCACCTGGCATGTGAGAGACTATCTCAGGCTGCACAAATCCCCTGCATCATGGGCCTTGGTGAATGCAGCACAAGACCTTCGTGCCAGTGAGAGATGCTGGAGAAACCCCCTTGCCTATAAAAAGGGTGAGTTCTGAGGGAGAAGATTATGTGAATTGTGTGGACCTCCTAATCCTGGGCAGAGGCCTTGGTAGTGTTCCTTAGAAACCCATTTCAGTAAGAAATGGCATCATCTTGATATTAATGATTTTTTCTTCATAAATCACCCTGAAAGAATGCACAATTCTGAATCAAAGTGTTCACAACATAAAATTGTATTTTGGAATGTATATATTTTCAGTGAGTGATGGCTTTAAATTTCTTATGTTGTCACATATGAATGCTGTCTTCTCTTTACTTGAAACCTGCCTTTAAAAAAGATATAACTGTAGGAAGACAACATATGAAACAAACTTCTGTACTACAGCTGTTATAATACATTCCTCAAAAACTGCAAGAACATTTGTTTGAGTTCAATATGTAGTATTTACTTAGAAAATTGAAATGTTTTGATCTTTCTGGTCACACATGTAAGTTTCTGTGGGTTTGGGGATTTTATTTTTTGTTGTTTTTTTTTATGTATCACATTTCCTATATTTTAAAGATATCAAGAGAGAAATGGTAAATTGTAGACCTGCTTAACACTATGTATATTCCTGGTGAATTTCCTCTATGTTATTTAGCACAGACGCTTCTATAATTGTGATATATCAAGAGAATTATGTGCTAAACTGTCCTCAAAATTTCTCATTTTTTGTCTGTGGAGGGGTAGATACAAACTGGTCCAAGGGGGAAGGCATTTAGGAAATTCTTCAGTCTGTTTTAAACACTAAGTTTTCCCAACATTAACTAGCTCCTCATCTTAAACTGTCAGGATAGAGATTTGTATACTGAAAATTACATATATGAATCTCATGTACACACTTACATAGATTAACACATAGAAACATGGATGTTTCTTCAGAGCAAAAACAATCAGCCAAAATATCTTTAATTTTAATGGTTTTACCACTTCAGACCAGAAATATTTTTGTCAGTCTGACTGGGGCTTTAGAGGAGGCTACAACAACAGCAAACAGAAGTCTGGTTGTAGCTCTGCTTTAGACAAAGAAGTACCTGTTATTAAAATAAATAAAAAAACAAATACCTGTATATATTCTTTGTATGACAAATAGTATAACTACACAAGTACAGTTAAGACCTTTGCAAAACACAAGGGATATATGAGAAACTACCTCCTCTTACAAACTGAATAATTTATAGAGATAATAGGAAGTGGTTTTGTTGTGCTAAAACACCACTTCTGGACAACCTTACAAACTTTATCACACTTGACTTCTTCACTTCTTTTTACTCATGATCATCCATCTCCTTAGCACCCTTTCCTACATCAGTGACATTTCTCCATACAATTTAGAAGCTCAGGACCATTTTCCCACTGATCTCTCAGTTCTGGATCTCAGCAGAAGTCCAGAAAGGAAGCCAAGACAATTTCACAGAAAGAGCCAATAAACATTTCTTTTTCAGTAGGCCCTCACCTTAAATTAAATCATAATTCTGAGCTTATCACTGACTTCACACATATTTCCCAGGGAAACTGATTGGGGAACCTCCAGTTTTCTCTATGAGGCAAATACCTATGTATGTAAAGCATTATCAAACTAAGAGTCAGATTCTGAAACAGATAAAGTAACAAAATATTCACACACTTTATTGGTTTATTACATCAAAAATCACAATTTGAATCTGTAGCAACTAACAGCACTTCATTATTACTATCCTTATTTTCAGCACCACAACCCAAAATTCTGAAGATACCAGATGTTTGCTGTGGTAACTAATTCAGTTTTAAGACCACAGCCAAAGCAAAAATATTTCCGAAATGCTGCTCAGCAATTTATTCAGGAAAAAAAAATAAATTAGGGTAATCATTACACATCAATGGGATTAATTAATATTTGCCAAGCAATATTTAAGTATTGTATTATTTCTGTCTACCAAAATAATTAATATTCAACCATTCAAAAAAAAAAAGTAGAGACTGAATTTTAGACAGTTTTATTTGACAGACCCTGCAAAGCTCCATTTTAAAAAATAATTATTATATAACTGTTTTTTGCAAATATTTAAATAGCAATCATTGCCTTTATCTGCTCAATCAGCAGTGAAAATATTATCAGCACACTTGTTCAAATCATGCTCCATTGTCTCAAAGGATTTAGGAAAATAAAGCAGAAAATATTAGTTAAATGAGATCTAGTTCATGACATTTAAAACATCTCAATTTTGGTAGCAGCTCAATAAAACTTTTAATGTTACTTTCATTCTGTTTACTGGAGTATTCACAGGTGAGTGCATCTTAACTTCTGGTCATGTTTTTAATGTGGTGGTGAGAAATACTGGTTGAATTTTATTGCCTAAAAAACCCCAAACAAAACATAAATGAAATAAATAGTCAAGGGCAGAGTGGATTAGGCAGTGAATGTGTTTTTAAGGAAGCTTTTCCAGCTCTTGGTGCCTTCACGGCACTGCTGGGCTGCGGAAGATGTATCCTGGTGGTGGAATAATGCCTCTACAGGGCAGGATCTCTGTGCTGGTGTGAGGGCAGTGCTTTCAGAAAGTTTTCTCCATGGTGACAAAGGCCTTCAGGATGCTCATTCCTCCTGTGCCTGAGCTCTTGGAGCTGCTCCTCTGTGTTGGCTCATGCCTGAGCCTCTCCCTGGTGATGCCACCAGAGCAGCCAGTGCCCTTGTCTGCACTCCTGGCTCTGGTTCCCTGTGCAGAGGATATCTCACTTTCAGAGACGATATCCACCTCCCTGGGATTGCCCCAGGACAGTGCAGTCAGGCTCACAGGGCTTGGTTTGTCTTGAGCAACCCAGGACCAAACTAAAGGTTCCACATGTGGGGATGTGATCGGACAAAACTCTAGCCAGGTCCCATGTGACATCAATCTTCTTTTTGTATCTCCTCCTCCTCCTTTCTTTGAGAATATGTCCTACACTTCTGCTGAGAAGCAGACGGGTCTGACTGCAATCAAACCATTTATTGCTTCTTCCGTAGTGCTGTATAAACTAACAGGAAATAAAAAATATCTAAAAGCAAATCCTCCCTTTCCTTTTCCTTACTGAAACACTAAGGAAGTGCAAGGAGGCAGGAAACAACTTCCACATCCAAGTCATCAGCCCTGACTTCAAAGACAGATTTTTTGAGACATAGCTGGTATACAGTAGCCATGCCAATAAACCTTCAGGGCCCACCATTTAATTATCTTGCCCTCTCTTCTGAATTTAACAAATGTTAGGCACTTGAAAAATACCTGATTCATAATCATTAAAGACACCAAGCAAAATTTGTGTGAATTAACTGTAATTTTGTAGTCATCTCTAACAGAAATAGGATTTTAGTAAACAGCTGTGCTCAGCAGAAATTCAGAAGTTAAGAAAAATGTTTCCCAAGTACAGCTATGGGACCTAAGAGAACTTTGATTACAGCTAATTCGACAAAAGAGTTGTGACAGAATATGGATTGCTTGAGAAGGAGCCTGCTTCTTTGCTCCTTGTGAAATTGGTGAGTTATAAATTGCCTTGCCTGGTGACTATCAAATTTTTCTTTCAGTTTCTTAACTTGACAGAGGTTTTCAGGAAATAATGGATCTGCCTAAGACAAACAAATAACACATGCAGGACTCCAGCCTCTCATCTGCCGCAGGTAAGAGGGACCAAATTGCAGCATCTCCCTGCCGGATGCCATTGAGGATTCACAGCGCTGAGAAACTCAGCTCCTCTCTGGGGGCATTGGGGAAGACCCTGTACACTGTTCTCAAAGATGTGCTACTGACAGCACACTGACAGGATACCCAGTAAAAAGGATTATTACAGAGGATATTCCTGTAGGAAATTCAAGTGAGTTGAAGCACTTGCTGCAAAAGAAATTTCACTCGCTGCAAAGTAACTCACAAGTAGACTTTAAAAATAGGAAAGCAGTCATGAGGAAAACAGTTTTAACAGAACAAGTGTTAGATAGGACCTTACCTTACTATTTTCTTTCCAGTGTAAGTTATTCACCTTTCTGTCACTAGCTTTTTAGGAAATTTTCACCATAATCTGCATAACCTTCAGTAGTAAGGAAATAAGAAAGGCTGGTTGCTGAATCCTTTAAAAAGTCTGTGCCAAGTAATCCAGACAACAAGTTTCTTCTTTCGCACTCCATCGCTACCCTCTCTCTCCTACTGGAGAGAATAGGATCCATATATCTTCTGTCATTCAATCCTGTAGATTTTTTCTTCCAAAAATGATCTATAGCACTATTGCCATTTATCCTGACCAAGGGAAGAAAACAAATTACAATGAAAGAAAATTGCCAACCAGTCATGGAAGTTCTTTCCGTCCCTGTATCCACCAGCTACCACTCCTGCAGGCAGTGGAAGCTGCTCTCACACCTCTGGTTGTTCACAATTTCTTACAGCAGCAATGCTTCTCTACCCCTTGTCCCTGCCACAAGACAAGGTCTCCTGGTTTGTCATTGCTACATATATTTTGTATCAGAAGTCAAATATAAACAACTTTTTGTTCTTCCATTATCTGATTACATTTTATGATTTTCCCCTTCTTTCCCTGTATTTTCAGAGTGCTCCTGAATGCAACATTTGGAAGTAGATGTCTACTGAAAAGGCACAGACTAATTAAAATTTCCCAGTCAGGGAATACAGGTTGTAAGAAAAATTAAAAAAAAAAAAAAATCCACAAAAGAAGATAAAATTCTAGTAAGATTTTTTTTTCTTCTAGTTTTCAGTACAAGTTCAAAAATTATTTTCAATGCAACTTTCAAATAAAAATTGTGTTTCTCAGTGACTGACTAGGGAAAGCAACTACATTCTGAGTGCTAAACCCTGAGTATCAGGGCTTCAGAGATGTGCTGATATGAATTCGTAGCGTTAGTAACAGAGGAAAAAAATACACCCAGACAGATAATTGTATGCAGACTATATTCATATTTATTTGCAAGCTAAGAAACAACACAGCAAAACTGATGTTCAGCTTTACACTGTCTGGAAAATCAGAACTGATTAAATTTCCAACTGTTGTTTAAACTCCAGGAAACATTCTTCAGAAAAAAATGTAGTCAGAACAGATATATACCTGTTTTTAAAAATTCTCAAAGGAACAGGATATTGGTGAATTTATTACAGAGGTTAAAGGAGGAAAAAAATCAAAAAACCCAAACTCAGAAACCCTCAAAGCATCACATTCCATTTCTATGATCATACTTAATATGAACTTCAAACATTGTATAGGCAGAAAAAGTTTAATTAAAATTAAGGAATAAACCCTGAATGTTAAACAAAACATAGTACTCAAATGCATACATTAATTTTTTTATCTCTAAACCTGTTTGTATGCAAACTGAAACAAGACCAACAGACATCCATAAGCAGAGAGTAAAAAATATGAATGCAAGTATTCTTATCTCACACTACTTAATTTTCTTATTTTGGAAAGAAGCTTGAAGGAGAAGAGAATCTGACTGAAATGAAATGCCAGATTGAATTAAATTCTGGAAAAGTAAGACAACACCCAAAGTTGTGAAGTCAGCTTTATATTCATAACAATTCACTGATATCCTTTTCAACACTGTCAGGAAAAATGCAAGTTAGGGCAGATGAGACCAGCAGTTGTCTTTAAGAAATGGAATGAAAACACTTAACTCACATGTTCTCTATGAAGGGACAAATTTTGGCCCCAATATTGCATCAAAAAGGTCTTCCTATGTCATTGTTTCAGGATCTTATGTACAGAATGGGACTGCGTCCTTTCTAAAAACATTTTCTAAAATAAATTAATATTACTAAAATATTTTTCCCCTTATATTATTAATAATGTAAAGTATAAAAAGCTACATAAATATAAACACACAAAGCTTAATGTATTTTGGAAGATACTAAAAATACTACGTTTGTTAAACTACCAGTGAGTCTTAGAGGCTCCCTAAATGGCCCAGTGTATGAGTTTCATATATTAATTGGACATACATGTAAAACCAGACAGTCCTCATCCCAAAGACTCTGCAATACTAATTCCATGGGATAAATCTGGTCCAGATGTGGAAATTTTATGTAGATGTGTCTGGCTGTGTGACTGACATGTTAACGTATGGAATCTGATGAATGATTTTAAAATTGTTTGGAAATTTTTTTTTCTTTATTCCCCCAATAGAAAATTCATTTACTATTTGCCCAGAGAATCATGAAAAAAAATAAAAAATTAGCCACATCAGTCAGCTGCATAGTTCTGAAAAGGTCATATTTTCCTGGACTGAAGTCTTTCAGAATGGATTGGACTAATACCAATGGAATGGGTGACAGCACTTATTAAGTTCTCTGTCTTGGGTGAAATCCAGCCTGCCCTGCCAGCTTGCTTAACAATGAAATCCTTGTTTTCAGGGCACTAATAAAAAGTCTTACCTGCTGAATGTGATATGAAGCATTTTTTATATTAGAATGTACTCTTTTATACCTACTACAGAAATTACGAGTATTTCAATTTCTGCTTGTGCAACATATAATTGTATATCTAAATTTATGTTCTATTTAACTTACAGGTATTGTTACATAGATTATATAGGTTACTAACATTTCAGTGGATATTTGAACAAATTTAAACAGAGTTTATGTTCTTAATCAGTATTTCATTTGTTATTTCTTTAGAAAGGAAACAAATTTGGCTGATTTAGAACAAGAACTGAAAGTTCACAAAATTAGGGAAAATTAAAAATAATTAGCACATGGTATTCAATAGAGAGATGAGTTCCCATTTGCTAGTTTAATCTTTATTCACTTTAAAAAAAAAAAAAAGTTAAACATTTAAAGTAGCTGTGACTTAGACCATATTCAGTATTTGTACCTGAACACCTATGAGAACACCCTAAAGAAGGACCAAAATGATTACAAGACTTGCAAAAAAATGGGAAAATGAAGCATTACTCGTCAGATGCATCCTTCTCAACTAACAGAGTATTGAGGGCATAAAAATCTTAAGCATCTCACATGCTGGTTGGAATCCCTGATTCTTATCCAGAAGACAAGCATCCAAAGGACTCAGTCTTGTTGGTATTCCAGGTCACTACTCGCCCACAGAAACAAATTTAAAGCTAATGTTCCAACTGAGGGGGAAACTTAATTATCAAGGTGGAAATGTTTCATTTTGACATCTCTGGTTTAATGAAACATTGCCAAATGCAAAGCACTTTTCTGATAGATTAAGACTGTGAGCCAAATCCCAGCTGATGAAATCTCCAGATTCAAAAATCATACTGAATCTGGATGACTCCTCCTGGCTCATTGGAAGCTGTACCTTCATGTCTCAGTTGTATCATTTTTAGAGGGGTATATAGAAAAATGTCTTCAGTCTATTACTTCAGTATTGCTTTGGGATATCTCAATATGAAGCAACTTTAAAAGTGTCTCTTTCTTTCTTATTATTGCATAAAAAGCCAGAAAATTACACCTTATCCATAACATATGTTAGGGATTTTGTTCCTCCTGCTCCTCCCCAATGAAATTCCTCACACATTTGCCTTAGAAACAGACCTGTTTATTACTAGGAGAGATCTCCACCTTGGCCACCGCAAGCCCTGAGCACTGTTACCGGTGTTCTGTTGAAGGGTGGGTTCCTGGCTCCTGATCACTGTGCTGCAAGTTTCAGATCTCATTTGGTTGTTCCACTTGCAAAAACGCAAGGAAAGTCCAAATATCTTGTCCAGAAGTCATGGTATTAGATCTAAGCTCAGATTTGTCTCTAGCCTGTTCCTATAACCAGAATGGTAGACCTTCTCCAATGACCCTGCTCGTCTCTGAGTCTCTCCCTCAGACGCTGCTTTATTCTGCCTCTGTTTGTTTTGAAGGGCAGAAAATAATAAAAAGGAGCCTTCAGTCTACAGAGTGGGTCCTTCAGTCTCCAAATCCCACTTAAGGACAAGTGAATTTATCAACTGTGCCTCATCTCTGGAATCTGTCAAATTGCAGCAAAACACAATTTTTCCTAATTCCTTTCAAAACCTGCTGCCCATCCAAACTCTTTAGTGCCTCAAAGATGTTTATCTCTGCCAAAAACGTGCATGATCAGGATTTGCTGAATGTGATCTGCTTATTAATGCAGATGTATTGAAGGCAATAACCTGTTTTGAAAATGAATGCTTAAAAAGGGCAAATACAAATGAGGAATTCAGTGAACCAGTTTGGAACAGAAAACTAACCAAGTAATAATTTCTTCCTTAAGAGCTTCATTTACACCTGAGACATATCAAACAACAAAGGTGTCTCCATAGACAAATAAGACATGATTTTTTCCTGTAGCTACAAGTAAGTTTGCCAAATGCAAGTTATTACTGATCTGGAAACTACACAGGTCAGTTCTGCATCCAGGCAAATAAATGGCACTGAGGAAACAGATGTTTAAGCATTATTTGACATTGACAGTGATATTTATGGACAACTCATTACAGCAGCAGGGTGAATGGACATCTGCAGGCATCTGTTTACAGAAAAAGGTGGTGAAATGAAGAGGAAAGGGCAGCTCTGGTTGAAAAAGTGAAGGAGCAATAACTGGAAAACGTTTTTGAAAAGGAATTTGAAGAAATTGAAAGAAGGAATCTGGTGTGTGTGTCAGGAAAGATATTACTAGCATAGTCTGTAACTTCAGCTCTTCAAAGCAGCTACCTGTCAAATAGATGAGAATGTGGCTGTTGTTAACAGGGAGCTACAAAGCAGAGATTTTAAAAAAAAATTAATAATACTTTAATTCAAAAAAGATAAATCCCCCCATCTCATCTGAAAGTATTTAGGGATGTCAGTGCTTCTTTGATGCCCTGATTTGTACCAAAGAATTGAAATATTTTATCAGTATATTATGAAAGGAAGAAATATAAGCTACAAAACCACCTTTGAATATGCTAGGAGCATGCAAATATCACATGCAGTCACACAACAGAAAATCTAACATATAAAGCAGACTAAAAATTGCTTATTCAACACTTACCACTCCAATAATAATAATAATAATAATTACATAAGATGATAAATAAGTGTGCATCCCTGCTATAAAATTTCTCTTCAGCTTTTATTCTTAGGTGTCATTTAGAGAAGTACTTAAGACTTCAGAGTAACATGCTGGTCTGGGATTCAAAATGTAGCCCTAAATTACACAAGACTTCTACAGCTTTATTCAGATTACTTTGTCACTTGCATATCTCTCTGTCTTTTTACTTTTCTTTCAAATTATGCCTGTCTTTTCTGCTTTTGTTATAGTCTCTCCATGACAGATGACATGTTTGTTCACGTTTGAGATCTGGCACAATGGGGCTGTAATCTCTACTGCATTACTCACAATACAAATGATAATTTCAACCCTATCTTTTCTATTTACTTTTTCCTGTACAATCACACTTGATTGAAATCCTGCTAGCAAAAATATTGACTCAGACAAATAATGTCTTCATTTTGCCACTCGCTCTTCTTCTCTCGCTGTCTGTGGCCGAGTGGCATTTAAACAAAAACCAAAACAACCCCATGCACAGAACTATAAGCAGATGTTTTTCCACTTTGATGTGAAAACTTTTGTTTTCTTTCCTCCTCAACAGTAGTTACTCCTTTCACATATAATAATGTGAGGTAATTCTTGTCCTCATTTGAATCTGAAGATACAACTCCACTAATTTAGGATTTCTCCCTGTTCCTTCCCTGAAACCAGTCAGTGCCATTGCTCATCATCCTGCCCACTTGCTCAGAGGCTGCCCTATAGTTTTCAAAGCTTCAGTCACTGTTACCCTATAAAGGGTCTGTTCAGTGACTCTGGCACTCCAGTTGTCCATAGATATTTCTACACTTTCTTGTGATGAAATGCATCATATAGAGTCACAGCATCATAAAATGGTTGAGGCTGGAAAAGACCTCCAAGGTCATTGAGTGCAATCGTTAACCCAACAGCACCATGTTCGCCACTAAACCATGTCCAAAACTGCCACATTCACATGTTTTTTTAACACTTCCAGGGATGGTGATTCTCCCACTTCCCTAAGCAGCCTGCTCCAATTTCTGACCACCTTTTCAGTGAGGATATTTTTTACTAATAATAGATCTAAACCTCCCCTGATGCAACTTGAGGCCATTTCTTCTTGTCCTATTGCTTGTTACCTGTAAGAAGAGACCAACCCCCAGCTGGATACACCATCCTTTCAGGGAGTTTAGAAAGTGATATGGTTCCTCCTGAGCCTCCTTGTCTCCTGGCTTAACAATCTCAGCTTCTTCAGCTGCTCTTCATCAGAATTCTGCTCCAGACTCTTCACCAGCTCCATTGTCATTCTCTGGACTCGTTTTAGCACCTCATTGTCTTTCTTGCAATGAGAGGCCTAAAACTGAACACAGGATTTAAGGTATGGCCTCACCAGTGCTTGAATACAGGTAGAAAATGTACTTGTCCTTCTTCTATCCTGATAATTTTTGGGGAGAAGAGATGAGGTAAGTAATATTTTTATTTCAAAAAGGGATGAAATTTCAAAGTTCTTTGAAGAAAACCCATACCTGTGCATGTACTCCCTTTTCCTTCATCATTCAAATGCTTGTCATGCTTCAAAAACTGTTTTACTACGTGCAAACACAAGTGAGTTGACACTGAACATGGTATCTTAAATCAGGCACTTCCTAAACTTGAAAAAGCCCTTTCTACTCTAGCATGGTTTTAGTATTTTTGCATTAAATTCAAAGCAAGCCATGTCAACATTTATAATTTACAAGTGTAGAAATATTCCTGATACACTGGAAAATAGATACATTTTTATTTAGAAAATAAAGAAAAAAATGCGTGCACCCACCTCTTAAAAACATAGAATGAATGTGCAAAAGAATGAATTGCACATTCTTTGCAATCCTGAATCATCCTGAGAAATGACAGCTAGCATTAAGCTTCTGTAAACTTGCCCCTGGTAGAAATTATCTCATGGAAGATAAATACAGAAAATGTAATTTAAAATTTTAATATCAGAGGAGAAAATGTGTGACATTCAAAGTGTGACTTTGGTTTAGACTTTTTCTTAGAGTAAAATGCTATATTGTGAGGAAGAGCTGGACTATGATTCTTGAAAAAATAGAAGAAATAAATTATAGAAATTTTGAAACACAGACCTACCTTTTTAGAAATTTGAAATATACAACGATGACTTGTGAAAGAAATGTATCATTGGCATAACCACAAGACTACAATTTCTTGTCACATAAATGCATTGTCAATTGCTATGAAAAGTACTACTAAAAATAGGTTTTCATTCATGTTGGATTTGAGAGAGTGTACTTGCAATTTGACCTTCCAAGAACTCTTGTGCTTGGAAAACTCAGGTACATGAATGCTTCTAAAAAGCAGTTAAATAGAAGCACAGGCATGTTTCAATCAAATTAACTGAAAAATTGACAAGAAAATTAATTGAAGTCTTCATGCTGGTGAAAAATGGCCAAAGTCAAGGCCAGCAGGTTTCGGCCTCCCAGATTTTTATGTTAATTTTCATTGCACTGTTTTCATTTCATTCTTTTCATAACATGTAAGATGCAGCCATGTAATGAAAAAAGGGAGATTTTCTTCAAAATGCCCTACTAATCTGAACTGGTAAACTAATGTAGATACTTTCATAAGGAGGCTCCATAAGAGAAGGCGTCTGCAAAGGTTTCGCTGTGATTTGGGAGCCTATTCTGTTGATTGAAACCAAACTGAGAAGCAAAGACTTGCCTTCAAGGGCAGACAGAATCTGAGAAGTGCTGTGGATAAACCCACATCATTTTTATTGATGTCAGACCTCGTCACTCAGAGTTTTAAAAAGCTTCATTATTCTAATTATTTTTAAAAGCCTCTTGGCGTTTTTTGAGGAGCTTTCCATAGGAGATTAAGCAACCCTGCCTCAAATCTCTGCCTGTTATTGGCATCAGACATTGGCAGGTAGCTGAATACTGAACGTGTCTGGTTGAAAAATCTATTATTAGGAAAGTCAACAAACTTCACAGAGTCTGTGTGCTTCACATTTGTAATTTTATACAAAGAATTTAATTGCATTTTCACTTCTGTAAACTAAAAGGCATAATTTTACATTGGTTTGAATATCCAGAGACAGACACAAGGGGAATTTTATTTATAATATGGAACATTCCCTGCCCCAAATGTGCAAAGACCACAGAGTGAGAAAAATATTCCAATATCTTTTAGAAGAGTCTTGCTTCTTCCTCATATTTATCACTTATAATAACACTGCTAATTGCCAGCAAGTATTGCAAATAGCAATAAAATAAGGGTGTTAAATGTCCTACTCTTAATCCTTCTTGGGAGCTTGTTTATGACAGTATTTGGTGCTTATTTGTCTAAACCCACTTTATGTAGCTTTGTCCATTTTCCTCAAAAGCAAGAATGTCATCATTCATATTCCAAAAATTATTTAGAATCAAAGAGAATATTTTACCATTTTATATACAAATAAAGCCATTATTATCTGCAGCAAGGCTTTACTTTTCCTCATCTCAATATATAAAGAAGCCCAGAAAGGAGAAGAAAGTAAGTTTTTTAATTTTGGCTTGAAATTTTTAAGTATCTATTCACTTCTATGTTTTCTTTTTCATTTTATATATTTGTTATTCATTTCCAAAGCATATACTGGAAAATATAAAAACCAAATAGGGAAAAAAAATTAGTTCCTATGGACACAAACCCCAAAAATCACTATGAAAAAACAGGTGTCTTGGGATTTGAAGGAAAAATCTGATCTACCAGAATTTAAACTGTGCAGAAACAGAACATAAAATGGCCACAAAAAGAGAAAATCAGTGACAGACCTTTTAAAATAGTAAAGTTAAAAAAACTTGTGTCCTTGAAATGAACTGAATTAGTATTACATCATCTATACTTCAATTTCTTCAAATGAAAAAAAAAGTTGCATAAAAGTGCACAGTAATAGAGATATGGTGATAAAATGTAAAAAATGTGAAGATATCTTTTATGATATCAAAAATCTTTCTTATAGCAGTGAGAAATACTATAACCTTTATTACAGCACAAATTTATGAAATTAAAAAAAAAGAAACCGCAGAAATAGACTGTGAAGACATAAACAGATCATTCAGCCAAACTTTTCAGACTACAATTTCATTGAAAAGAGACTATATTCTCTAAAAAATATATTCTTCAGGCTGAAACTTCCCACTCCTTTGTTCAAGAGTTTTCTTACCAATTTTGTATAGTTCTGACTTCTCTGCCAAATGGCCAAGTATTTATGTATGTGCTAATCTTTAATCACATGGGAATAGTCCAAGATTCAGTTGATTGTTCTCCCTTGGTTGCTATTATTCACCTTTCTCTTTAAATGTTTTGCTGATTGGTGACACCATCTTCTCTTTATAAAGCAACTATGAACTACAAATAACAGAATACTTATATGTGTTGCGAAATAGGTCAAAGCAGCATTTTCTCTGTTCCTTCTCCAATTCTACCGTCTCATACTAAAGTTGTGCACAGCCCACTGTGTTCCCATGAATAAAAGTGTCTATTTGTTTAGAGTGGACTCCAGAATCAGAGACCATAAATGTGAAAAATTTGTAATGTTATGTCTCTCATACATTTCTATCTCATCAGGATAATGTCGTTCTCCAGATATTTTGAAACTGGATCTCAGTGACTGGAAAAAGCTAGGATATCTCTTCAATCAGTTTATAGTTACAAGACCTATTTTCATAATATGTTTGGATAGCACTTACATTTTATTATTGTATGGCCTCTCAGCAATTCTTGAATGATTATCTAAACCCAGAAGAGGTGCCCCTTTTTACATGATGGAGAAAAAATAAAATTAAGCAATTCCCAATTAAGGTTCTTTTAGGCTTATACAATGATGTTTCTATAGTTACTCTCTTCTCCTTTTTTTTTTTTTTTCTAGGAATGGAAAACATCACTTAATTGTTCACTGCGTTTTATTCTCCTAGAAGATTCTAACATGATTACAAATGGAAATTGAGCATTAGTATTATTGCATTGTGTGCAGAATGCTCTGCTTTTTACCTCCTTCTCTTTAATATGTAATGTGGTTTTGATGGTACAAACTGATTAGTTTTACCATAATACTCCAGTCAGCATTAGAAACTGTTGTACCTACACAATTCTTCTCCTCTTCTTTAAACACTTCCTAACAATTTTTCCCTTTGACTAAACAGTACATTAATTCCTTTATCTGAAGAACACATTTAATTTGAATAAAATGGAATTAGAAAATGTAAGCCACTGACCTTTCCTTTTTTATACACATATTTTCTTTTATTCTGGACATATTTTTAAATGATTATACTCAACAGTTGCTTAGACACTATCATGCAGCTGTGAGTTTACTACTTAATGGTACATTAAAAATCTTCTCTGGCTGTTGTTCCTAGAGTCAGTATAATATCTCCCAGTGCCATATGATAACTACGATGTGTTCCTGGAGTCTTATTAAAAACTTTAATGGTGAGAAATATGGGTAAAATACTTTGGCAGAAGTTCATGCATTTATCTTACAGAGAAAGAGGCCAAAATGTACGTGTTCCTATAAATGAATGAAAAATGGTTTTTCAGAAGACTACCATCTATTTGTAACCATGAAGAATAAATTAAAGACCTTAGGAGGAAACTGCATAGGGAAAAAACCCCAACCAGTAACACAAGTTGCTTTTAATAATTAACTAAACGTCACATAGCATTTTGAGTGCAAAAATAGCATGTAGTACAGTCATATTAACTTCTCCTTCTGGTCAATAACATTTAATTTTGCCATTTACCAGTGGATCTCAAGGTCTTCCAGTTACTGATGTCAGACAAATAAATACCAGAAGGAGACTGACAAAGTCATTATCTTTTACCAGTTCTTCCTTCCTCTCAGAGGAACCTGAGAATTTACTGGTATGAACCATAGGGACTGCACCTTTAATTTCCCCGTCAGGGGAACTATGATCACAGGAATAATGAAAACTGATGGGTCCAGCAGCCCTGAATGTCATGCAGCAGCCTGGAGTCAAAAGGTCTCTCCTAACAGTTAAAATTAAATAGTTCTACAACCCTCAAGTGGCTCTTTCCCTGAATGTAGGACATACAGTTTTGGCTTGAGAATTAATTTTCATAAGCTGTGTTTCAATCTCTGTCCTGATCTAGAAGGGAAACCTACAACATACTTTAAAAGACTGGTCCAGAAAACAGAATTAATTTATGATCTGGATACAAAAAAGAAAAAAAAAAAAAGGATTGGGAAAAAATATGGCGCTATGAAACATGATTTTTTTTTTACAACTCACCACCAGTTGAACCTTTACTTTGAGGGTGACAAAAGGTATATTCAAGGTATATTCATCGATATTTCTTATTTGATGGACACAGGAATTTTTCTACTTCAGCCTTTGTTAACATTTCACTGCAAGTATTTGTTAGCATAACTGGGAAGACTAAGAGAAATTATTTTAAACTTATATTGAAGATATCAGTACTTGTACATTCATCCAAATAAACCATTGTAGTCTTTTGGTTGCACCACTGGGAATGGAGAAAAAAGGCAAATTTCTTGCTTTTTTTTACATTCTCTGAGACAACTAAAGAGGCTTTTGAAATCCCCATATTTTTAAAGCAATCTATAATTTTACAGTAAAGGAGGGTCTTTTCTAGTTGCTACATTCTGTTCTATATAACAAAGATCTTTTGGTCATCCATTCAAAGTGGAGGATGTAGGTAGGAAATTCAACATTCTAAGAACACCAAGGAAAGGATTTACAATTTTTATTCTCAAACTTCTGAATAAGGGCTCAAGCCAATTTCAGTGTTCATTTAAAGTGACTCTAAAAATTATGCCAGTAGTTTTTTGTCTGTCTTCACTTTTGCAAAGAGATGCCCATTTAAACACTTTTTCCTTGCTGTTATGCAATGATGCTATAGCCTGCAATGATATGTTTTATCTACCCAATTTCTCTCTATATCCTGCTTCTAAGAACTACTATAAACCCTGTTGAACTATCACCTACCTTCTCATTATCATTTAAAGAGATTTTCTACCTCATAAACTGATTTCTGATTGCATTGCAGTTTCAAGTGTTATTTCTACTGAAATGAAAGGTCAGTAGTACAGACCACATAAATAGAAAATAGAAGTTTTTTTGGGAAACCCACCTTGTTTGCAATAAAACAGACAACTCATCCACAATTTCCAAATTTAAGTTTTATAGAAGTAATTTTCACTTACTGATATTGCAGTTTGTCTTGGCTCTCAAAGGAGGCTTTTCTCAGACAGCTGTTTTAATTCCTGTTTTGCAGCACAGGTTAAATAGCCACAGGGTAGATGGTCCCTGAGACACAACAGCTGAAGAAGAACTGCATTCAGTTCTGAGCTGGGTAGACCTAATGTATTTCTGTCATCTTTTGGGATTTCATTTGAGATTTAAAATATGTCTGTGCACATTATTTAATGGCAGAAACCTAAGTGCCTAGTGCCAGAATCATTCTGTTCAGTGTAAAAAAATAGACCTATAATAACTGTCACTCATTCATCAATGTCAGAGTAAAAATGAACTACTGTACAAAAAGGGAAATTTTGCTCTCTTGACTAAATAAAGCCTTTGCAGCTCTGAGTTCATCTGTGGTAACTTGTTCATCAGTAATTTTTAAATCATGGAAAAGAAATTAAAGACAAAAGTACTAGTCCTTGTTGCATGGAGTACATCCTGTGGCAAACATGAAAACAGTTGATTTCCTGTTATTCTGTTGCTTGCTGGGGCCAGTTGTGCAATGGGGAAGGTGCTGTGACCAGAATGGATCCCTAAATAGCTGCAAAATGCTGCCTTCAGTGGAGTTCTGCACATTCACTCTCCAGGGAAAGACACTCAGCCAATGCTGACCCCCCAAGAATTTTATTCAGCTTTCAGGGTGAATAGACTACAGGAACATAAGCCACCACAGTCACTGCAAATACAAGCAGTGCTATTCCTTCATGAAATGTTACAGTGTGTGTCTTCATCGTCCTCTTCACATAGAAACTATCACAAGCTGACAAAGTTTCATTCACTCTGCCATCTTTGGAAGGCCAAGTCTGAATTATGAGAGTCTGAAGGGCTAAGTCTTAGTTTTTACTGTGTCATAGCATTATAGAATCATAGGATGGTTTGGTTTGGATTGGACTTTAAAGATCATCTAGTCCAAATCTCCTGCCATGAACACCAGTGGGGTCCAGCAGACCCCACTTTGGCTAGTCCCTGTGAACTTTAGGGACTGTGTCCCGAACTTCTTTATTGCAATATGTCATTGCTTGTAAAGTTTTCATTAAGTAGAAAAAAAGTCCAATTCAAGCTTCATCCATCATTTTTGTTCATATCGTCATGGTTTAATCCCTTCCAAGAGCGAAGCACCACACAGCCTCTCACTCGCTTCCCCACCAGTGGCATCAGGGAGAGAATAAGAAGGACAAAAGGGAGAAAACTTGTGAGTTGAGATAAAGACAGTTTAATAGGGAAAGCAAAAGCCACACACACAAGCAAAGCAAAACCAGGAATTAATTCACTGCTTCCCATGGGCAGACAGGTGTTCAGCCATCTCCAGGAGAGCAGGGCCCTATGACATGTAATAGTTATTTGGGAAAACAAAAGTCATCTCTTCAAAGGTTCCCACCTTCATCCTCTGTCTCCCGACTTTACATACGGAGCATGATGCCATAGGGTCTGGAATATCCATTTGGTAAGTTTGGGTCACCTTTCCAGCTGTGTCTCCTCCCAACTTTCCATGCACCCCAGTGTCCTCACCAGCATGGCAGTACGAGAAGCAGAAAAGGCCCTGGCTCTGGGAAAGCCCTGCTCAGCAATAGCAAAATCATCTCTGTATTATCAACCCTGTGTTTAGCATAAATCCAAAACACAGCCCCTATGAATAAAATACCAGCCCCTGTGAATAAAATTAACTCTACCCCAGCTAAAACCAGCACACATATTTAGTTAGTTAATTGTTGTGTGCATTCTTTTTATACAGAGGTTCAAATTCTCCACTGTGAACATGTGCATCTAACTTGAGGTAAATTTTTGCTTGAGTCTTCGTAAGAGTCTTAGGATGAAGGGTGGCAATTTAGAAACTTTTCAAATCAGTAATAGTTCATGAACATTCAACTCTTTTTGTCTGTAAAGAAATGTCAATTCCCTGTGCTGCTTCTGCCTGGGAAGCTGAAGTAAGAATACATAATGGCTGCAGGGAGTCAAAGTTTTGTCAGTTAGGTTCATGTTGTTATTGCCATGAGAACTAAATATTAAAACCAGCTATATTTTATTTACAAAACAGTTGGTCCCTGATGAAATTTCAAAATGTAAGCTTAATTTTGCAGAAAAACTAATTTTCTATTCACATTTCATACTGCAATAGCACAATATTTTTCAATTGATAACACAGCAGTCACTGTAGGAAAAATTCTGTAATTACTCTATTAGTTGCATGACAATGAACCAGGGGAAATCATAAGAAATTAACAACAAATTGAATGCAAAATTTACAATTGGAAGTCCAACTGCTTAATGGAAATGTGTTTAAATTGAAGATTATTATTGCTATTACGATGATGATGGTGAAAACATATTCAGAGGTCATCAGATTCAGGTGATACTTCTACTTCTTCCTACATTTTGTGTTATTGAAAAAGTTGGTTATATTCTGATGGCAATCTTTGCAAACTTCACTTACATCAACAAAAAGAATTCCCCACACCAAAATGTGCATGGCACCATCACAACACTGATAAAAGTGGGTAATTTGCACTCACTTCACCTTTCATCCTTTCATCACAACAAAAATTCCCTACAACACTGTGCTCCTTGTTCTTAGCCATGTCCAGTCCATGCTTTGCCCATTACCTCTCTCAACTACTGTCCTTATCCTGAATTCATCGTGCCCCATGTTGGGTGCCAAAAAAGGACAGTGGCAGATTGACCGTGGATAGACAGTAGATGACCACCAAAGCTTCTCTACCACTCCCTCTCCTCAACTGGACAAGTGGGAAAAATATGACAAAAGGCTCATGGATTGAGTCAAGGGCAGGGAGAAATCCCTCACCAGTTACTATCAAGAGCAAAACAGGATTGACGTGGGGAAATTAATTGCTTTTATTACCAATCAAATCAGAGAAGTATAGTAAGAAATGAAACAAAGTCTTAAAACACCTTCTCTACCACCCCTCCCTCTGTTCAACTTCACTCACAATTTCTCTACCTTCTCTCAACAAGATCTTTCAGACATGAGGGAAGCTGTCAGAAGCTGCCAGAAGCCAGCTTCGTAGCCCCCTGCTCCCAAAACCTTGCAAGGCCAAAACATATAAAAATCTGCACTATCAGTTTCCATGCAACGTTTTTTATTCTCTCCTTTTTAGCTTCTTTGTGTTGTGTTCTCCTGCTAAATCTACATCTGTTGACCTTGTTAATAAATGCTGATCAAAGAATAGTCTGAGATAGAAGGGACCTTTAAAACCATCTAGTCCAACCCCCTGCAATGAGACAACCAGATCAGGTTGTACAGAGCCCAATCCAACCTGACCTTGAATGCTTCCAGGGATGGGGCACTTAAAACCTCTCTGGGTAACCTGTTTCACCACCCTCAAAAAAGTTCTTCCTTATATCTAATCTAAATCAACCCTCCTTCAGTTTAAAACCATTTTCCCTTGCCCCATCTCTACAGGCCCTACTAGAAAGTCTTTTCCCATTTTTTTTATAAGCCCTCTTTAAGTACTGGAAGGATGCAATAAGATCTCCTCAAAGCCTTCTCTTCTCCAGGCTAAACAACTCCAGCTCTCTCTGAGAACCCCAAATTTCTCAGATGTTTGTATTAGCTGTAGATCATTACACTAACAAGACATATCAAAGTAAATAACATTGGAAAAGGGGTTTGGAGCTGAGAAGAAAAACTCAGACAAAATATCAGACAAAGAAATCTGCAAATGCATAGTGTAAGATGCACCTTTTTTTTTCCCTCTCCATGAAGATGGTATTCTGGTAGATCAATTGCATTGATCTCTGCAATTCAGTTTTCTATGGGTATCCTTAAGTTATTGTTAAAGTTCCTTTCAAGAATGCCAACAAATGAAGTATTTGCAGTATAATTCCCAAGGCACCCAGCCACAATTCTCATGGCTAAATTCAAACTGCTGAAAAGGTCAAGGTGGCATTTTTCTATCAGAATTTAAATATTTAAAATACAGTCATCTAAATAATCTTTTTTTTTTTTTTTTTTTTAAATTTATTAGAGTATACTTGCTTTGGTGGAGTGGCTTTGGTGGGCACCTGGCATGCAGACAGGGTCAACCCGTCACACTTTGGAATTTTGATTTCCAACTTTTCTCTTTGGATTTTACTTGAAGCTAAATTTATTTTGCTGATGAATGAACCAGAGTTCTTCCCCAGTGTAAACTGACTGAGAGATGGATTTGAAAATGGACTGAGCATCATCCTCTGACTCAGCAATATCACAGACACCAAAAGATGCCTTGACTGGCTACCTTGCCTTCCCTTGACATGGAAATATTCTGAATTATTCACAATCAGCCCAATCCACTTGTGTATGTTGGTTTCTCAGCCTTCTTAAATGGAACATACATAGTTCATGAGCAGAAAAATAGGATGCGCATAGAAAAGCTGCAGTGTTTCTCCACACAGATCTCCACATAAAACCTGATGGGTGTATTGTACCAGCTGACATGCCTTAGCCTTTGAACAAGGAATTCAGCTTTCCAGTTGAAATAAAATTTTAAAATTTTACAATTTCAGCACTATGTCAGAATAATATGAAAACCAAGAAGAAATATGCTCTGTTTTCCTTGGCATAATTTCACCAGGGTAAATTTTAGGTTTGTTTCAAGTCTTTTTTGACCCTTTTTGTTCTTATATTAACACTCATGTAGCCCACTTATTTTTACAGTCATTTCCCCCGCCACCCCCAAAACATGACTTTAAAATAGCCTGAAAACACCCCATATGATCCATCTAGGATGAAAACACATTAAAATATGATAGGTTTATTTTGCAACTTCTAGAATGACATTCAGTTTCACTAAGCAACAATAGTTGTCAACCTGAGTTATCTAAATTTATCATTTTGTTTTACAAAATTCACATTTATAATATGGTGCATGTACATAGCAAGATGGTTTCTGTCAGTGTTTGATTCTATAAATCATAAGTTATTTCAGACAATTACACCAATTCATGGGCCAGTATATAAGTTGAAATACGTTTTAAATGCAGTTTTCTGTACAATATAGACAACACTTTAGCAACTCTTCTCTAAAAGCTTCAATATCTTGATTTTACTTTCTACTGCCCCTAGCAATACAGGGTTTGAGAGAAACAGAGAAGACTACTTGAAAGATAAAAATGTACATATAAATCTGCAAGGATTTCACCTTTTAAATCTCTATTAGGTTTCTATTTCACAGTTCAATTTTAAAAACTCTTTAACAAGGAAGATAGCAATAGCTGATATATTTAAACCTCTGACCTGATGGAAAATCCCTCTGCAACAGGACATGAAAGGAATAGCCCTGCCCAGCATGGTCACTGTTACCCCTGCCCTTGTAGATGCAGGAGTAAGACGAATGGAAGAAGTCAGAAAAGGGGGACTATACATCTTTTTAGCTTTGGGCAGTAGACTGAATGGTATCAAGCCAAAATCTGACAAAGTGTTAGCATTAAACTTAGCTGTGTGCCAGCATGCAAGGCTAGGCTGTGGTGCTGCTTAATTTTCTGGGATAGTTGCAGGCTTTGAAGAAGGCTGAATGAGTTGACATTCAGGACATGGGAGAAGAGGGCAGTCACGGCATGTAACAGCTCATTTGCTGGAAAGAAAGGTAAAAGAATCTCCCTCAAAAGCAAAGTTGTACCAGGATCACTTAGGGGCTTTCACTGTAGATCAAGTGGAAGACAGGAAATTCAAATGTAGTGCTTAGCTATTCCTCAGAGGTTAAAGACACAAGCAGTAAGGCAGAGAAAACTGAGCTTCATTGAAAGGTGTAGAGAGACTGTCCTCCCAAGAGCTCATTCACGTTCTTTTCCTGTGAGACAGTTCCTGAATGGATCAAGCAAATCTGTTACCCTCTGTGGTAGGGCATATGTGCATGCACAGGTATTACAGGTCATGGCAATATACTGGACACGTACCAGGTGTGATTATAATCATAATTGTTTAATATACTTACCAAGGTAAAGTTCTGGCCTAACATTAATTCAGGCTGTGCTCTCCCTGCTTTTCCCCCCATTTTTACAAACCAATTACTCCTCTTTTTCTAATAAACCATTGTATGTGTTCAGCATAACTTCCAAATTTCCCAAGCTCTTTTTGATCCAGAAATTTAATTGTCGAAAAATATCTACTGAATGTTAATTAGTTTGGAGGGTAATCTGAAGAAACCTCAGTGAGATAAATCACTTTCACCCTGAAGTGATTAATTATTTTCATGTCTAAGAGCCCATAATGAGACAGACACAATAAACTTGTTTAGATATTTATGTCATATGTTTTTAATATAAACTGACACCGTGCTAGGGCAGCAAAAGGTGCATTCCTCAGAATGCCAGATATCCAACAAAGAAAGGAGGGAGAGTTTTGAATTACATTAGGAAATAATTTGTTTAAAAAAAACAGTTAAGTGCAAGACATGGGCTCTAGGATAACAAAGAGACAGTTACATATATACAAAAGAACTTTAATGTTAATGAAAAACCTAACAAGATTATCCCCAGCAGAGGGGGAGAACAGAGTTCTGAATGTAAAAGTATACTGGTGTATTCTTTCCTTCCCATCCTGCAAGAGGATTTGGCTGACAAAATCCTGGAAGAGAAGAGAATAGAAAGCATGAGAAGTCTCTGAAACCCATATTATCATCTAGAAGGAAATAGCAGTATGGCTGGGTGAAAGACTTTCCTGATGTAATCTTCTACAAGGTGACGTGATTTCTTCCATTTCTTCAACCATATAATTTAAGCTTCTGTGTTGACTGCTTTGAATATGATAAATGAATTCACATGTTATCTTATCCTGACTTCAGTGAATTGTGATTTAAGATATCCTCATTCCTAAAGAACTTGCAGTCTTTGTCTATTGTTATTTTCCACTGTTCCTTCTTTCTTTTTATTGATGTTGTTAATGGATAACAAGAGCAGAAAATCACTGAAGCCAGAAGACAAACTTCAATGAATTTGCTCTACAAAATTCTCCCAAAAAAAATTATGAGCACTGGAATCAAGTATTATCAGAAGAGCAAAGTAAGGCTTTGAGTAGCTCAGAATACTTTCTAAATGCCAGGTAAGAAAATAAATGCACTAACAAATTTTTTCTGACAAACCTTAACTCTTTTCTAGGTCATTACAGATAGGAAAGTAAATATTTGCCTTTTGGATGGTGTAAAATTCTCCCACTGTGGTGGAACATAGTTTTCTGAAGCAGTTTCTGCTGCATGCACTCTTCTCTGATTATATTTTTTTCCCTTCATTCTCCTTTTCAGGATTTTGCTTTTTTGCTTGCAAGACTCTTAAACACTTTCATTGGAAATAAAAGCCAGCAATCAACTTGCTACAAATTCATTTGTAGCTAAAAGAAGGAAATGAAAATTTTCACATTAACATCTTTTTGCTATGAAACACTTGTCCCAGAGTTTAAGCAGTTTACAAGAGCATGATTTTTGACGTCAGAACAGGACAAATGTTTGTGAGCGTTCAGAACTGTTTTTAATTAATTGTTCTTAAATCTCTTGAAATTTAATCAGAAACTAGAAAAGAGGCATTGAAGAAAACCATATAACACCATAAAAGTATGTTTTATGTACAATATTTGACTGATTTAAACTAGTAAATTTCTTGTCCACCTTTTTTTTTTTCACATCTAAGTGTTATGTTGCTTTAGAGATTAGTCCTTAAAGTCCTTGTCATAATCTTAAGAACCTAAATACAATTTCAGAAGACATTTCTTGCTGTTGTTTACTTCATTTGTTTTATAAGGATTTCTGTGACATTTCCCAGTTATTTAACATGAAAAAGTTATGGTTTTTATCAAAGTGTGATTTTACATTTTTCTTTCAAATGTGCATATGCATTTTGTGAATAAACACCCGGAGTGAGATCCCAGCTCTGAAACAAAACTGTAAAGACCTAACTAGGGATAAAATTTCTGCTCTAAGGGAAGGGTATATTTCACATTTTGATTGTGGTGAAAAATTTAATAGAATTGAAACTACTGGACTGGTATTTGTCATATCTGGAAGCAGATTTCATTTTCCTTTTGAACATGAAGTACAGAGAAGTACAGAAAACCAGACTGATAAGTAAGGAAGTTTAGTTGCACAGCAGACAAGTCCATTTCTTACTTTGTTCAGAATTAATTTTCTCCTCTCTCTTGAACACTCAAAAGCTTTCAAGGAGAAATAGAGAAAATGTATTATTCCCTGAAATTATTTTTTAATTGAAATATCTCTGTAACAGTCCAAGTAGAAATCTTTTTAAAGGTCTTTTACAACCTAAACAATTCTGTGATTCAGTGATTTAATACCTCACAGGAAGCAGGCCTGAATTTAGCTTCAATTTAGCTTCTAAACATGCAGGGTCTCAGACCTGTCACAAAAAGTTGACTTTCTAAGGCAATGGCAAGCCAATACAGAAAGGCAGAAGTGTAAGTGCAGACAATTAGAACAACTAACTCATAAGTATGATTCTCATCCATTAATTATAGCACATCCTTCCAACTTGGAGACTAACCATGCACATTTTAGTCCTCCATTACAGTTGTGAATCACTGCTTTTTTTGCAAGAGCCTGGGAAAGAATAGTTTTAACAACTAATTCATCACTCATGCACCTCAAGTCAACACGACTGCCATTTGGATTCTCTTTTTGGACTCATGCACTGCAGGTTATTCTACTGATACAGTTCTCTTGAATGGCAATAAGGGTCATTTTGGACTGTCCAAATAGTCAAAAGCTGAGGAACTAGATGTCCAAACTTATACTAAGCTATGCTAAACTCATATGAAATTCCCTCTATTTTTGCAGCAACCTCAGAAGACATGTAGCAGGAAAAACATTTCCTACCCCAGTTATTACAAGCAGATTAGGTATGGCCATGAGATGCTGCAGGAGTGCTATGAACAGCAAAACTCAGTACTTTGTCAGACTATTTTTATTTTCTTATATACCTGTGATCTATGTCAATTAGAATCTTGTTAACATTTAATTAGAGTTAAATTACAAGATCCATTATTTTTTAAACATTGCTCTGTTTTACAAGAGAGATATTCCCAACAGTTTTCATTCCACTCAGCAAACTGATCTGAGAAAGGGAAGGATGGTGAGAGAATGAATGATTCCTCACCACGGTTTATTTGTATGGTTGTTCATACGTGTTTTCCATAGATTTATTATGATCTACATTAATGAAGATCAGTTTCAAAACTTTCCCTAATAGCTTTTTTTGGGTGGTAACAAGTCCAGCAAATTTTCCCATATCCATATATGTAGCTATTTTCTGTTGTTTTGTTTGTTTCCTTATGAAGTGTTCTGAGTTGCTGTCCCACTGTGTAAATTAGAAACCTTTGAACTTCCAGCTCATCCAACCTCTATTAGTCCTGGGAGACTTTCTAAGTCTTATTAAAACAAATTCCTTTTCAGTCTGAGGTGCAATACATTTGTAATTCATTCTACTGCTCTTCTTCCCCTCTGTCATTCTTCTAACAAGCAATCTAAAAACGTCCTTTATGCAATTTTCTAGACTAAATAGTACTTACAGAAATATGTCCCTATGTAAAACAGGGATAATGGTATTCATTGCCTTTGTAAACCACCTGAGATCTTCAGATGCAAAATACTAGGTAAGTATTATCATAATACATGTTTTTCATACAAACCAACAATCATAATGCAAATCAGGTTCATTGTCAAAAGAAGTAAACAATGATAGCCTCACAAACACATTATCTGGTTGAGCAACACTCAAACATACAGATGACAATTATTTGCAAAGTGGTAATGAGAATATATTCTTAAAGAAAAATATGCTGAAAGTTTATTCATTAAAGAAAAAGAAAATACATTTTTGGTATTTCTGATTTCCAATCAGACTTCTAACCCAGCATCTTTAGAAGCCTACATGGATCTGTGGCTGTGTATATGCAATTCTTGCTATTTCACCAGGGTGATACAAAAGACACAACACAATTGTTTTATTTAGGATCAGAAGTACTTTTATAACCTTCCATTCAATATTTTCTTAAAGGCAAAAGAAACAAACCATATACATATTTATATGTGTACATACGTGTGAATAAGATCAATCTAATAAAAATTCATCACTCTAATAAAAATCATTAATCGTTAGCCCAGTTATTGTACGGTTAGTTGCCCAAATTCTACGAAAGGGCCTTATTAACAATGCCCTTAAATGGTCATTCATAAACATTACTCTCTACCAATTTTCTCTGGTGTTGTGCTCAGCCTTCTAAAGTCCTTCTGGATCCCAAGGCTGAAAGGGCCAGTCTTCCCCAAACAGAGGTGTGGGAACTCTCACAATGTAAATACACAAAAGAGATTTGATGAACTGAGTGAAAACCCTTTGAAGCACAAGCTCTTCAAGCAGTCAAAATTTTAGCATCCAGTTCAGACCAGCCTTGACATAAGTTAAGACTTGTTTTCTGCTAAGGGTCATTTTCTATTGTGCCTTTTCATTTTCTTTACTCAGAAATTCAGTTCAGAATCTTGTGTGAGATGGACTAATAGAAAATCCAATGATCAACACTGGGAAAATCAACATGAAAACAAACCCACTAAAATCCTCACCTAAGTCCCATTCAACTTAGGTTAGAATATATCCTATATAATGCTGTTCCCTATGCCCTGAAAAACTGTGGGGAAAAACACTACTATTTACCCAGTGCATTGTTTCAAGAGTGGGCTGCAGTGACCAGGAGATGAGCGTGGCTGCAGGACTGACACAGGCCATACATATGGTTGCAAATGATTTTTAAATATATTTCTTGTGTGCTCTGTATCATATTCTATATATTTTATATGGATATGCTTCCTTATAAGATTTGAAGAAAGTTTTTTCTGCCTATATATTATTGTAGATATATCAATTTAGAAAAATATTAAAAACAGTAAAGGAATAGTCACTGAGGAAGAAAGAAATATCATTTTGGAAAATACAAGTACAATTACAAGTAAATGTACAATTACAAGTTCATTTACAGTACTTTATCTCTCTTGAATTTTATAAATATAGTTATATGACAACTTTCTTACACTAAACGATGGAAGAATTTTTGTAATTATTGTGCAGTTAACATAACCACTGCATCAAGTTTTACAAGCTATTTTCTGCAGTGTAAAGGTTCCTTTGCATGGATTCAATCTTTATTAAAAATTACATTGTGTTTCCACCAAAAAAATAATTCCCCTTGGAGACATGTCTATTGTGATTCATGGAGTACCTACCCAGGGTTACAATTTTACATTTTAACTTGCAGATCATTTACAAAACACATGGGAAGCAGCTCTGACATGCATTAGATGAATATAATGGTTAATGTGAGAAAATAGAGGCCAATGGAAGGTTGTTTTTCAGGAAAATAAATTGCTTTCAGTGGAGAAGATTTTTGAAGTAGTCCATGATGAAATTTAGAACAAACCCCAAATGAACTACAGAGTAATGATATTAAGTTGCATTAGTTGTCATATATGAAGTTAGTGTTTACCAAACTATGCCATAACCTAGGAAAAATTATTTCAGATTTTTGCAAAATAATAGAAAAAATCCAAAAAAAGTGAAGCATTATATGTGAGTGGAAGGTAGAGAAATATAGTCCATCATTTGAAAAAGAAGTCACAGACTATTTCTTAACAATATGATAAAAGAGTTTAAAACAGGAATAGAAATATTTTAAAATGCATGTACTTTAGATGGAATAGTTTTTATTTAACAAATGTAGAATAATAACCATGGAAACTTTTTATTTCAATAATAATCACAGTAACTGTAATTTATGCAATTTAAAAAAACCTACATAATACTGCAATGACAGCACATGTTACTATTACATGACAAAATAACATTGTGGTTATTTGAAGAACTAAGCACAAAGCTTCCTTCATTAGACTTCAGGAAGAACTGACAACATGTTGTGAACCACCTGGAGCTATTGTAGGAAAAACTTCCTTCTTCTCTTCCCTTCCCCAGAATTCAAAATCCTTATAATGTAATTTCTGAACCATATATATATATATATACACATATACACACAGACACATACATATATATAAATATTCTTGGGACTTTAGTATTGCACTTATAAAAAATATTTTAGCACTTTTTTTTTTTATAGAGATGCACCCTCTTAGAAAGTTGATTATTATGAAACCTTATGCTCAGTTCCATATCTCTTATCTACAAGGAATCCAGTTTCACATGAATTTATTCAAGCCTGTTGATATGAATTTTGCTCAAGTCTGAGATTTAATCAGTGTCTTTAATGAACTTACAGGAATTCAAATTAAACTCTAGGAAATATTGTCCTTCATACTATTTTTCAGTTAATTAATTTCCATTAATTTTTTACAGTCCAAAGACAAGTGGTGACAAACATTAAAAGGGGAGAATTTTAGTGGGGTTAAAGGCAGATATTTGAATGATATATAGAATTGCTGTTTAGGGTTTATTTTTCATATCCTTTTGCTAAAGATAAATCTGAGGCTTTATCAGCTTCATAGAAATAACATATCAAGGCACCTACAAGAAGAATGTGGCAAATGTTTGGTAAATTAATTCAAATCCAGGAGTTGCTTTTCCTACATGAAGCTGGGGTAATAATGAAACTACAAAAGCTTCCAATTTTGATTGAATGAATTGAAGAACAGATTTAAAATATATATTAAATATGTGTATAGTGAGACAACTCAACACTAGCAGCTGTCTTTAAATCAGTTCAGTTGTAAATATATCACATCCTCGTTTGCCTCAAGATCCAATTGTCTGCAGAGTGCTATACATAAATACATAATTTAGATATTATCTCAGGAACTGATATCCTTCATACATGTTCCACAAAGGCCTTTATTCAAACAGATTGTAAAAACAGTTTTATCAAATCTTTCTTGAACATATCTTCAAATGCTGAAGTCCTTTTTCCTTGATCCAATAAAAGAATGTTTATTTTTCATGGTTTTCATATGGTGAAGATATATTCTAAGAAAATGCCCTCTTGAGGAAAGCGAATGTAATTTTTTTTCCTTCAGAATCTATTTTCAAAAACATAGCTACATTTTTTGCATCTCTTTAACCAAGGTTGTCTCAAGGTAGGAAATCTCTGATAGCAGAAAATAAATTATTTTGTCTTTGTGCTAACAGTATTGATTGTAATTTGCTGTGTCTTTCTAGGGCTTTGCATAATGGTTAGGTTAGCATTAACATTAATAAAATATCTTTTAACAACCAATCAATACTTGGATCACCACAATATCCTTCAACTGCCTATCATTTATTTTATTAGAAATGCCATTTTCACTCTAGACTGTACCGGACTATTTAATAATTTATGGTGATTATCAATTATTTGTCTGTACAATTCCTCAATGGCACAAAAAAAATGCCCTTGTGCTTTGAAAACATAAAAAATTATTATTATTTGACAAAATAATAAAATATTCTGGAGAGATATTTCTAATATCTTCACCTTCAAGAAAGGGAGTCAAGTAGAAATTCTTTTCTGTTCTATGGCTAATCCATTCATCCATACCCATTGTAAACCTTTGCCTTTGGAACTGCACTTGAACTCCTAAATGAGTGTGGTCCTGGTCATAATAAGAGTATTGGCATGACCACAGTCCTTGCTGTGTGCCAGGGAACGCAGAAGTTCAGACAAAGGACACCTCAGCTTCTCCACCTCCAGGCCCCTGGTGATACCCTGCAGATGATGGTGCCCTTCATAGCTGTTCATTTGCCCAAACTGCACCAATTTCCTGAAAACTTCCCCAGCCCTGGGGCCTGGTCCCCATTCTCATAAACTGTGACTCCACCCACGCTCACCTGAGGAACTGCTCAACTCTTCATCCTCATCCTCACTACTGCACCCAGGCCCAGCAGTTTTTTAAGGCTAGAAGCAGCAAGGCTAGTCCAGTCTCTGGATGGATTTCTGCTGACTGGCATAATTTCTGATCATCTGTTCAGTCACAATTTCTTGAGTGGTACTTGTCAGTGGCAGAGACAGTTACACGGGCAAGCTCAGAAGAAAGTTTTCCTGCACACTGTGATGGAGTTGAAAATTTAAAGGTAGGTCAATAATTATCCAAAATGAATTGAGCAATATTTAAAAAGAATAACCTACCTATCTGTGAAAATAGTAGGTATTTTCTGTGGTTTTTTTCTACTCTTTTATCTACAAACCTATTTGGGAATGCAAAAATTATGTGTCCCATACTTTTTTCACTGTAACAGTGGATAATATTTTCTCCAAGTGACTTATTACCTTCTTTCTTTGTAAACTAAAGAAAGAGCAGCATTCAAGTGAACAGCACATTTTGGTATTTTGGCCTGAACAGAAATAACACATTTGTATACTTAATTATGCAGGGGATGAGAAAATCACCCTTTTTTTTTTTTTTTCCCAAATAAGCAGTAAATAATCATGTACACATGCCATGCATTTTAGCTTTATGAATCCATATAGCTCTGAAAGAATCCAGATCCCAAATGTAAAGAATGACTAACAATAGGGCTTCTTCAGAGAATCTGAGGAAACAGTTAAGAGATCTTGCACAAGAGTTAACCAGACCAAAGTCATCTTGCTGGATAGGTCCATTATTGCATAGAGGAATAGGTTAAAATACTCATAAATATGTGGGTATACATATGTACCTGTTTCAAAGAGAACAAATGGACTGAGACAAAATCTGTTTTGAATTAAATAATTTGAAAAAAATGAATGCAAACAGTATCACTCTTCAAACTAATTGGAGCTAATTTAGATGCAAGTAGACCAAAAATGCTGTATTCAGATGTCACTGAAATACTTCTGATTGTCTGAATAAATATGCAGATATGGCTTTACTCAGATGACTAATTAACCAGACATGTTATAAAATGGAAATTCTACCTAAATTTCATAGAGCAAAGGTTGAAGAATGGGTTAAATTCTAGGTTTGCTAGATCTCATTTGTGATGGAGGTGCAAAACTCTACAGTAAATACCGGCAGAAAGATGCTTCTGAAATGTGAGTCACTCTATAATATAAACTAACCCTTTGTCAGCTGCTTGACATTGTCCATCACAATTTTCACCCCATCTGTTCTCACAAAAAAAAAAGCTGTTATTCTGCTTTTTCAACTGAAAGAAATATGGATTATTCCCACCAAGAAGAGCACTGACATTTGAAAGTGATTTGAAATAAAGTATATCCCTTGATAATCTGATAGATGTAGACTGTGACTATGCTGACAATTCTGATAATTTCTATTTTGTAGAAACAACTTGCTAACAAAGGATCATATACAGGTGAATGAAGCATACCTAGAACCACCACTGCCTACTGACTAACACATCTGTCTCTGTAATTCATGCTGAAGAAACTCATTTTCATGTAGAGATTCTGGATGCAGTTCCCACAGTCAGTATCTCAGCTGTTTCATTCAGAGTTAAATACTCCTGTATTTAAAACGAAGTCTTTAAATATACAGCATTTCTTGGGAAAAGGTGGTTTTGGTGTTTTTCCCCCTCTAACATTTTATGATGAGACCTTTTGCTACTGAGACGGACAAGACTTACTGCAATAAAGAATCCTTTCATTCTGGAAGCTTAGTGCCTGGGAGGTTAGAAATAGATGATCTCTAAGGTACTTTCAAACTCAAATCATTCTTATGATATTATCATTGATTTAATTTCCTTCTAGTTATTCTAAATACCTAGTATAATTTACTGGAAATTACAAAAAACAACAGCAACAACCAACCAACCAAACAAACAAAAAGAACAAAAACAAAAATACAACAATAAAAAAAACCACCTGAAATCTATACAATTGTTAAAAAGTAGGTGTAGACATTGATTCCCCTTTCAAAACATTATAACTAGGTGTACACAATTATCTTAACTTTAGTGGCAGGTGTTTAATACCATATAAAAGAAATTACCAAGTTAACTTCAAAAAAGACCAGTAATAGGTTCACAAATCGGTTCTCAGTGAAGACGAATAATTATAAATTTTAGGAAACATACTGTTGAATTGACACAATTGTAATGGCATCTCTGTAGGTGGCTCATATCTTGCACTGTTTTATATGCTGCCAGGAGCATAATGACAGCATTTGCGCAATAGGCCTACACAAGGATGAGGTGGCGTAATTGCAGCAGCAGTGAAGCATGAATACAGACTAATTAACAAAATTGGAACTACTGCACTCATGCTCACATTTCATCTATCTTATTTCATTTACTTTTACATGCTTTTGTGGGCAAGAATTGCTGCGTTTGTTGTCTGAATATTGCAGATAATATTGTCCATTTGCTGCCTCCATCTTCCTGATCACTTGGAATGTATCAGTTGCACAAGCAGGACTCCATTTACAGAGGGCTCTCCTCTAATCTTGTGCTTAAGGTCATGCCATGAGAGCTCCATTCTCCCTTGCATAGGGAGAATATTTGTATACACACCCGTATCCATATGCAAACATGTCTAAGTACACACATCTCTAATGAACCTATGGATGGAGACAGACTTTTTACAAACGCACGTAAGGGGGAATTGATAAGAGCAGGCAAAGGGGGAATAGCTTCAAAGTGAAAGAGATGAGGTTTAGATTAGATAATAGAAAAAAAATTCTGGACTGTGAACATAGTGAGGCACTGGAACAAGTTGCTCAGAGAAGCTGTGGATAGCCCATCCCTGGAAGTGTTTAAGGCCAGGGTGGAGAAACCCAGTCAAGTGGAAGGTGTCCCTGCCCACAAGAGAGGGTTTGTAACTAGATAATCTTGAATCCATTCCAACTCAAGCCATTCTATGATTATCCGAATTTTGCCTTTGGCTTAGAGAAACTATAAAGCCTATGGTTGTATGTGTATGTACATATGCATGTCTATATATTTATATATATATATACAAAAACTCTTATATGAATCACAAACTCTTTTCTATATATTTATACACACAAAGTTAATCCAAAGCAATATGCTAGGAAAAGTTAAAAAAAAAAAAAAAAACCTCTAGGAAATTTAATGCACTAGTAAAAAGATATAAGAGGAATTTGAAAAAAAATACACAAATATTCTGTGCTAGGACGGAATGGTGATGCACACAACAGCTTCTACAAAAATTCTGCTCATGTTGTGGTAGAAGAAAAAATGTTTGCCTCTGATACTGCTTCTGCAGATGACAATTCTGAAAAAAAACCCAAACCATACCTGACCATATCATTGCTATTCTGTTATTGCTATTCTGTAGTAGATGTGCCACATCAGTCACTGGATGTCATTTAGTGTCAGCTTGGGCAAAAAGATCACACAGAAATCTAAAAGTACATTCAAAAGTACATTCCTAAATTAAGTTCAAAGGGTGTTAAGCAGGATGTGTAAGGACTAAGGAATACACATTCTACTAAGTACCAACTACTTGATTCTTCTCAAAAAAAGTAAATTGGCACCAAAATCATTACCAGTTATAGTATGAGGGTTATGCTTCTCCTGTTGCGGTTAGTGGGAACTTCAGTGGCCCACAGTGACTTTTCAGATATGATGGACAGTGGTTTAGCTACTTCCTCTGCAGTTCCCCCCACACCTGTGGACATATCTTGTCAGGCCCCATGGACTTGGGTACCTACAGGTTCCTTAAATGGTCTCAGACCCAGTCTTTTCCCACAGTGAGTAGCTCATCATTCCCCCAGTCCCTGCTTTCACCTTCTGCAGCTCGGGCAGTGCAGTTGAAATACTTGCTGGTGAAGACTGAGGCAAAAAATTGTTGAGTACCTCAGCCTTCTCCATGTCCTTGGTAACCACGCTCCCTGTATCCTTCCCAGGAGGACTCACATTTTCCCTGATGTTTCTTTCATTGCTGGTTTACTTTTTGAATCTTTTTTTTGTTACCCTTGATTTCCTTGGCCAGATTTACTTCTGACAGTGCTTTAGCTTTCCTAACCATTTCCTTGCTGTTCAGAGAATTTCTCTGTATTCCTTCCAGGCTACCTTTCCCTGCTTCTCCGCTCTGTAAGCTACCTTTTTGTGTTTGAGTTTGTCCAAGAGCCCCGTGTTCAACCATGAAAGCCTCCTGGTGTTTTTCTTTGAATTCCTATTCGTAGAGGTGCTTTGCCCTTGAGCCTAGAGGAGACAATACTTGAATATCATACAGCTCTCCTAGACCCCTCCAGGACTCTGTCCTATGGAACCAAAGGAACTTGTCCCAGGTGACCATTTCAAGGTCACTGCAGCCCAGACTGCCCTTGAGCTTCACCTTCCTCACCAGCCCTTCCTTGGTAAGAGGTGTCCAGCACAGCACCTCTCATCCTTGGCTTCTCTATAACTTGGAGAAGGAAGTTGTCAGTGCATTCCAGGATTGCTTGTGCCATACTGTACTCTAATAGATCTCAGGGTGGTTGAAGCTGCCCTGAGGACCAGGGCTTGTGAACATGATGCCACTTCTCTCTGTCTGTAGAAAGCCTCATCCACTCAGTCTTCCTGGCCAGTTAACGCCCACTATAAAGTCACTGTGCCAGCCCTCCCTTTAATCCTGACCCAAAAGCTCTTGGTCTGCTCCTCTGCTTCCTCCAGACGAAGCTCCATGCAGTCTAGCTGGTAGTAATTTGTAATAGTTTGTTGTATACATTTCAGATTTCAGCACAGACATTGATATTCATTATTCTGAAGTAATTCATCAGCTCTAGGCATCAGTCTAGACTTTAGCTATCTCAATCTGTTCCAGTTTTCTGTCTGAAACTTTCTTTTGGTCACATAGCAACATTTTGGCATAAAAACTGTGTCAACAGAAGGTTGATTCTTAGGCTATAAATGTTGAAAAGATAAAGAAGGTAAAGAAGAATTTGGGATAACACAAAGAAAAAACAAACATAGCAGAAAAAACCCTGAATATTTTAAAAGTAGCAGACTACTTTCTTTACAACAGTAAAGAAACCATTAAAACTTCATAGAATCATAGAATGTCTTGGGTTGAAAAGGACCTTAAAGATCATCTAGTTACAGCCCCCGACATGGGCAGGGGCACCTTCCACCAGATCACATTGCTCAGAGCCCCTTCCAACCTGGTCTTGGACACTTCCAGGGGCAGGGCATCCACAGCTCCTCTGGGCACCCTGCTCTAGTGCCTCACCACCTCCACAGCAAAGAATGTCTTCCTAATATCTAATCTAAAACTCTTTTTTTCAGTTTGAAGCCATTCTCCCTTGTCCTTGTCACTATATGGTCTTGTAAATAGTCTCTCTCCATGGTTCTTGTAGGGTCCCATCAGGTACTATTTTGTTGGATATGTCAAAAAAATACTGATCTGGGGAAAGAAAATTGCTTTCCAAAAATGAGAAGCAGGTGGTGTTTCCCCCTGAGGGTACAGGACAAAATAGTTTTCTTTAAATGGGCTTCTTTTTTTTTTTTTTTGACTGCCAAAATTGCAGAGGGTAAGTTGCACTGACTGAAGAAAAATAAAATAATCAAAAGTGAATAAAAAAGCCATCTTTTATGTAAGATCCATTTCATAAATCTGTATAATTTCTATTGTATAGTCTCAAGCAGTCCAAAGAAACAGGCGGAAACTCCCATCTTTGCACTAGTGATGCTCATCAATCCAGCCAGAGCAACACTGTGTGCAAAAGGCATCTCTGAACAGCACTGAATATTCAGTTCCATTAATAAGATCATTATGCATGCTTTTACTCTGCCAATATCAATTGTTAATGATCATCAGAACGTCTGGGAAAGAAGAGCAGCTACACCACACAAAATGTTTCTGGCGTTGAACAGCACGGGCTGTCACGAAGAGAGACTTGTCTGAAGTAACAACAGTGGGTCAGCACAAAGACATCACACGCAGTGAGCCTTGGTCATATTTTCCATTTTATTGTTTGTCACAAGCTAATTTTTGCACTTTTGACTTGCATCATCTGTTCTTTTGTGCTGTTTAACCCTGCTGCTGGATTGTTCCTAACAGTCCTATAACTCAGTCACACCCTAAGTGTCAGAACAGTGGAGGGAAAGTTGGAATTACTTGACCTGGATAATTTCAGTTGTTTTGCATAAGATTATTTTTTGATTTTTTAGGAGACTCTCTGTAGATTCTCTCATCATCTGGTCTTTTGTCAGGGATTTGGCTTTCAACAATCATGAGAACCTTAGATCACACCATTTATTCTATTTTCAGCTTTCAAGATTTTGTATTTAAAAATCTATTTTTTCACACCTTATTTTATTTAGAATCTATTTTCTGTAACAGAAATACATACATTAAATAATACATTCTGTATCATCGTCTCACTGCAATTATGAAAAATATGTGTTTTGAAGCCAGTTGTCCACAGAATACGCTGACTTGGAAGGGACCCAGAAGGATCAAGTCCAACCCTTAGCCCTGCACGGGACCATTCCCTAGAGTGACACCATGTGCCTGTGAGGAACTAAAGACCCTTTTCCTTTCTGCCATCAGTGTTAGTCCTCAGTTGCTTACAGACATAGTAGGAAGCTTCCTTTAACCTTCTGTGCTCCTCTAGCATATATTAAAATTATGCTGGGCATGAAGAACTGGAATTCTTCCATTCTAGCCATGTTTCAGTGGATAATTTATCCATGATAATTTGCATTCAGACTTCACTCAGAGACATGTATCATTAAGGTCCATCTCAATTAATGATAAGTTGAGTGTGATGAGGAGGATAACTAAACTTTTGTAAATAATGAAACACTCAGAAGAAAAGAGCTGAAAATCTTTTTCCTGAGTTGCACATAAACTAATTTCCAGCCAAATGATGAATGAGCAGCAATGACTTTGTACTTGTAGCTAAGACAGTCCATGCTAATGCTTTTGAAAATTTAGTTATACATGCTTGAACATAGGAGTTAAATATTTTATTAATTCCTGCATATACATGTCTTAATGAAGATAGTATTATTTAATTTCTTATATCTCTATCATGTTTCTACTGTACATTCAAGAAACTTTGAAACTGTACTTTGAAATATATGGCTAATGGCCAGGAAAAAGTGAATCAGATTTTTTAAAGTCACTGGTTCCACACTTTTTACTTTCACTGTTGTTATTTAGGACACCAAAATTTTGGTTTATCTATCAATGATATTTTAGAAGCAAGAGGTACCAGCAAGACAGCATTTCCTTAACAGTAAATGCTAACTGATGTTGGACCATTTGGAACCTTGAAAACAAACAATGGACAAATGACTATTTTGCCTTTGAGAGTCAAGACATTGGACTGATTCAGCACTGCTCTGATTAATTCCATGAGGACTGAATGCTTCTTAAACCCCAGTTAAATCTTATTTCTCTTTTTTTCCCTTTGCTACTGTCCCCTGCTCTTTTTTCCAAAACACATTCAGTTAGGCTGGATAACTGGAAAAAGAATAGCCTTGTGAAGTGTGATGGGTTAACACCAGAGCTGTTCACTCACTTTCCCCCTCCAGTGGGACAGAAGGCGAAATAGGAAGTGTAAAAGTGAGAGAACTGGTTGACTGAGATAAAGTCTGTGTAACGACTGAAGAAAAGAGCAAGCAGGAGGAAGTGATGAAAAGGCAATTTCTCACCCTTTCCTACAATCAGACTGATGCCCAGCCAGTCTAGGGGCAATGGATGTCTCCCAAACTAGTCTCTTCCCACCAATTTGTATTGATGTTTGGCATGGAATATCCCTTTGGTCACTTGTTGCCCAAGGGATGTCCCCTCCCAACCTCTTGGTCCCACAGCCCAGTCCCAGGGAGTGGGGCAGAGTGAGTAACAGACACCTCCAGATGCTGTGCAAGCACAGAACATTGGTGTGTAATCAACATTGTTTTGGTCACAAATCCGAAACATAGCACCATATGGTCTGCTATGGAACAAGTTAACTCCATCCCAGCCATACATGTATGTACTATCATTGCAGAGAAAATGGCTTTCAATTAGAGCCCTTTTTATGATGATAACTGCTGTTAAAAATGCAATAAAATTTCTTAATCGTGTCTGGCTGTTTAAAAAAAAGCACAAAATTAGAACACAGCATGTGTTTCTAGATAAGCTAGGGAATACATTTTGAATTTCTGAAACAGTCACAAAACACATTTTTCAAGGCTCTATCAAAGGTTTTGTTCCCTACATCACTATTACATTCTTGCTTCTCAATTTTTATAGGCAAGAAAGTCTGAGTCAGAAATCTTCAGTGATGTGTTCTTCCAAGTATAGCAGCAACGAAAGCAAAAGAGTGAAGCAGAAAATACAAAGTCCTGTTGAGCAATGAGAACTGTGCTGCATGTGTAAGGCTGGCAAAGAGCACTATAATTCTGTGCAGAAGATTATCAGTGTTTACTAGAAAAAAAAAGATCAGCCAAATTTCCTCAATACTCCATATATGGAAAAGAGCATTAAATTTTCACTGTCATCTTGCTCAAATCATCAAATATTCCCTTCAAAGCAATGAAACAGAAAATCAAAATGACACATAATCAATATGTGCATAGCATCATTCCCTCACCTAAAGATAAGTAATTTCCTAATCAGTAGAATAAACAATCAAAATAAAAATGAAAGCCAGTGATGCTACAAATCACAATGAGCAAGATGAAATAATAACACTCTTGCTGTGACAGAATGATAACATCACAGTGAAATACAGAAAGGCCGTGGTAGACATACAAACTACAAGTGAAAATCTCCAAGGAAAAAGTACAGTAACTCAGATCACTATCTACACATTCAAAAAGACAGAAGAATGACCAAGATAAGTAGTTTACCATCTAGTTAATTACCTAAAAAAAAAAAAAAAGCATGAATGCTATTGCCTTTAATGAGAACCATGAAATATTTTTGTTTATGAATAAAATTGTTGTCATTGAAGACATCACCATTTTCAAGTCATTCATTTGCATAGTAAAGGTTTGTACTATATAACAGTCATCACCCAGAGCTTCAGCAAGGGCATATCTGTAAATATTATCCAAGGGGTCATTTGAATCTGACATGTCATGAAAATAGCCTGCAAGGTGAGGGGGACCTTACCATCCAGAACAAGAAGTTAACTGAGATGGAAATCAGTGGTAAGGGATTTAATATCCCCAACAAGACAGAGTTCTTTTATAAAGGAACCAGTAATAGCAAAATAAAGTCCCCAGGCAAACTCTAATCTCTATTGAACTATATTATGTGAAGGTCAATATGTTCAGTAGGGAAGGGAGGAAATAGAAGTGTGGTCTATAGGGGCACAGAGATACAACTACAATAGCCTTGAAAAAGGCAATCTGAAATTACAGCAAGCTATTTAGGTCAAGGTAGAAGGGAAAAGCTTGACTTGAAGCATCAGTTATAACCCACAGGAAGAACCAAGATGGATGAGGCCCAGTAATTTACTCTAATTCACTGTTTGAATAAGCACCTTAATGTCTATTTTTGTCAGAGAAATTAATTGATAAAAGTCAGACTATGCATCCAAGAAAATAAACCATGTGGCTCCTAGTTTTTAAGCTGGTAGAATCAGAAATACGAAATGTGAGTGTAGTATGTGAATAGGAACACTGTTTTTATCTTTCCAGTGTTATTTCTATGAATTATCACCATCTCTTACAAATACTCTACTAAAGCTTGTCTTCTGAGAGAATAGCACTAGTCAATACATGTTTAACCTGATTCTCTTGGTTACAGTACATATTAACTTTCAGCTCACAGCAAACCCCAAGGGACTTGACACCTCCTTAAAAATACAATGATCAGGAAAAAAATCAATTAATACTTAACCTTTTTTCTTCCTATAGAACTTGAGCTTGACATTTTCCCTTGAGAGTTAAAAAAGACTGACCATATATATATACCAAACAAATCTTCAGAAATTAGCTCTATAAAAGTTTTATATATCGAGCAGTACCACAGAGATCAGCTGAAGAGAGGAACTTTAGCTCTCTATATACACCTAAAAACTATAACCAAAAATTTTCCGTTCTTGATACAAATGCTAATGATGTGTAACATTTTCCCTAAAGTGTTAATACAAGATAACTACCAGAAAATATGTTAAAAATATCTTTATTTTCCGTACATATATCAGTGTCCATTTGACCAAAGGTTTACTATATTTGTCTAAACTAATTGTCATTGTGAACAGAGCATCTCTTAAAGAACAATCTACCTTGCTACCAGAGGGGTGCAAAAACAACTGAAGACTCCTGGTAGTGTCATTCATTAAATATCTTCATTGCTTCAGTGATGATCATTTTGACTTTGCTATTATTTTTTGTGAGGCAAGAGTTAACTTCTTCAGAAGTTTCAAGCAAAAAAGGACATTATTCAGATTGTTGAAAAGTTACAGAAATTTGTAAGTTTGCTCAGAAAGTCTCTCCCTGTTCTCTCAATACTCTGCATGTAATCCATTGAATCTTCTCTCTGGAGTACATTTCTACCAAGCAAGCACCAAATATTTAATGCTAATATTCTACATGACAAGGCATTGGTCCCAAAATATATCTTTAGTTTCTACGAGTCCTTTTCCACAGTGGTATTCACAAAATAATTATTTTTCTCATGCCCGTGAGACTTTTTCTTTGTTTATAAAGAATAAACATCAAGATGGGTGATTTTTTTAGAGAATTTGCATGTTTTTAAGATATTGAACAGGCATTATTAAGGTATTGTCATGTTTTAAAAACCAAAAATTACTATGTAATTTTTTTATGCACCTCTATACACCACAAAATTATTGTCCTAAATTAAAGTAACATTTCCGAATGAAATGTAACTCATAAACAGTGCCACATCTTTCTTTTCAATTTCTTCTTAACATAATTTACGCATTGCTTTCACGTAATAAAACCTCTTTTTACTCTGAAAGGAAGATAAAGAGGACCCATCATGAAAAATGCTACATCTTTCGTGAAATATCAGGTATTTTGTAATGTACTACAGTTACTGTCTTCAGTGTATAGTAGTTTTGTTCTATGCAGTATGACAGTAAAAATTAAGAATAATCAAATAAGTTAGAAAATACAACTTTTTTTCTCTGCCCCCTCCTTTTTAGTTGCTTTGTTGATGTTGGTAAATTATGTCTTTTGCCAGCAAGAACAACATAATTTTGAGATTACCCATTAGTGCCGTTATATAAGGTACTTTGAGATCTTTCTTAAACCAGGGTTCTACATCAGCCTCTATTTCCAATTGTGAATTAATAGACTCAATATGGATTTTTAAAATCTTTTCTGCTTTACAGAAAGTCCTTTATCAATTTAAGGATATAAAACTACAAAGTAGGCAACAAAAGAATAAGAAAAACAATGTCTTTTCCAAGTAGTCCTCCCCAAAACTCCTTTCACTGCAGACATTGCTCTCCTTAGTGCCTTATACTGAAACATCATTATAAGTTGCTATTCTCCTACTGCATACCACAGAGTACCAAACATCAAATATGATTGATTACCTTTCCTTCTCAGATGCTGCATAATGAAATGAATGCAGAGTAAGGAGAGTAAAAATATAAGGAGAAAATATATGTTATACCAGCATAGACACTAATAATAGAAGTGGTGTCACCTCTACCCTTTGCAATGATGCAATGAACATGTAAACCTGACCATACACCTTGAGTATTGTGTTCAGCTCTGGGCCCCTCAGTTCAGGAAGGATATTGAGGTGCTGGAGAGGGTCCAGAGAA
>JAYRBT010000001.1:14246395-14261590 GCA_036023395.1 Myiotriccus ornatus
TATCGGATGTAGATACCATTATCTTCATCCAAGTCAGCCGTGGCCCTTTGGAGCATCATGCTGAAGAAGATTGTAAACAAAGTTGGTGCAAGAACACAGCCTTGCTTCACGCCATCTCACAAAAAAAAAATTATCATTTCTTTTCTTTAAACACACACACAAAGAGGAAATATATAAGTTCATTACTTTAAAATTAAATTACTTTTATAAAAAACCCCACAGAAATCCCTGATGCTTTCACATGTATAAACACATTTTCTTCTTCAAGAATGTGATAGGGGGCAATTTTTTTGAGTTCCTAGGGAACATAAAGCTGGGCATTTGCTCAGAAGCTTTATAACAGCTATAATTTTTCCACTAGTGTTAGTTTAATCTACTGTTCTGCTAAAGGTAGGACTCTAAATGGCATGAGAAAAACTCTCAGCATATTCAAATTCAGTCCTTCGCAAATGTACATGCTATAAAACATCAGTTTACTGTATGCTGATGATGCATGAGACACAAAGTCTTTACTTTCCTGTCTGACCATATTTCACATTTTCAGTTGCATTCAGTTCCTGAATGTTCCTTTTGTCAAACTGCATCTTTTAAAGAAAATTGTAATCCCGACATGTTTTAGTTAATAATAACAGTAGATATATTTTTCTTATTCTGCTGCATTTCACATTTCGTGTTATTCAAAAAAATTATTGTATGCTATTTTACTGTAAGAATATTTTTATTTTTATTTCTAACCACTGTAGCAAAACTGATGAATTATGTCCTTTGCAGTTGCAAATCAATATCACTCCTTGAACTTCTCATGGAGTTATGCAGGATATATGCTGTAAAAGCTGTCTTCATAAGCTTGCAGGTATATAGCTAATTAAAAAGAACAGCTGAAAAAAGTTACATTATTCTAAGCTCTCTGCTCAAATTTGCACCAGTTTCAGCTAAACAGTATATTTGAAACCACAGACTGGAGAAACCACAGTAAAAAGTTATCTAAGCAAGCTAATATAAAACAAAACACACACAAAAGTTTTCTTAATGCAGTTTTGCATTTTTTTAAATAAATAAGACTTGGATTACTGTCCTGTCTTTCGCTCCTGCTTTTATATTTTTTTTTCAGACTGCCTTATGCAAAATACAGTCTCCTATATATCACTAACCCAGTTAGGCATCTTGATCTCTTTAATAAATATATTTATCATCCATGTAGGTGTCTCTTCTCTTTACAATATCACCCTTCTCCTCTGTTTCACTTGTGGAAGTTGATTTTCTTTCTGAGAGGTAGCAAGACCTACCCTGTGGAAGATATCTTCTCAAACCACATCACATCTTACACAGGAGTATGTTGTTTCTAGCCTTACCACTGGAAGGAATGAATAGTTCATTTAAAGCACGAGGCACAGATGGTAAGCAGGATGTGAAACTTGGCAGGGGAACAACTCCAATGGCAATTTTTCCCAGTTCCTCTGACCATGAAATTGCCAAGCCCAGTCCCATGTCTGCATAGATAATGCCCAGTTGAGGGACTTCAAGAAAAGCCCCAATAACTGGTAGAGAGTCTGACCCTCCCCATCCCTCCCAACTATTGATTTAAGCATTTCTCCAAAAGATGGAAGAAGAGATAGGATGTGACAGGAAGAGTGAGGCAAAGCATGGAGTAGAATGGGGATATGTTTCTTGGGGTAGGGACTTCATTTTAGCTTCTTCTTTAAGCACCTAAACCTTAGAACTTTCCACCTCCTTCTCTGTTTTGAGAGAAATGACTGAGGTGTGGATCTGTGAAGCAGTTATTTGCACCCTCAGTCTAGAAGATAACCTGGGTATCTGACCCTAAACTATGAATTACACTCCAATATCCAGGTATGACCAAGCTACAGACTGAAACTTCTATGCTGGCCTAAGGTCCTTTGTAGAATTGGCTCAAATCAGTCATTAGAAAATTTGTTGCTTTATATATCTGTCAGGTCAGAATCAGAAATAAACCCAATTCTTTTTTATAACCTTTACACTTGCTATTAACTGAGTTGTCTGTCTTCTACATGATTCTCAGTTGTTAAGGTAAGATACTAAAAAGGACCTACAAATGAGTGATAATCAACATGATCCAAGGTAGTAAATATACTTTCTTTTAAAATAAGTAAAATACTTAAAAAGAAAGGGCACAAGGCTTTTCTTTCCATTAGGGTGATGTCTAAGTTTAAAAAAATAAATGGAAGACAGACTGTCCAGGTTGGAAAGAAGATAAAAACAAATGTATATTTTTTTTCTCCTTCTTTCAAAATGTTATCATGGATTGAACATTAAGCTGGAAACTTTTAAAACATATGCTCTTTTTCTCATTTCAATATTTAATTTCCATTTTATTTTGTGTAAGAATTAAACGATCTTGAACCTTTGGTCAGTAACATTGTTTAGTGGTCACAACAAAGAAAACTTTTATCTCCATCTCTAAGGAAGACATGGCAGCAGTTCTAAAGGTCATGAAGATATGGAAGGCTAAACTACCCCTGTTCAATCCACAGAAGGGCCAGGAAGTGCTTACATAGACAAAAGAAAACTAGATGACATAACTTGTTTGTCCATGAAACAGCTTCTATACAGTATAAGACATAATTTCCCCCATCTCTAATGAGCAGTTTAGTAAATCTATATGGAATTTAGGTAATCATCTGGAAATGTTCTATAAAGCAGCAGAGAAGGAGAATCCACTATTGAAAACACAGATGATGTGGTGGTCAGTTAACCTTGGCAAACAGCCAAATGCCCATCAAGCCACTCATTCACTCACCCTCTTCAGTGGGACAGAAGGGGAGAATAAATTGAAAGATTCATGGGATGAGATAGAGAGGAAAACTGCTTACCAGCTACCATCCTGGGCCTGTCAGACTCGATTTAGGGAAAATTAGTTTATTTCCAGTTAAAACAGACTTGGGTAGTGTGAAAAAAAAGAATAGAAATATTCAAATACCATCACTCCCTTTTTTCCCCATGGTCAGTGTCACACCTTCACTCCTGATTCTGTTGTCTTGTGTCTGAGCAGCACAGGGGGAATGGGTGAGGTACAGCCACTACATATGAGCTCTGCTGCTTCATCCTCCTCACACTTTTCCCCTGCTCTGGTGTGGTCCTCTCCATGGGCTGCAATGGCTCAGGAAGCAAATCTTCCTCGCAGTGGGGTCCTTCCACTGCTGAAGGGAATGTCTGCTCCTGTGCTGTGGAGCAGCTCGTCTTCCTTAATCAGTCTCCTTGGTGTTCACTCTGCTGTTTCTCACTCTAGTTTTCTCCTCCCTGCTCCCACCCTGTCCAGTGGCTCTTTTTGCCCTGTCTCACATATTCTTTCCCAGAGTCACCCCACTTGTAGCTGATGTCTCAGTGCCTCAGCTGTGACCTGTGCTGGGTCTGCTGAAGACAACTGGAACTGGCAGCCCCAGGCCTCTCCTTACAGAGCTCACTGCTTCAGCCCCCCACTGCACCCAGCAGAGACATTTAGGAAGAACATCACTTTCCTTCTCATGCAAATCCTGTTATAGTGGTTTCAGGAACAAGATTTCAGAAGCTTGTTATGTGTCATCTGGACACACAGCAATGAAGACCCAGTGCCTCAACTTTTCCTCGGGTAACTGTTCTAGTTCCCTCTATCAGAGCTCTCTTCTATACCTATATAAGGAAAAAGAGCACTTTCATGTCAAATCTTTACAGCAAATATGAAAGCACTACAAAAAATATCTGACTGCTGAATCATGTCAAAATCCTGCCAAGAGGTGATACAATCATTGTGATTTTTTGTGACGCAGTGGAGAGTTCAGTCCTCAACCCTACTGAGCTGTGGTGGAACTCCTAAATCCAGAGCAAAACTTTTGTATATTTAGGCCTTAAACTTCTCAGCCATATTTCAAATTTAACTGGGTTTTGATTTTTTCATTCTAGAAAGTTCTGGCAGCTGGAAACAGGTAGAGCAAGTAAGGAAGTTTTGAGGAGGTGGAAGATCTACTTGAGACATATGTTTAGTGTAATCACGACCAGAACAGGTGGCACAAATCTCACAGGGAAGCATAAACAAAATAAACCTATGTAAAAACTTTAAAATGAGAAGTCAGGATTATTTTCAATAAGAACATGAAGCAGAATGGTGAATTAATTTGTTTAAATTTTATGTATCTGTGTGGTAATAAAAAACAAATTGGGATCATATCCTAACATAAAACAAACTAGGAAATAAACAGAAGGAGATGGAAGAGTAAAGTTGTCATCAAAACTGCTACTTGACTTGTCCAGCAGAATTACTTGGATGAAGGCATGACCAGATTATCAATTTGAAAGGGCAGCACTTTTTAATGAAAGACAGAAAGTGAAAAAGAGAGTTTCATTAAAAATCAAAGATGTATAAATATTTGTGGTTCAAAATACGTAAGGAGACTGCTGGAAAATTGACTGCTTGCTACACTGCTGTGATCCATGATAGAAATGCAATCAAGATTTGGTCATTGAGAAATAGAATCATTTAAAACAGAATTTGGGGAATAAGGAAGATTTTAACTGTCAGTTTTCAATGAGAATGGGAATACAGGACATTCCTTATATTTTATTGATAACATGTCTAATGTAAAAAGTTATGAAAAACTGTAAAAGTGCTTCAAGACTAAATTCTCTCTACTAAGAAAGAGAATGTGAAATGCAGTGAATGGGAATGAGTATGATATAATACACACACAACCTTTAATAAGGGGAGAGAAGTATAACAAAACAAAAACCAAAGTGCTTCAAGGAAGAACAGTGCATTAAATCAGAAAATTATTAGAAAATTACCTGTGGGAAATAAATGTGATAACTTCTATAGTTCATTGCAGTACACAAGGACAAGTTCAGTTCTCCTGCATGCAGCATGACTACTTCAATTTGTACCCCAATTCACCTGACCAGGAAAAGTCAGTCAGTCAGTCAGTGTTCAGGGATCTAGGTCTACTTCTCAAAAACAACTAATCAAACCATCTAATGCAGTAAATGAAAATATTAGAGGAGCACTAAAAGAAATACAGTGACATGGAAGATCTGAGGAGAACGAGTACTGCTTTGGAGTTGGAGAGGGCTGAGATTATTTCCTGTGATGTCTTCAAGATATACTTGCCATATTTTTAAAATTAGACTCTTGAACAGAAAGAAAAATATAGAAACAATCATGAAGTAAATGTTCTGCTTAAAAAAAATAAAAAAATTAGCAAGTCTTCTTGCTGTCCTCTTCGAGTTAGAGAGAATATTCCAGTAGATATCTGCCTTCTCCTATATAAAGATTCTAAACTGAAATTTTATTAACATATACAATATCCACTTCTTACAGTTCTTTTACATTACAGACAGATCCATGTTCAGCTCCTTAATGATCCTGTATTTGCATTTATCTTTTAATGCTTTATCATCTACAGAGCTTTGCTGAGAATTTGTTTTATCTAAATCCGCTGGAGGCAAAACCTCTGCTATCCCTAATGCTTGGAGGCAATTAGGCAAACATGTAGCCACATGGCTGCTAAGGAGATTACACATGAGAACTACTTAAAAGCATGATAAAGTCACCCGTCACTACACAAAAATCCATATGTTGTTGCATGGACATTCAACAGTGAAAGGATCAAACCAAGGTTTTAAAATTATGCAAATGGCAGAATTACTGACTGAGGATGCCTACAGAAACTAGTCTTTCCAATTTTAGAATGACTCTGCCAAGCTAACTCACGTTGTTTATAGAACTAGGCTTCTCTGGAGGTGGTTGACTGGTAAGCATTGATAAGTTGCTGTCACCACTTTCAGATTACAAGTGATGCTACAGTGTACTTTTTCTTAGTTCAGTAGTCCATCAAAATGAGAACACATGTATAGGCAATTAGTTCTTTCACTTTCTTTTCTATTTTATAAACTGTTTCTGTGGTCTGCTTCTGAAGTAGCAATAAGCAAGTGAGCCAGTAGGCTCTTAGCTAGCCTGAAAAAAAAAACAAATATATGGGCAACAGTCACACAAAGCTCAGCAGCTTTGAGATAAGCACACCCAACCAAGAAAAACAGAATGAGCTCTACAGAAGATATAAGAAGGTGATGTTTTATGGTTTCACACTGAAAGCTACATCAGTAAAACCTACATTGCAATTCCATGACTTGTTTCCATGATAAAGCTTATAATGAGAACAGCAAATGGTAAACACGAATCAATTTTCATGGTTAGGAAGAAACAAACTTTATTTATTCCCTTAGCTTTCATGCTGGTTTCTTGGACGGCACACAGTCCCTCAGGAAATTCAGCTTAAGTCCATGGCCCAGCTTGTGTGAAGCTGAGTTCAAGCATTTCCAGGATCCAGGAACAAAAATCATGTGCAAAATTATTGAATAAAAACCAACCAACCAAACAAAACCACCAAAAAACAAACAGCAAACAATACTTGTATGGGAATTAGTTTCATAAGTGAGGAATACATACAGGGTTTTTGAATAGGGATTGTTTTTTGGAGAGAAGGTCTTTTTTCCTCAGATTTTAGTAGTTTCCTAATACTAATAAGACTTTAGGAACTGACACTGAAATATAATTACTATGGACAATGTTTATTACTTCAAAACAATGTGATTATTTAAATATGTTTCATTCGAATGACTTTGTAAATCAAAACAGTAATGAAGCACAAGTTACAGAACTAGTTCTGGATTTTTTTCCTTTACCTCTGTGGGGATGATGGATATCCTTATTTCTTTTGACTTTGTTGTTCACTGTGTCTCTTTGAATAAATGCTGAAGACCATAATAAATTCACATCATATTTGTAGCACCTCTGTCTGAGGCTGAAGGTCATTTGATACGAGACTACCTACCATTTCCAGAAAGACAATCTCTATCTCTGTTGTCTGTATGCCAATTAAACTGACATATATCAATTAGTTTATGTAGAATATGGATCCATGCTAATCTGGTGCAGAAACAAACACCTCCTTTCTGATATATGGCTTTATGAAAGGAGTCAGCCCACGTTGCAGAAATATTTTTCATAGTTTACACTGTACCTTTCTTTGTTGTGTCACTGCATTAACCTTTTAGTCTTATCAGTGAATATTAAAACTGTTGCCTCCATTAATATAAAATAAAATCATTTGTCCTTCAGTGTCAAGGTAATAATGCAGAATCACCTTGAATTCATGTACTGATTACCTTAAAACTCAGCCAGAAGTCTGGGTTATTCATTACACATACAAAAATGTACTTGTTTATGAAATTCTGACATGATATCTGACACTGCACTGGAAGATTTTACCTTGCCATGATTTTAAGAAATAATCCTTTAGATTGTAATGCCAAGGAAATACAATTCAGATCTAAGAATAAAAGAAAAAAATTCTTTGAAAACAATAAGTAATTATAAAATAAAACTTCACTGCAACATACAAAAGAATCCAAAGAAACACAGATGTGCTGAGGCAAACTATGTCCATCAACCACATAACTTACCCTTTAAAAAGAAAATCAAGAAAAGATTTTTAGAGTTATAGCATCGTCAGTGCTCACACATTCTCAACATTAAAACTTTCTTACTAGGCATGCTTTACCTTTTTTTTTTTTAAACTGAAAGTTCCAGAGGTGAAATGAAGCAGATTTTCTAATTTTAGATACTGTATCAACCCCTAGCAGATATGCATGTGGGGTGTGATGTGAGATATGAGAGAGGATTTTAATTGCTTTAGACATAAGAGCTGCAATCACCATCTTGATGATCTTAATTCCACGTACAGTCTTGTCGTAAGGTTCTGGAATGTTGGGGATGCAGCTTGGAAAGGTTTATGCATTATGGCTCTTTCTATGCTTATTTTAAAAAGTCACATAGACACCTGTTCCTGATTTACAGTGCTGTAGAAAGTCAAATTTCTGTTTTTGGCTTGGTTCCCTTTATAATGAAACATGTTTTGTATATCTGGAAGATACACTAAACAAAGTCCTACAAACAAAGCACTGCTAAAAGAGGTTTTGACTTATTTCCATTTTGGTATCAAAGAGATGGAATTGAAAATAAATAAACAAAAAAGTATAATTTAGTTAGCTCATCGATTAACTTACATATTGGCTTTGAACACATATCACAGAATTGTAGAATAATTTGAGTTGGAAGGGACCTTTTAAAGGCCAACTCCTCTGCAATGAGCAGGAACCCCAGCAGGGTCTCCAGGCTTCCTGTCCAATCTGACATTGAGTCTTCCCAGGGATAGAGGATCTACCACCTCTCTGGGCAACTGGTTCAAAGTGTTTCACTACTCTTATTGTGAAAAAATATGTCCTTATTTCTGATCTAAATCAGTTAGATTCAGTTTAAGCTGTTCCCCCTTGTCCTACCACAACAGGCCCTGTTAAAAAGTTCGTCCTCATCTTTCTTGTAGACACTCTTCAGGTACTGGAGGCCCACAATAAGAACTGCCTGGAGCCTTCTCTTTTCCAGGCTGAACAATCCTGATTCTCTCAGCCCTTCCTCACAGCACAGCTGCTCCACCCCTCTAATCGCCTTCATGACCCTCCTTTGTACTCGCCCCAGCAGGTCCAGTTGTGCTGGGGGAACCCAGAGCTGCAGGAAGCACTGCAGGGAAATGGGAAGTGCCTAAATACAATAATAAAGAAACTAATTCTGCTTATTAGGCCCACCCATGACTTTCCATTTATTTTCACTTTTCATTAAGCTATTGCAAGGGCAGAAAGGGAGTTTGAAAGACTGGTTTGTTCTGACACAGGTGCTAAACCAGGATCTTTTTTTGAAGAACACAGCAAAGAACTCTATAAATATCTATTATTTTCTGTATTTCCCTCATTCTGATATAATTTACTAATAAATTTTAGAATATATTTCTCATTAAAAAATTCTAAAAAATTATTGATACATGTACTTACAATATTACTATTTCTTTTACGTAAAGTTGAAATTATGCATGAGATCTTCCAGTCCATTCGTCTCTACCAGATCATTCTTGACATATACTTCTTTAATGATGTTTCACATTAGAGGCAGCTCCAAAGACCAGCTAACCTTGCCATGAGGAGTATTTTCTCTTGGGTTTCTTTTTCACATTATTCGGGAACATTTCCTTTGCCTCTTTATTTTCACTTTGCTCAAAGGGATTTTTGTTCCTGCTGAAAATATTTCCTCTAGAAGTATCTTTCTTCTGGGAAACAAAGAGGAATAAGAGGATAGGGTTTGGCTGTGGTGTTGTTTTTTTGGGTTTTGTTTTATTTTTAGTCCTTTTCTGTTTGCTTATATTTGGATAGTGATAACAAGGGAGGGAAAAAAAACCCCACCACAACAAAAGAGTTTTGTTTATTCTTCTAACAATAACAACTTGTTCTCTCCACTGCAGGTCTAGTAAATAAATAAAGCTACAAAAAAAAAAAATAATTAATGAACCTCAGGCAGCCTCAGTCAAGACTGTCTCTAATTGAATTTTTGGCTCAATTGTTGCAGCTGCAGCAGCCTTCCCGAGCTTCTCAACCAGTGAAAAGAGACTGTAAAAATTAGGAAAATTGAGTCACTTAGATGAGTGTTTCTGTCCATGCCCATTTGTAGTTTTCTGTGGGAACAACCAGCGCACCCAGGAAGAACAGTAACACAGAATAATTTGGCAATTAATATATTTTACACATATATTTTTTATCCCACTGAAATTGTTATCCTAAATCACATAAATGAAACTGATGACTGTCTAAAGGATTGATTCTGCACTGGAGACCTGAAATGCATGTTTCCATACCCTGCACGGCTGGTTATGGTCTCTGTGATGGTAGAGGAGTTCCATCAGGGAGTTGCTACTGAACATAGGATTGTTTCCTGTGAGGTCACTTACAGAATATGTTTAACTGAAGTCTAAGCAGTTTATTCTGGTAGGCGTTGCAGTCAAAAAAAAAAAAAAAAAAAAAGAAAAAAAAAAGAAAAAAAAAGAAACAAGGAATTCCTTCTTAAGGAAAATAAGAACTGAAACAGATTGCTTTATTTGAAGGTAAGAAGCTAAGTAAATTACTTATAATCAAGTACAGAGTATTTCTGTTCCTTATGGTTATTTTGCTTGTTGTTTATTTTAGACCAAAACTGGAAGTGGCTCCAGGCTGTCTCAAAACTTTAGCCATTTAATTTCAAGTACAAGTTATTTCTCATGCCATTGCTACATGAATTTTGGTGGAAGGCTATTCTCAGGTTTCAAAAAACTCTGAATTCTGCAAAAGCTAATAAGAAAAGTAAAAGATTAATAAAAATGGAAAAAGATATTTGGGTCTCATAAGGCTGGGAACTATGAGTAAGAATGTTTGGCAGACAAAATTATGTCTATTTGAGAATTCACATACGTGTGTAATTTACTTCTAACCTTCTTTCTATGTTTCCTTATTGGAAATTCATATAAAAGATATAATTTGTGTAATTCTTTTTCTGAGAATAACTATGGGTAATTCTTGCACTGAGTTGCAGCAGTCTTCTAAGCTTAAATAACATTTAACTATTCCTACTTGTATTATTTTCTAAGGTTCCTGTTTTAAAAAAAGCCTTTAAAATAGTTGTTAGTTCAAATACATCTCTTTTCATAGAAAAGTTCTTGTCAGAATAAGCCAAAAAGTATACAGAGATATCTCTGCCCAGAGAATAATTTTAATAGTTACCCAAACTCAAGGCGTTTTCTGTAGTGAAACAGTTCCTAGACAAAAATTCAGTGTATACCTCCGTATTTGTGAAGGGCAGCTAAGAGTTATCAGGAATTGCTGGCTACAAAAGAGTTTGAATCTATCACAAAAGGGCAATTCAAGGGCAGGATCAGACCAAAACTGCATGACTTGCCATCACTATTTTAACACAATGACTCTCCCAGTCAGTTGCCAACTTTACCCTGAGTGCAGGGATTTTATCCAGTCATCCATTATATGACAGTTTTCCAACTCCTGCTTTAGCAGACATCTGGAATTTCCTACAGTCTCGACTTCTTCAGTTCCTTTCACCACTCCACTGTAATATCACACATTGCCACTATTTTCAGAAATTATCCCAAGGGCTAAGAGAATGGGATCTTTCCTTCTCTGTGACTTTCTTTTACTGGGATTTTTTTTTTCATTGGTAAACAACAACAAAAAAATAGAATTTTCACCTATAAAATGAATATCAATTATAACGCAATTAGTGGAAAAAATAAGCAAGTGTATAAGAAATGACCTAATAAAAATAAATTGCAACAGAAAAATCATACTGTTATTTAAATATATATGGACAGTAGGAAGTAGTTATCAACTTGTATTGTTTGGAAGATATAAATACAAATTCACAACTTTGGGAAATAAGCATTTGCTGACTGTTTTAAATTTAAGATTATTTTTGTTTCATTTATAGTTGAGCAAAAAAAGACACATATGTAGATTCATTCACTGTATGCTGGGAAAATTTATATAAGAGATTAGACTAACAGTTCTGGATGCTTAGAAATACAGGATGCTATTTTGTTACCTTACAACAGGTACTTCATAGATAATTTCAAGAGAACATTTTGCTTGATGGTAATCAGAAGCTGACAACTGACTCACTGCACAGCTTTGTATTCTGAAGTCAATTTTCTTCAGTTGCAATTGTGAGCAGTGTACTGAAGACTGGTCTCACGAAGGGTCTCAGTTTCATTCATGCAAAACAGCTTTCTCAAGCATCGTGGTGAGGTCAGCAGTGAACATATGCAGAGACTCCTGAAATTCATTTTAAAGGTAATGTATGACCAGGAAGCCTCTGTTGCATGAATCTTGTTACTGCAGCTTGAGTCAAGCAGAAATCCACTAAGGAGTTTCTGCAGTGCCCTCAGAGAGAATATTTTTGGCACATATTTATAGGACTCAGCAATAGATATTTTATTTAGGATTTTAACAGAGCATAACTAAGTTTCATTTTTGGACACTGACTAATGATTCTGAATTCTTTGAATATATTGTGTCCTATATATAATGCTTCAGTTTGCTTTGACCTCTACTGTCTTGCCACAGGGGGCAGTTTATAAATATTCTATGGCATTCTGTAACAAAATAGATGTGAAAGCATCTGCATAATTTCTGAGACACTGGAGTACCTAGGATAATTTAAGACATTTATTTTAAAAAAGCTCTTCCCTTTATAGGTGTTTTATAATTCATTTTTCTTCTTATGACAGAGAATTTCTTTTCTTTCTAGAAAACCCAATATGTTCTATAATAAAGGTTTGGTTTAACACTGAAAAATAACCCTATGGCAAATATAGATCCCTAAGGTCAACTCTCTTCAACAGATGTAGGTCATTGTTTCTCGTGAAAGAGAATTATTTCTGGAATTCTATTTGATTTTAGAAGTTAAAAAGAAGTTCTGTGGTGATTTTGCAATCTTTCTCCTTCACATGAACCAACACTTTACATGTATAAAAGATGTAAACCCTTTAAAGAAAAAAAAAATCCAGCTCTTCAATCTCACAGAAACTGTGTTATCTGCAAAAACTCCAGGAAAAACTTTTGGCTGTATTTTCAAAGGACATTGAGTTGCTTTCACTGCTTCTGAGTGTAATTGAGGCTCTTCGTCCATTCAGGTACCAGTGAACCCAGTTTTACACCGAAACTTTAAAGCACTTCCAGACGGTTTATTGGCAGTTACCCGAATCAGCAGCTGTTTGTTTGCTTCTGCTTAGCTGTGACACAAATGGTTTTAATTTATGCTTTACAATCCTTAAATATATGGGATAGAGAGGGGGGAAGAAAGGAAGAGAGAAAAGGGCATTTATAGACTTCTCACAGTTGTTGGAGCTATTGAAAGTGTTATTAAAGCCTAATGAACACCATCATCTCCTATGAAATGCTTCCCTTTTGTTCTGTAAAACCCTGAATTTTTTTAAAAGAGTGAGAGGTTTTTCCTTCATACATAGATTCTTGAAAGGATATTCTTATATTTTAAAAGGGTTTAACAATTGCAACAAAAAGACAGAGGTTCTGGCTCAAAGGAACCTTGTATATTGAGATCCAACAAGTTTGATGCAGGGTTGTTGCATTTATTTTTTTTGTGCATTTCATTTTCTCATTATAAACCCACTGAAAAGTGTATCAGTGGTGTTTAATTGTTCTTTTGTTTCCAAGATAAAGACTAGATCAGGCACTACCATAATTAACAGGCTTATTTTTATAAACAACAAAAACAAAACCAACCAACCAAAACCCACAAAACCCAAACTAAACCCAAAACAAATTGCGTAACAATTGTTTGATTATTTAACATTAGAAAGTGAACTGTTGGTCTGCAACTTGCATAGCACATTCTGGCAACAAACAACATGAGCAAGTATTTTCACATTCCCATAAGCACCAAAGGAAAGTCCTTAGCTTAAAGTTAATGTTGCTTGAATTCAATTCCTATCAATGGCCTTGGCAAAAAGCAAGGAAAATCAGTGTTAAGCTAGTCTAACTCCAAGCTTTCTGTTATTCTAGGAAACTGAACATTTCAAAAAGCAGTAAAAAATGGAAATACTCTTTTGTTTTTCCCCTTACCTGTTTCATCTTACTTTTCCAGGTGGAGCTTCATAATATCTGAAGGTGTAGGTTAGGTTAATATTTATTTACTAAGCAAGGTACCGAGAGCTTTCAGAGACATGAAAGCATCAGCATTTTACTTCTAACTTAATAAACTGGAGACAAAGTTATAAGGAGGTGAGAAATTGAACATTTAGTTTATTAAGCGTAATGAACAAGAAGGACTAGTGAGACTAAGTACCAAAAGCAATTGCATGCAACATTGGATGGACAGTACAGAAACTGTCTTTTTTTTAGTTGCAAATTTTCATTGATTGTTTCTGACCTCTTCTAAGTTAAAGTTTCCTCCAAACATCCTTTTCTGTGACATCAAAATGGATTGTCATCAGAGCTCAGAGTAAAAAATAAGGCCAGCACCTTGTAGGCAGATTAGGGAATCCGAGTTGCTGTAACACAGGTCACTCCTAGATTGTAGCAACACGTCCTCCACTGCAAGGCTGCAATCAAATTCCTGCTTCCAGATTTTCAGAGCTCCTATCCAACAGTGCAGGGTCTTGCTCTAGCATGGGAAGAACCATATTCATGTCAAATGTGCAAAAGAACCTGTGAGAAGATAAAAAAAGATAATAACTTGTGCAATCAATGCATTTTTCTCCTGGGTTCCAAAGAACTATTAATCATTAATTATTAAAAAAATCTTAAATTTAAAACTTATAATGCTGAAATCCCAAGATATGAGCTCATCAGATGCTGGGTGTCTGAACGTTCATAACGTGGCAATAAACGTATTATAAATTAATACATGTTTTGTATTAATACACTGTATTTTCTATTGCCAAGATGCTAGTCTATTAATTTAGAGACACATATAAAAGAACGAAGCTACCCAAGTAAAGAAATACTAGGTGGCTTCTGAATAAACTCATACAAGAAAATTTGCTCTACAGTATGAACTCTGTGCAGAACAATCTTTTCAAAGATAGAGAGGAGACCATTTTATATCATCTTCGGTACCTAAGTTCCAGTAATATGTAAAAGGAAAACAATTTGATCAAATTTGGAGCCTAATCCTTCTGATGACACAAATGAAAAAAATAATTATGCTTTACACAAACATTAATTCTCATTAATTAAATAATCAGTTATTTTAAGTAATATAAAATTATTTTCTTCCCTAAATAGTTTTCTCTTTATTCAAAAATTCTTCCGCAATTTTTTATTTAGTTAATTCCAATTAAATTTTTGAATACACTTTCCATTGTGGCTGATGAATTCTGTTTCAAAGAGAACACTTTGCTTTCCATAGACCTCAAGTTAAAAAAACTCTTCAGTCTTCCAAACTTACATCATATCTTAAGACTTCAATAAATAGAAAAAGATATCTGCTTGCTGCAATATTCAGTTGAGGGTTTGTTTCTTCAGATGATCAAGCTCCTCTAAATCAGAAGATAAGCTCTTTCTAAAATTTGGGGTGCTTAATTGGTCAAGTGAAAAATATTGTTCTAGGTGGTTCTTTCTGCTCTACATAGATTTTTAAAGCTTTAAAATGGCTTTCCTTATTATGCTGAAGAAGATAATTTAAAATATTTTTGAGACAATATTACCGTAATATCAGAAAATAAGAACAAAGTCCATTCAGAATAAATGTGGGTTTATGATCATGATTTTTAATTCTATGAAGAAAAGTGTAAACAGTCA
>JAYRBT010000001.1:14261690-14271696 GCA_036023395.1 Myiotriccus ornatus
AGAACAAAGTCCATTCAGAATAAATGTGGGTTTATGATCATGATTTTTAATTCTATGAAGAAAAGTGTAAACAGTCAGTATTCTTCATTTCCTGGTCTTGCTCCTATGTGAAAAAATAAGCATAATTCAAATCCCATTTTAATAATTTTTTGAGCCATTCTCCATTTTGTTCTTCTGGTATCCTGTATTACCTTTTTGGTAAAGGTACTCTAAGTATTTCCTTAATGTAACCTATTACACATTTTTACATCCTGCACGTGCCCCCTTTGGGTTACAAAAGTGTTAACAAGTTCTTTCATATTGAATTTCTGGCATTCTGGTATGAGCAGACGTGACTGATGTGATGAAGTTTGGAGGTTAAAGGAATAATCTTTCCAAGAGAAAAAGGTTCCTGCGGATTTGAAGGCTGCCAAGTAACTGAAGTGGCATTTGTTGCCTAGTTAGCTGTCACATATCTTGTGAGCAGGAATAATGCCATCCAAGCAGATGGTTGTAATGCAAATTGATGGCCAAGGATTTTGTATTTACAACTACTGGGGATGTCCAAAATTTCACTCTCTTCAGCCGGGAGGATCCATCCATCCAGTGCTTTCAAGCATAAGATTAAGAGGATGAGGTTTCCCTTATGCTTCATCTCACAGCTACTCTGAATTAATCTCCTTGCCACTGTGTCCTTTTTCACAGCCAGTGTTATCCACTGGCATTCCAGTAAAACACACCAAGCAGCAATAAAGCATGTCTACTATATGCATGAAAAAACCCTGTCCTTCTCAGGAGTAATTATTTGAATTACAGAACTAAGACAGATTACAAAAGCAAACAAAATACTTGTTTCCACAAGATGTTAATACATTAAGCAAAACCACAACCTACTTACAGAGAACATTCTAATTTAATAAAATTTCAATACATTGGGATGTCACAAGTGAGACCTACAGAAGACAGTGGCAGTAATATAATCATTCATGCATTAAAAAAGAGTGCATTGTAAAGATAGTTCATCTGATTTTTCTGACAAGTCCTGGTGGTGCACATGTATATGTGCTTGTACTAATATTCATGTTTATCTCATAAGTGAGACCATGTTATTCAAAAGGATTTAAAAATTAAAAGAAAATTACTGAAGACATGGAAATGTGAAAAGCAGCTCCAGGAACATGTGGAATGGCTTTTGAGCTTCACAGACAGACATAATTTTTTTGTAGTACCTGAGAAATTAATTTCTTTGGCAGCTATTTACAGAAAAAGGTATGGTTAATGTTACTGGTATCTGAAGAGAAGGTAAGAAGTGTAAGAGGAAAACAAAATGTGACCAAGAAAACTACCGTGCCATGTGTTATATTTGCATTCAAAAGCTTGCAAGACTATTAAAGAGGAGTCATTAAAAAGTTAGGATAAATAGTGCTACAACTTTAAAAAAAATCCAGCCCACATTTAAAATTGTGGGCAAAAGAAGAGCATCATTAACATCATTGATGATACACTTCATAAGACCATTAATATTACTGGGGTAAGCATCTAAAGCATCAAAACTAAAGTGCCTAGGTCTACAGTGTGTTAGCATAGGAAAAAGAAGTAAGCTTTAGGATGCAATAGGCTTTTCTTACTGTCTGCAGTGAGGAAAGAAAAAAAGACAAGACAATATCTTGATTGTTTTGTATTTCAAAGACAAGAAGGATTAAACGTCACAGCAAAGAACAAAGGTAGGCAATAAGGTTTCAGGAAGAAAATTAGATCTGCTTTCACCCTGTTGGCTTTCTGGGACTAAGAGATACTGAAGACCAATAAAATATGAGATTGGACATAGGGAATATGAAAGATTGATAAATTTAAGATAAATTTGGTTAGAAGTGGAGTTTAAATCCATATAAGTAATTGGGTTCATGTGGGGATGACTTGCAGAATGAAAGAAGACAGTAAATAATTGATATAAAGATAAAACAGAGAACTGAAGAAAGACAGAGTAATAAAATTCCTGAGAGCACAGCATATGGTTGTGGGAAAAGCAGTGATTTTATAGAAAAAAGAGAAAATTAGAATTGATTATATTCTTAGAAGCCTGCATGGAAAGAGGCTATTTGAGACATGTATAAGTTTTGATGACATAAACAAAGAGATAAGTTTGTCTTGATCATTAAACAGTGACTACTTTATGATTAGCCAGTAATATCAGTAATCTCAGAAGACAATTTTCCTTGACTTTTTTTGCTGGATGAATAGTAGCTGTAAAAATGTAACGATATACTTTGAAACTATTAAGTATGTGACTAAGTGACGTTTTAATTACTCTAAAAAAACGGAAACTATTATCCAAAAATAATTGTCAACATGTCAGTGAATTAAGGGGGAAAAAAGAAAGTAAGCAACTGAAATAAGAGAGACATTTTTAATGAGTGAGGGATGAGTGGAGTTCCCTCAACCTTCCTATGGTGGAGTTAAATTTATACTAAGGCACAGCTCTAAAATGCATGTGATGGAACAAAGCAAGAAGTCCCAACCTCTGTCTATGAACTAGATGAGAGGGTCAAAATCTGCCTTAGATCTAGAAGTGTTTGATGTAAAACTAAGTGAGAAGTATTTCTCCATAAATACTTACAGATCTGTTTTTCTCCACCAGAAAGCAAATAAACAAAAAAAAAAATGTGTTTAGAAACTTAAGGATTTAAAATTTCAAATTAATCCAAGGGACACCTAATCTCTTCAACATTGTTGCCCTAGATTTTGTCACAAGGACATGAGAAAAAAAACAGCTTTTGCTTTCCTTTTTTTCTCCCATATAAATTTGAGTAACCCATTTTATGAATCTCAATGGGAAAAATCATTTAGATTCAATTTTCTCAGTTTGCAAACATGGTTATGTTTAGGCAAAATAGATTTCTCTGACAGTTTAGGTGAGGAACCTAAATAAGAACTTTCAATTAAATATTTGAAGGGTAAAATTCCATTATGGTGAAGAATCATCATGTTCAGTTACATACAGTGACCAAAAACATGACTTGCATAGACAGTAACACTGAAAAGACCAAGTTTACTTTATATCACTTTGTATCAAGTTGGAACACTCAACCTTGAAAGTAAAGAGTGTGTAGCTCTTCCTTACATCCTTCCTGTTCTCTTGTTTTTAAAAACTCACTTAATATAGTCTCTGGAACAGAGCAATAATTTTATTCAATTTTAGTACAATAGTCAAACAATGGAAGCAGACAGTTCTGAAGATAAAAATAATAATACAAAGAAAGCAATGGATGACAAATAAGAATAACATAAAATGATAAACAAATATAAGAAAAAGGTATAAAACATTTAGAACCCATACTATTTTATCAAACAGGGCTGAAAAGCCATAAAACAATAAAGAGAATACCTGAATAGCAAATATATAGATATTGGCTTTTTTGGTTTTGTTTTGGCTGGTTGGTTTTCTTTGTTTGGTTGGTTTTTGTTTGGGGGTTTTTGTGTGTGGTTTTTTGTTTGTTTGTTTTTTTTGTGTTTTTTTTTGTGGGATGTTGTATTTTTCAAAACTATTTTTTCCATAAATAAATAAATAAGTCCTAGAAGATATTAAGTTTTGATCATATGCAACTTTGCAGAAAATTTCCTATCATTACACTGATATTGGATATCTCCATACGTGATTTTTTTTATTTTTATTATACTAGTATACTTTTGTTCAAGGTAGTTCTGATTTAATGATCACAGGATGTCACACAAAAAAAAAAAGGAAAATGGCAGTCACATATGAGGACATTTCACAAGAAACCTTAAGGGAAACATATACCAAAGTCTCATTTGCATCTGAACGCTTTTACCAAAATCATGGGCAATTCAGCTGGTCTACAAGATTTAAAATTGCAGAATATAATTTCTGACATTATTTCCCCCTTCCTCAAACTAACAAATGAATATTCTTTTTGTTTGTTTGTTTTCATTGTTTTAGAAGTTTTTGGAAAAATCTACAATTTTTCTACTACTGTATAACTGAGCATGAAGGAAAAAATTTAAAATTCCACATTTTCTTGCATAATTCCTTCTGTAATACGGTCTTCATCTCTGCCTTGTGTGAGCAGGCTGGTCTGAGACACCAGCTCCCTTAAAGCACTATTCCAAGGCCATAGTCGATTAAAACCATGGCAGTGGAATATATACCCTCTTTCATATTCACACTAAATTACTTTCCTTCCCCATTCTCATTCCACATCCAGAATTGATAGTCTAATTTCTTGGACACAGCATTACCAAGTGTGTAGACAATATGGAATATGGAGAACTTTTCCTTAATTTTTGCTTCTAGACTCTGCATAGTTTAAATTTATTTTTAGCAGGTCTACAGTAGATCTATCTACAGTAGATGTTCACTTCTTTCTATTTGTTTTCCCATTTATATGACCTGCTTTCACCTCCTGTTTTTTCCCCAAGGTTTTTGTTGTTTTATTTCTATTCCCATCCATAACCAGTGCTCAACATTTCTGCTAACTTTTCTATTCCTGTATGGTCTGAGTTATGTATTTCACTTTACCCATGGAGAATAACCCCCTTTGAAGACAATGCTCATAAAATCACTTAAGATCTCTATAAGTCTACAGTAGATCTACAGTAGATTGATCTACAGTAGATCTATCTACAGAATATGAAAAGGCGGAGTTATAGTTTGTAAATTTACAAGAAAGAGCAAAACAATGAAGAACCTCTTGGCTTTCCCACGTTGGTGTCATATTTTAAGACAGATGCACTAGATTATTCTGAGAAAGTGAAGTCACACAGAACAGAGTCTGGTAAGAGTTCTCTGTTTTAAACCCAAATAAAACTCCCAAATAATATTATTTAATCCTTGCCTCTCCATACCAAATTCTTTACTTGTGAGAGAAGAGGAAGAAGAGCTGGTTTAAAGGTGCTTTCTTAATGTTTGTAGTCACTTTGGGGTCACTATTAGGTTTGAAATGAGTCATGCTCAGGAAGGAATCCCTGACTGACGCAATTGCGGTTCCAGGATATTTGGATTTGCCTGCAGACATAGAACAGTAATATTTTCCTGACTACATTTGCTGCACTGGTGGGTGGACAGGGAGTGGGGTGAGGGAGAGGCAGTGCAGGGTTCTTTCCCAATCTCCTTGAGAAAGGTCTGGAAACAAATGGCTTAATAAAGTAGCTGGTTTAAAAAGACAGAATAAGGGGAGTACAGATTGTAAAACTTTTGTCTTCAGATGGAGAAGACAACATTCATGCAGCATCAGATGCAGCCCAAGGGATTCTTCCAAGGTGTAAGACACAGATTCTGTCCACGAAGAGAGATTCCTCCTTTTTTATTCATTCAATCTATTATATACAATTTTTTTAAAAACCCCACAACTCTATTCAAAAATATGTTCATATGAGAACTTTCTGCTGCAACCTCATGCACAAGTGGAAGCTGCCTGCAGGCTCCTCTGGTCAGGTGAGCTGGCTGAGTTTATCCCACAACCAAGAAGCCCATGCAGCATAACCTCCATACACATACAGATTACCTTTCCTTAAGATATGTTAAACTACAAATTACATTAATAATATACAGGCTTCTCAAGACCTGAGTACATGGCCCAAAAAAACAAGCATGGCCTTTTGACACCATTAATTCCTCAATTACATCATGTTCTGCAAGACTTTGAATGCCCCATAGGACTCCGCTATACAATTCATGTATTTAAAGATTATTATTCTAAGACACATGCATGTGCACAATACACTCACACATAGAAAATGTCCTAATAGACAATAGAAAATAGAGCAAAGAAGATCCAGTCATAAAAATAATAATAAAAAAGTAAATCTCTTAAGATCTGCTCCTTTTCTCTTAATTTTCTGATCATGCCTCCCTAACTTCAGCAGTTTTTAACTGTCTTCCAGCTGTGAGCATGTTTTGAAGAATCTCAAGTAAGATGACTTTCTGTGCCTTCTATTTTTCACTTGCATGGCTTGAGAGTGTTTTTAATTGAAAATGTTATCCTCCCACAGATTTCTGATATGGATGATATCAGAAAAAGTCAGGAATAGCTAAAATGGTATAAAGCATCTCAAGGTCAGACCATGCAGAGGACAGGTTGAGGTGCAATCTGTTCTTAGCAGTTATTTATCCACCGGTATCTGGGAGTTGTAAGAAGAGATCTGGACCAGCAGCCAAACTGATAAAATTGATTTACCAGTTAAAACTGGCAAACCTGTTCATTAAAACCTCCCTGGTAGAAGGAGAAATCTGTGTATCTTTTATACAGGGGCTCCTAAATATAAGGTATATAATAAAAGCAAGGTGTTTGTATCAGGGTACGGAGCTCCATGTGAGAGCTGCTCTGTAAAAGAAGCTTGGATATACCCATATCCAAATAAATGCCTGAGGCAAGGAGAACTTTGCACAGTCTGCGTGTTTTTGTCAAGAATAAGGTGAGCTGTGCAGTGGGATCCTGAGCAACAGAAGGAGGTGGGGTTTTAAGCAGTGCAATGAGGGAGAAGAGTCGGCCACGTAGAGTGGGATTTTTTTTGTTTCCTTGCTTGCTCTGAGGAAACAGAGAAGAATTTTAACTTCATTAAGATTACACTGAAGTCAGGAACATCTAAAAGGCAAGAGGAGAGACAGAGGATGAGATACAACAAGGAGTGAAAGAAGACAAGGCAGTACTAGAACCCTTAATCTGTAAAAGAAAAATGTTGCCTTTCTTCAGGGGGAACAAGAATAGTTAAGATTTACCTTATTTAAGGAATTAGTTATTAAAATTCAGCAGAATTCTTGCTTCTGAAGCTGCTTAGTTTTAAGCCTTGCATTTATCTGCTTACAATATGAACCATTTTTCCTTCTGACACATTTATGCATTTTTTTATGACAAGTAAATAATATTTATATTTATTTAGCACTGAAGCAATTATGTGATGTGGGCTGATAAATACTAGAAGAATATTTATCAAAAGATGAATGAAAGCTACTAGGCTTTTTTTTGTGTCAGCACAAATTATTTATTCTGTTTACAATAAATATTTTTTGTCCCAGTCACCTGGGAAATCAGACCCAGCCACACATCAGTAGTCTCAATAGCAATTCTAAGGAGGAAAAATCTCTTTCTCTCTATTATTATTTGCCAAACAGAAAATAGACCATTTTGGACCATTTTGTACAGATACTACTTAGTCCTTTAGAACAATCATTTAATAATTCTAGATTATTGTTATTCCTTGTAGAAAAAACCATAACGATCAGACACAGAAACGGATTTAACACATTTCTTTTAAGATGTGAATACACCAATAACAGCTGTAGTTTCTGGCTGGCCCTGACAAAATGCTGTGGACTTCTGTAAAAAATTTCTTTTAATTTTAGGTTTTGACATATTCATATCAAATGATATGAGGATGTATCTGATTTTTACCAGAGTAAATAACTCTGATTTAGGTATGTTAGGAGCAATAACAAAGTACATGATGCAGGTAAATCAGTTATGAATCCTTAATGCACAAAGCCACCAAGACATTCCATTAAGACACAAGAAACATAAGATACCTACTTGCTATAAAGATTTTATTTGTCAAATAAGTGGAATAACTACTATTTAGTAAGCAGATAACAAAATATAAACAACTCTTTCTTTGCTTTTCACAAATCCAAGAGAAAATACTGAACTCTGCTGCATGGGAGGACAAAAGAAGCTGATCTCTACTGTGTTTTCAGGTTTTCACTCCACCAATTTGCTGTTTCTCGAGTGTGGCATTTAGAAATCTTTTTCTTTTCTTTTTTAATTGAAATGCAAAGTACTATCTTATGGACTCTTAATAGGATTAAAAGATTCACCATTCCCTCCTGCCTAGCTGGGTAATTGTACAGATGTACGTTAATTAGCTGTGTGTCAGTGTTTGTGTCTTCCACAGGTTCTGCTGCTCTTACTTGGCTGGGCATCCTGGATTTGGAGGTCTGAAGGGAGGAAATGGTTCACAGAAAGTATTCAGCTTTTAGTCTAAACCTTAGATTTAAAAAAGCAAAATAATAAAATAAATAATTTTGAAGGATGTTAATCATATTTTTTCCTCATTTTCATCAAATCAATAATTCCAAGCAAGTAAACAAGACTTCATGCATTGTAAAGGTACATTTTTATACATGGAAATAGAGTGAGATAACTGTGTAATATTTCTGGTTTCAATGTTGTAGCTGTGATGGTGTCAGATCAGTTAGTCTGTTAAACCAGATCACCTTGTCATTTTTTGGGGCTTTCTTTTTATATATACACTCATGCTAATGACTTAAGTTTGACCAAAGGCAACTAAAAAGGTGAATATAAGAACGGCCATAATTTCACAATATATCAAGTCTTTAAAAGTCACCATAAACAGTCATAAAGGGAAGAGTAAGACAAGACTAAAAATATGTCATACTTCCACTTAGGCCTTGAGTATAGGCTTCTTTCAGCTGGCATTGAAATTTAAATTTAGGTGACCATTTGGGATCAGGTTACAGAATCACTCTGAAATACAATCACCTATTTATACACATTTCCCATTCTTTTTTCTGAAGTTGCAATTTTGGGTGACTTATATTTATATGATCATTTAAAATAGGAGCTGATGACAGAAAAGTCTAGACAATATGGCCACATTTATGGAAACAGTTGGATAAATCTTCAGAAATAAAAATAAACATACTCTTATTATCTTTATATTTGGGAACTGGTCACAGATGGATTGCTCGTGTCTTGAGGGAATTCATTATTTACTCACCAAAATAGGACAATTTGTACTTAAAATTTTAAGGTGAATCTGCTTATGTGTTTGCTCTATTTGATAACACTGGAGCATTTGGTGAGAAAGAAAGAAATTAGGCTTTGGAAATCACTTTGTACCAGCTTTAGAAAACTGTACTTCAAAAATCAGCTTCAAAAATCAAAAATCCCTCAAAAGTCTGGAATCAGTGGTGATCAAATGCTTCTTGAAAATGAGTCACATACTTCCCATTTCCACATCTTTCTATTTGTTTTTCCCATTTATATCACCTGCTTTCACCTCCTGTTTTTTTCCCCAAGGTTTTTATTTCATTCCTACTCCCATCCATACCCAATGCTCAACATTTCTGCTAACTTTTCTATTCCTGAATGGTCTGAGTTGTGTATTTCACTTTACTCAAGGTGAGCAATGCCCTTTGAAGACAATGTTCATAAAATCACTTTAGATCTCTACAGGCCTTGTGGGATGACAAAAAAATCTTAGATGATCTGGCCTGTACTCGGCAGATGTTTGTTATCTGTGTCAGCCTAACCCTGTACCTTCATGAAGAGGTCTTTCATAAATGGTCAGTATACAAGTGGGAATATTTTTGTCCTAATGAGTTATTATTTTTATAAGGATTTATTCTTACAGGTAATGCAAGAGAAAATAATTTAAAGCAACATATAAAAAGGATGATTTAAACATTAATCCACACTTGTGTGGCATGAACTTGGAATGAAAGTGTTCTTTACATAGTGTTGTTTAGTTAATTCAGGAATGAACAATGATACTACCAATAAAGGCTGTCTTCATGAAGAGCCATAGAGAAATTTAAGTTTTTCCAACCCTATTCCAAATTCACATGAGTCCCTACTGTTAGAAACTGGTCAGGCAGTTGAACTAAATAGTTGTTGTAGGTTCCTTAGAATAGAAATAGTCTATTCTAAACTGCTTAGTTATATCAGTGTAATATATCAGTCTTTTTTATATGTCCCAAATCTGAACAATTCAACATGTAGAGGAAAGAACTTTAAATATTCTAATAAGTTAAGCATGGTGAAGATCTTCCAATGGGGTACGTGTATATGGCATTTATGTTCACTTTGTCAAAAAGGAAAGACAATTATAAATAAAGTGGAATAAAACCACTCAACACAATTAAGGTATTGAAATCTAATCATAATACTCACTGAAATGTTATCTGTACCTTTTTTTACTTGATATGAATAACAGGTTGATGAAACAGGATGATTCAGTACATAGCACTGAAATGCTACACAGCTGAAAAAAA
>JAYRBT010000001.1:14271796-14307542 GCA_036023395.1 Myiotriccus ornatus
TACTTGATATGAATAACAGGTTGATGAAACAGGATGATTCAGTACATAGCACTGAAATGCTACACAGCTGAAAAAAAATCATAAGCAAAGAGACCTACTTGCCCAAACCCTAAAATATTTCTTAAAGAGCATAACAAGTAGGATACATCTGTAACTGAGGATATATCTGTACACTATTCACATCAGCAAGATCAGAATCTCTCTCTGAAAAGGATTTTTAAAAAAATAGTTTTTTAAAAATTATTTGTATATGTAAAAAAAAATGATCAAAATACAGTGAGAAGTGTAGCTGAAAGGTGCTGATTTGTTCTGTTTCAAGTGATGACATCATCAAAATGGTTGTGTGATCAGAAGAAAATAGTCATTTTCAGCTATTCTCTCTCACAGTTGTACTGAAGAGAGGGAAACGTCACCAAAACACTGTTCCTTGGCAGAAGGATTCCGTGGTACAGATAAACACAGACTGCACAATGTAGCTTCAGTTTCAGCACTGTAAGCCAGGAGGTGAATGAAAAGGCTGAAAAGCTGATGAGGAGCAAGCAGTGACAGCACAGAGCTCTCTCCAGAAAACCAGTTTGCTCTGGTTGTTTCCAGAGACTACAACAAACCTGCGTTATATGACTACACAGTTATCTCTATACGAGCCAGTTTAAAGGTCATACACATGTGTGTACTGCATGGAAAGCAGTCTCCACACTTAAATGAGTTAATAACTGGAGAGAGATCAGTTTGCTGTGGTCTCTTTATCCGCCTGTGCTGCCTGGAGATTAAAATCACACACACATATATTCATGTAGCTTAGTGTATGCACTAATGCTTTATTTAGAAAGGCATGAATACCAAAGCAAGTGTATTCAAATAATTAAAGAAGGAATTGATTTGAATTGGGATTAACGGACTTTCACTCTCTACAATAATGTCTGAATTGACTTTCGAAGAACTGGTTTTTACTCCATGCCCTTAACAAGATGACCTTTGGAAAAGACAGTCAGAGGGTACTGCAGCATTACACGATAAATGGTATGATGTATGATCTGGGGCCATTAATGCCTGCTAGTGCCCTCAGGGTCTGACTGCATGATGTATCAGGGAATTTCCCAGGTGATTACTTTACTATGTTGGCTTAGTGTTAAAAGAAAGTTGGGTGGTTTAAAAACAGTAGTTTCAGCTACTCGCTGGTTCCTTACAGATGAAGTCCTAACTCTGTTTAATTTGTGTAGTCTACTAACTGTATCTTCCAGCTATTTTTTCAGTGTGAACATTAAATTTTTCATACATACAGTTACAGACATGCAAGTCTCAACAGGATCAAAGTCCATGGATAATTCATGAAAAAGAGGTACATTTACAGCAGATTTCCTATTTTGGCTTGCTCCCTGAATATTCTTTGACAAAAAAATGCATTCACCTTGAATTCCACAAAGACCAGTGCTTAATGAAGGTATAAAAATATGTCTATTCTCTGTACTAGTTTGTTATATTAAAAGTTCGTATTAGATTCCTATCTAACATTCTAGTTTTCTGAATTATTTGTGTCTCTTCCAGTCTTTCACTCTCTCACCTGTCCGTGGTGTTTCTAGTTAGGCTGAGAACAGTTTTACTTGAAATAAAAGGAGGGATACATCAAAGGACTTCTGGAGGGAGGTCAGCATCTATTCTAAAGGTTAGACAGGAGTTAAGTAGAATTAGAGTAGTACAACATTTCACTTAGCTTAATGGTATCTCATAAAATTCAACTTTTCCTGTCGTTAGTTATCAACAAGAGGAATTTGCTCTCTATTCTTTGTCTGAATGATACCCAAAATAACTGAAGAACCCTGCTCAGAACACATTGTAGAATTTTTTTTTAAACTGTGTGAGTATTCTGAAGACCTAGAGTAAGGGACATCGTGCAACCCTTCTGAATGCAACAAAAAGAAACCTGGATTGTTCTCTGAAATCAACAGAGAAAACTAAGAAAATGCAGGGAGGTGGTGGAGGTAGTGAAGAGAAACCAAAAGCTGAGACAGTACAAACAGTTTGAACTGAGGGGCATTCTTTTTACACAATCTACCTGGTGATTCTCATATGCCCCAGGAGAATTAGCAGATTCTCACCATCTGAGCACCTGAGAGTTACATCCTGTAGCTGCGCCAAATTTCCGGTGCTTCAGAGGATGATGACTGCTCTGCCACCCTCCTTCCTCCAGAAGGAGGAAGAAAAAAATTTCCTGAATCCTGTAATCTAGGTATGATGCTAACAAGCATAATTAACAAACACAGATAAAATGTTTTTCATTAATTGCGAGATTACAGAGAAATGGATCATAGTACAGAGAAATTCACTAAATAACTTCTGTATTAAAATTTTCCTCCTTTGTTGTGTTTATATTCAGGAGTATTCTACTGGTTTTGGAGAGAACTCAATTACTACATGGAAGGACATTCAGCTACAATTTCTATAGTCACAAAGAACAATTTAGTGTAGTATCATTCTTTCTCTAAACACCATTGATTAAAAAAATCTTATTAATTCCCCTTGCTTAGAAATGGTATCTTACAACAACAACAAAAAAAAAAACCAACCAACCAAAAAAAATAAATAAAAAAGAAAAAAGTTCAAGAAATTCTTGAAGGAGTATATATTTTTGATCATACACATATTTTGCAACACATAAGCTTTGCAAAATAAGAGTGCCTAGCAAATTATACGCTCAATAATAACTGTCAAATGGCCCTAGTTCTTATTTTAGGACTAAAGGGATGCACTAATATTAAATATGTTTTTGGGTTTGAGCAAATCATTCTTCTTTCCTGACAGAGTAATACTATTAGCGTAATATGCCCCTGCTGCCTAAGCTGCATCTAACTGAACACTGCTTATTACTGTCAAGGAAAGCAGAAGTCAAATACATATAATTTGCTTCAGCTCTGTCATCTAACACAGTATGGAATACAAACTTAGTGCCTAATGTGGAAAATTTAAATCGGGCTATAAATAGCTTTTAAAATAGCAAGCATGATAAAAGCAATTTATGTATTGAACAAATACAGAACTTGCATTAATATCACAGTTCTATTAAGCAAATAAAAGAGAATCTAATTACATGGAGATATGCCATTTACAGATAACTCTCTTCAGCTTTTTTGTGTGAAGTTTGTAAAGGGACACGCAAAGCTGGCATAGCCTCTTTATATGCCAAAATCTTTGCCATAATCTATTCATATGCTGGTACAATCATCCAAGTCCTAGCATCAATAAAATAGAAATCACTTTTCGACTGATTTTTTCTTTGAAATAAGATTTCACATGTGGAAATTTATTCTATCTGAACACAGCAATATAAACTATTCCTGAAGAGGAAGCCTGGCTTAGATAAGTTACTGTTTTATCCCCTGTGGTTGTGGGTTTTTCACTGAATCACAGAACAGCTGAGGTTGAAAGGGCCCTCTGGAGGCACAAGCCCCCTGCTGAAGCAGGAGAAGGTACAGCCAGTTGCCCAGGACTATGTCTACAAGGATTTTTGAGGAAAAAGCCCCTCTAAGAAGGGAAGTTCTGCAACCTCTCTAGGCAATCTGTGCCAGTGTTCAGTCATTCTCACTGTGAAAAACTGCTTTCAGATGTTCAGATAGAAACTCCCACACTTCAGTTTGTGCCCACTGTCTCTTGTTACTGAACACCACTGAAAAAAACCCTGGCTGTTCCCTCTCTGCACCCTCTCCTCAGATGTTTAGACATACTGATAAGATCCCCTCTGAGCTTTCTCTTCTCCAGGCTGAACTGTTCCAGCTGTGTCAGCATTTCCTCGCAGGTGAGCTTCTACGGTCATTTTATCAGTAGTCCCAAGGTAGAGAGATTGCATATTCCAAATTTACACCCAATTTTGGACTACAGATGCTCTCTAGCTCCTGCCAAGCAATGAAAACTCACCTCCACTTTGGAAAATTGATTTGTTTCCATGAATGATTTCAGCTTTAAATTGTTTTGTCACAGTACTCTTGACCAGCTCCAGTTATCCATGTAAAATTTGCACATCTGCTGTTGACATTTAAACAAGTTTGATATTCAGCTTTAAGTACTAGCTACTGAATATTCACAGGCTACACATTTGAGAAGTTTAATAGATATTTCTTTATGACATCACAATTACTGCATTGCACCTTATAATTATATCTTATAAATGTGATTGCATGTATTTACACTAATTACACAATTACAGATAATTTCATGAATTATGGAAACACACAGAGTGACTAAGCTTTCTTGAAAGAAATAAGTAAATCAGCAAAATACAAATGGCCCCAAAAAATCATTGAGAAAGTGAAAGGATTCTACACAAAATTTCTCAAATTAAGAATTTCCTTCCAAAACACCTTAGTATAATCCAAGATATAGATGTAGATATATATATATGCTAAGCACACTGTTTAATTATGTGAGAATATAGTTGAAACTAATTAAGTGCCTGTGTTCTGAGCACATATACAGTGAAAATCAGAGAAGACTCTTCTCCAGTATTTCTTTTTGTGCACTTGCCTTACACCAGCACTTGAGTTGATCAAACTTAAAAATCACATAATGGCAGAAGTGCAGTATATACACCTAATCTTTTCAAACCAGACTTAAGGATATAAACTGATATAAATACATTGAACCCAAACTTTGCAAATATTTATGCATATGCCTAATGTTTGTTAATTTGTATTTATATTGTTGTATTTATAGTGAAGGTTGTCCAACAGAATGCTTAAATCTAGTCCTGACAATACAGATTTTTTTATGATATTGTGACATTCATTTCTATGAATTTTTAATAATACAAATGTCTCACTTAAGTGTAACAGAAATCATCAGAATTTCCACATTTTTAGATGGGTTAGGTAAGCATAAATATAGATATTATAGAAGCTTAGCAGACAGAAAATAATTATGGAAGATATTAAAGATAGTAAATACTTGATAATGTGCTCTGTGCAGCCTAAAACTACATCAAAAGAAGGTGTTTTTATTTCATATTTAAATTTCATGCAATGATTTTTATAGGTAGAAAATGTAGATTAATACACTAGTGAGGCAGATTCTATGTATATAATATGCATTTTTTTTAATATGAATAATGGTTTCTTTTATGGTGTTACAAAAAAATAATAACAGCATACTCCATATGCATGGGTGCAGAAAAAATGTTTTTTATCCTTTTAAAGAAATTTGAGCACCAGGTGTTTGTTAATGGTATGATTACAGAAAAGAAAAAAAAAAAACTGAAAACTTGTCTTCTGGTATTTTAACAATTGCAACCACAATCCACAGCTTTCTGTGTGGGAGAAACAAGGTCAGGTCAGGAAAATAATACAGGTGTATTGAAAAGCATACAAATAACACCTGTAGGGAGAAGTACCAATGGTGCCATGGAAGGTTTAAAACTGGAAGAAGGAAATAAAGGTTGTCATCGGAGCAAAAAGGAAACTTACAGGTAATGCACTATACTAAAAAAAATTGATTTGCAGCAGGAGTGAATAGAAATCCACTGAAAGAAATTAGATGCTAACCTAGAAACAGAAAACAATTTTGGTGCTGAGAGATCATCTACAGATGCATGTCAAGTCAATTAATACAGTCTTGAAGGACTTAGCTATACTAACTACAGTAGTAATTAGCTGTGCCACATAATCAAGTCACCAAGCCTGACCAGGTACCTCAATTTCTGTTCTTTCACTCTATTGAATATTTCAGTTCTTTAGGACCACAGCATTGAAGCTTAACTTAAATTGGCGCTGCAGTCAGCCCACATTGATTTATCATTTCAAGAACTCTTAATTCTATATAATTTGTCAACTTCAGTCAATTTAGTAGCAAGCTTAAGCAAAAAAAAACACTTGGCCTACTTTAAATAAGTCAGCTTAATGGATTATATCAAATACATTTTCTAACATGGTCTGAAAATGAAATTAGCATTTAGCAATAACTGCCTTCTAAAGGAATGTTTATTTAATTGTTAGGGATTACTAATAAAAATTTTAATTAATATTTGATCTTTGATTCGTATCTTCCCTATATTGGCTTGAGTTTGAGGACTATGAACTGTGACCCAGCAATAGCACTTTAACAAGGGTTGGCATAAGATTACTCTGCAAATCCTTTGACAGCTTACAGTTAGTCAGTGGGAAGTGTATTTTCCTTATCTCATACTGAAATAAATGGGGATCTTGCTATCAACACTTAAGGGAGCTTAATTATTTTTATAATTTCTGTGGCCAACAAAATTTAGCTCTAAAGAGAAGCAATGAAAAATAACAGGTATAAGTCTTCATATGTGCTGACACTGTAGGAATTTACAAGCAGAGTCTAAGGAGATGGAGAACAGGACTGTGGTGAGCAAACAGGAAGGGTTTAAGATCATTACAACCAACAGGCTTTTGCTGGCTCTCAGAAGAGCTTATGCAGAAGCAGAGTAATGGTGTTCACCAGAGTATCATGGCATTCTCTTAAAATGGAAATGTCTTACTGTAGGAAACTAAAATGTTGTTCGGTTCAAATTTAGCCTGAATTTAATAAATCATAAGTACTGTTGGCTGAGAATTCTCTAATGAAATTTTTTTCTCCCTGTAAAGTGCCTCTATTCTCTAAATAAGTCTTTACCATAGTGTATTGGCTTAAATTATCTTCTGACAGAACAGTGTTTTGAGAAAACACTGCCTATTAGATTTCCTCCCAAAACTCTCACGCTTACCTCCCAACTCTCAGCTTTGCATCTTCCGTCTATATAATTGCAGCTGAATTAGGAGTCCTGGGGCTTCACAAGGCCATAATTTGAGTCAATCACACACTGAAATCAGCTCCAGGCAGACAGGATCTTGGTGATATGTAGATAAATAAGTAAAGTCCAGTGCAGTGGTCACCCCAGGTGAATGACTGAACTGCCCCAGGCTTGCCTTTGTTTCACTTCAGGTAATGAGCTGTGACTGTTCAAAAGAAAGTTGGAAATCACTAGAAATAATCTGCAATAGACTTTTAATTTCATGGAACTGTCTGTTATTCCAGTTTGATAGACAAAATGGGGGAGAAAAAAAAAAAAAAAGAGACTGTTAAAATCCACCCACCACCCCCTCCTATACATAAATGGGATTCCAGTTCTGAAATATGTAAAAAAAAACACTGGGGCAAGAAATGAGAAATAATACTTCCAGCCTCCAAAAACAGTGAAAATATGTGTTTAAGACCAGTATTTCAATAGTTACCAGGGCACTGAGAACTAAAATGTCCAGAAGACTCCTGCTACAGAATAGAGATCCTCACTGAGCTGAGGATTTTGGTTAGTGGGAGGTGTCCCTGCCCATGGCTAGATGGGACTAGATGATCTTTAACAGGTACAGAAATTCAAACTGTCTAATGCTGTATTCATGTTATGTTTCCAGTCAGCTAACTACTGTTGTAGCTCACAATCTTTAAAGTCCATGCCTTTTGAGAGATTTCATTCACATCTGAAAGAAGACTGATAAAACCACTTTCACTTCCCTACTTCAAGTGGGGAAGTGATAGCACTTATCATTACTCCTTGGGAAGGACAAAGACAAAAAAAAAAAGTTTTACTGAAGTGAATCCAATGGCTGGAGGACTGACTGAAGGTGTGAAATTATGATTATTGGGTGAAAAACTGACTGAATGGGAGAGCTCACAGGGTTGTAGTGTGAATGGGGCTACATCTGTCTGGGCACTGGCCACCAGTGTTGTTCCTCAGGGTTCAATTCTAGAGCCAGTTCTGTTCAGTGTATTTATCAGTGATCTCAATGCAGCAGTTGAATTCATCATTAGCAAGTTTGCTGATGACATCAAGCTGGGAGGTGCTGTCGGCTCTCCCGGGGGACAAGATGCCTTGCAGAGGGGTCTAGATAGATTGGAGCACTGGGCAATCATTAATGGGATGAAATTTAAGAAATTAGGAAAATGCTTGATCCTGCACCTGGGAGGGAGTAATACTGGGCACAAGTACAAACTGGGAGAGGAGTGGCTGGAGGGCAGCCCTGCAGAAAGGGATCTGGGGGTGCCTGTCTGCAGCTGGACCAATGTGCCTGGGCAGCCAAGAGGGCAAACCTCATCCTGGGGTGCATCAAACATGTCATCACCAACCATCAAAGGAGGTGATTATCCCTCTGTGCTCAGTGGTGGTGTGGCCTCACCTCGAGTACATGTGCAGTTCTAGGCCCAGCAATTTAAGAGGGATGCAAGGTTTCTTGAATGCATCCAGAGGGAAACAAAGCTGATGAAAGGGCTGGAAAGCATACGCTAAAAGGAACCACTAAGGACTCTGGGCTTCTCCAGTGTGGAGAGAAAGAGGGTGACAAGTGAATTCATTGCTCTCTACAGCTTTCCTGAGGAGGGAAGTGGAGAGACAGGTGCTAAGCTATTCTTTAGATCCAGCGACAGGATGGATGTGTTAATTGCTGCATCAGGAAAGGTTTAGACTGGAAATTAGGAAGCATTTCTTTACTGAGAGGGTGGTCAAACACTGTAACAGGCTTTCTGAATGGGTGGTTGATACCACAAGACTGTCAGTGTTTTATCTATGCCCTCCTTACTCAGCACTGGGAAGGCTGCACCTCAAATCCTGACTAGAAGACACACTGAGGTGCTGAAGTGTGTCCAGAGAAGGGCAATGGAGCACAAGTCTGATAAGGATCAACTGAGGGAGTGTTTAGCCTGGAGAAAAGGAGTCCCAGAAGAGACCTTCTCATTCTCTACACCTGAAAGGAGGATGTAGTGAGATGGGCGTTGGCCTCTTCTCCCAAGTAACAAGTGGCAGGACAAGAGGAAAATTTACCAGGGGACAATTTAGATTGGATTTTATGTAAAACTTCTCACCAAAAAGGTTATCAAGCACCGGAACAGGCTGCCCAGGGAAGCAGTGGAGTGACCATTCCTGGAGATATTTAAAAGATGTTTAGATGTGGAGTTTAGGGATGTGTTTTAGTGGTAGATTTTGCAGTGTTAGTTTTGCAGTTGGACTCGATCTCGAGGGTCTTTTCCAATCCAAATAATTCTATGAATTTATGAATAAGAAAATGAATTAAAGTTCACATATAAAAATTTAATCAGGAAGGAGATTAGCAATAAATGACTATTTCCCTCTTTTAATTAAAAGTATTATTTCTCAGTGTTTTTTTACCAAAGGAAAGTTTGGTATTTATGAAAACACACTTGAGTATATTTTTTTAAAATCTTTCTCGTTTTGAGGGAATGAAGAATTAATGACCTGATTACTCTTTAATCCCTGGTATCTCTGTCAAGAAAGTAATTTGATGCTGCTAAATGTAGCAGGCATATACTAACATATCAAGGATTTAGTGTAAGAGCTAAAAGGCAGAAAACAAGAATAGTATTTCTAAAAAAATGCCATATTTTCAGAGGGTGAACTACTGAATTTTAGGGGAGGTTGGCAACATATAACCCACATTACAGAATCCTGACACAAAAGGCACAAGTCAGGGAGCTAATCTGTCTAAAGCAGATACGTGAGATCACTGGTAACTCACGGCAAGTCAATTTTTTGTGCTTTCCATTGCCACAAAGATGACAACATGTAAAATGAAACTGAATACACCTGGAGCAGTACATTCTAAATATCAAAAGCAGGTTGCAACTACACCAGGAAATTGAAAATATGATTCTCACTGTCTTAATCTTTTCCTACTAACATGAAAAAATTAGTAGAGAGAATGGAAGAGACTCCCCCATTTCATGTCCACTGCGAGAAACAAGACCAAAACACTGTTCAGCTGTGAAGTATGATTTGTAGCAAACACAAAATGAAGTGAAAAAAGATGTATGAAAGGCTTGGCTGCAGAGTTTAGCAGTGTTACAGATTATATTGCAGTAAACTAGAGTAGTCACATTTTGACCATGATGGTCTGGCACCACAGGCAGGACGAGGTTCTCCAGAGAGGTAATGGCTATTATAATTGAAAAACAAGGACACAGGGCTGAGAAGTTCTGTACTACATCTAATCCCACCAGCTGGAATCTGATGAAAAACCTGTCTCTCTCTACAGTCTTGTCTTCAGAAACTATTAGTCTACCAATTACAGACACATGGAGAATTGCTTCTGAAACTCATATCTTCCCATATGATCGTACACCTTTAGCTTATTTTAAAAATATTCCTACTGGTTATTGAATTGAATCTATTCATGTCCCTGAATAGATCTGAAACATGATAACTGGCTTTTTAGAAATGGTATTCCAGAGGCCTCTGACACAGTTTCCCAGAGTACAAAGAAAGGTATACAAACAATGCAGCTGTGATGAAAGGAAACATTTAGGCTTCATCTGAAAATACAGGTAAAAGTTCTGTCTGCTCTTTGCAAATGTCTTTGATATGGAGAACACATTTTTGCTGCTCACCTGCTTTAAGTGTTTTATCAAACTTTTATTCAGAAGGAAGCATATTTACTACCAGATGTATATGTTGCCACAGAAACATAAGAGATTCTTGAAGGTGTTTTGAAGCAGAAGCTGTAGAAAATATTAGTAGATAAAGCAGATAAACAAAGCCTCAAGAAATAATCTCAATTTATGAAAATCAATAGTGAAATTATTTTTTAAAACTAAATGCATGTTCTGGAACCACTCAAAAGTGATGATATACTATTTTACAGGTTTAAAAATTTTAAAAAAAGATAGCTATATTATCCTAATATACTCAAATATGAACATTTACATAATATTAACTGAAGGAGAACAAGGTCACTAAATCACCAGTCAAGAACAGAAATGGTTGCCTTTAAACAGACATCATGTAAAATAGCAGGCTGTCAGTAGACAAATCTATGACAGCATTTAGGGACATGGCAATAAAATGATAGCATGGCCAAAGCTCACTTATAATTGCCAAATTGAGTTATTCAATTATTGATGCAACAATGGTCAGTGACAGTTTATTTTTCCCTTAGCTGTCACTCCCTTAATAGAAGTGAGGGTGATGGAGATTGACCTCTGCCATCTTTTTGACTCTTCATGTGGTAAGAAGACATTACCAATGAATAATTACAATGTTTTGCACAAATAATTCAATTAAGGAATCCCATATTTCTGTTTGTTCTCCATAGAAAACATATATCTAGGAAAAAATTTCTGAGGAGTTATTTACAGCACCTTTCCTTACTGAGACAGAAAATAATGTTATAACTGCAGACTTTTTACTGTATTTTTCTGTTTTCTGAGATAAAATCATTGGTTATGTATTTCAAGTTTATATACTGTTTATGGTATCTATGCCATAAAATATATATTTAACATCAATCACATATATGCTTCTGCAAGCCTCATTTTGAAGCACCAGCTTCATGTTAAGTGTGCATAAAAAGTATTTCTTGATCAGAAACCGTGTTTATTGTTTTCTTCCTTTTATAGCACCGTGGTGCTTGTATTTCAGTACAAATAAGGGCACAGAAAGGGGGAAATGTTTCTGTTAATTTAGAATAATTATCTACCTCATTATCTATAATATCCCATTATAGTCAATATTTAAGACTGATAATCTTCATGTGTTGCTCAGATAATGTCAATTAATTCATTCTGTCCCATTTAGGCAACCATATCTTTGCACAGTGAAGACACAGAAGCCCATTGTACCCAAAGATTACATACACTCATGACTTGGATATGGTCAAGCTTTTGAAATGAAGATTTTAAAAATGAAACACTGATTCCAATGTCTTATGTTTGGAATAGAAATGATCAATGACCCAATCAGAGTAGAAAGGATTCAGCAGAAAGGACTCAGTACCTATGATATTCATTGCTTTGCTGGATCAATATTTGAACTGCCTGCTAAAGCCCAGCACTGGTATGTAGAAATGGCAAGTTATTATAATCTGAAGGCTATTTGATGAATGATAGGGAGCTAATAGAAAATCTCAGTGCCCAGTAGCTCTGTTACAAGTAACTATATAAGTAGAGTCATCATCACAATTGGCATTTCTATGGCTATTCCGAGACAGACATTAACTAAGAATAAAATATACTGATGCTGGAGGCTTTTCAGCAGATAGTTTTTCCTTTAAATTTCACATATCACTGTGGTTAACATGGCTTCATCTCTGATCAATCTAGGATAAAATGATTGATGATGCATTAGCCACTAAAATGTCTAAATTTTTTTCATAATGCTTTGCTCTCACAAGGTGATCCTTGTGTGAACAAAAAGAAAAATCAATCAGATAACATGGAAAATCACTAGCTATTTCTATCTATGATGTAACTTCCTAGGGAGATGCAAAAACTCTTAACTTTCAGAGTAATTTCCGAACCGGAAAATAGCTCACACAGACTACGTAATGTTCCTTACCCATGAAGGATCTCAAGAAGCACATATGGAACCGACACTAACACCAGCTATTGCCTATCACCTTAGAGAATGTTCATCTCTTTTGTCACATAAAAACATTTATGCCGTGTGATTTTATTACACAGTGAATCATTGCCTGATTTCCACAAAATTAAAATATTGCAGGAGTAAAGCACTCATACTTTTTCCCACAAATCTAGAAAAGATAACATCATGGCAGCCAACATGGTCAACACCATGTAAATACTATGTACCTAGGTTGAAGACTGTATGATTTACAATCATTTGGCAATTTACAGTCATTTGACATTTAGGATATTAAAACTTTGTGAGAATGTATTAAATTTATTCTTTGTGAGAACTGTGAGATTGTATTAAATAGTCCATATTCCAGTCCACGATAAACTGTTTAACCCATGACCTGTGGTAGTATACATTGTCTTGTGATGCTCAGGTTTTCTGAAAATTATAAATGCCAACAGCAGCTGCAGAAGGACTGGTTGTGCCTGAGTAGGTGGAATAGGTTTCAAGTCACCATAGGAAACCATGACAATTTTAGACTGCGATACAAAGCTTATAGCTGTCTACAGAGGAAAATAAAATGTCCTATTATATATAGGCAGTTGAAATATGGTTAGGAAACACCAAATTATATAATAGAATAACAGAATTGTAAAATTGTTAAGGTTGGAAATGACCTCAAAGGTCATTGAACCCAGGCATTAACATAGCACAACTGTTCATCAGTAAACCATATCTCCAAGGGCCATATCCACACATTTTTTGAACATTTCTAGGGATGGTGATTCCACCACTTTCCTGGGCAGTATGCTCCAATGTGTGACCACCCTTTCAGTGTAGAAATTTTTACTACTAATAATCTAAACCTCTCCTGGTCATTTCACCTCATCCTGTCACTTGTTACTTGGGAGAAGAGACCAAACCCCGCCTCACTACACCCTCCTTTCAGGTATCTGCAGAGAGGTCCCACCTCTTAGGTCCCACCTGAGCCTCCTTTTTTCCAGGCTAAAGGCCTCCAGCTCCCACAGCTCCTCCTCATCAGACTTGTGCTCCAAACCATTCCCCAGCTCTGTTGCCCTTCCCTGGACACGCTCCAGCACCTCAGTGTCTTTCTTGCAGTGAGGGGCCCAGAACTGGACACAGGATTCGAGGTGTGGCCTCACCAGTTCCCAGTACAGGGGGACAGTCACTGCTGTGGTCCTGGTGGCCACACTATTTCTATACAGGCCAGGTACCACTGGCCTTCCTGGCCACCTGGGCACACACTGGCTCATGTTCAGCTGCTGTTGAACAGCACACTCAGGTCCTTTTCCTCTCAGCTGCTTTTCAGCCACTCTTCCCCCGCCTGTAGCACTGCAGGGGGGGTTTGTGACCCACGTGCAGGACCCAGCACATGGCCTTGTTGAACCTGATCCTTAGCCTTCGCCCACTGATCCAGCCTGTCTGGATCTCTCTGCAGAGCCTTCCTGTCCTCCAACAGAGGAACGCTCCAGCATGACTTGGTGTTGTCTGCAGACTGACTGAGGGTGAATTAAACTGTGAGGTAGCACAAGAGGAAAAGATTCAGAATTCAAGAAAATTGAAGATATATGGACATCTAATATATTCCCAGGTACTAGAAGCGGTGAGTAAACAGCCTGTATGGCTATTGCACATTTTTAGAGAGAAGTTTCTTAATATTTTGTATGTCAGAGACTAACACAATTCATGTATGATCTTAACAAACCACACAGTTCTAGTATAACTTTTACACCTAAAAAAGAAAATCACATAAAAAAGGCTTCCTTTTGTCCTTGCAAATCTCTGCCATCATGAACACCTCAGTCCAGAATTGCCAGCTGGAAAAAAACAGTAAAAAAAAGTTTTCAGATATGTTTAATTATTCTAAACCACCTTCATTTTTGCTTTGAAATTGTTGGGGCACTCAAAATTGCTAATCTAAGTCTTGGATAATTCACTAGTTAAATTTTTCTTTGATAAAATTTTGAATAGGAATTGAACACTTTCATGTTAAAGCTTTCAATTGAAAAAGCTGGAAAGTGTTATAGATGAACTTGTAAACATCAGCATAGTAAATTTTTCAAAGTTCTTTTCTGTTTTAGTAATGAATATGTCTTCTGATTATACTTCTGTCTCCATACTTTGCCAAAGTGTTTAGAAACTTACTACAGCAAGTTTTTGTTTCACTGAGACAAAAACAAAGGAAAAAACCCCAACAACAACAATAACAAAAAAATAAAATAAATAAATCAAAAAACGCAATGATTTTTCCATCATTATGGATTGAAAACACAGTTAAAAAAAAAAGGCAAAATCACCTTCCAAAAATTCCAGAATTCTAGACTTGATTCTGCTGATTTACTTTGAAATGTCTTTAAAAGATGCAAATACTGTTTGAAAGAAAAGGTGTGGTCTGCAACAACAAATGCAATTGCAGTATATATTAAAGGGAGGGCAAGAAAAGGGAGAATGCTCGTGAAGTTCCAGATATTGAAACACCTAAAGCACTATGTATTTTAGCACAAATACATATCCATACTCTGAAGTTTTAGACAGTCAGCCTCCTAAAATTTCTTTTTCTCTAAAACTTAGGCAATTATTTCTTCATTTTAGCTGGCAAGAATTATTGTTGCTGTACTAAGTTTATGCAATAGAACTCACATTAAAATTTAAACAATGTTCAAGTTGGAAGGACAAGGATATTTGAATTTGCATGGGTTTTAATGCTATCATCACATGTGGTCAGCAGTTTTCATTGGAAAAAAAAAGAAAATAATAAATGGAAAAACTATGTCCAGAAAGATAAGTTACAAAGTTTCCATTCACAACAGGTAGTGGCAATAATTCATAATTAGACAGCTTGACCTTATTTAGATATCTTATGAAGCACATAACATAGTTTCTTCCAATTCACTAAAGATAATTAAAACTGATTTGATTTTTGTTACAGTTACTATTATATCATTAGATTTATAAAATGGGAAACTTGTAATGAAAACCTTGTTAAATCTCTCAGTATGAGTATCTTTTAAGTACCAGTACAATACATAACTTTTCACTCTTTTAACCTGAGGACATCTCTCCTGGACCCATTATTGAGGACTGTAATTATTCGAAAACTGAAATTACTTTTGTAGTTTAGAAATGAAAGACCAACTATTTCAGTGTGAAAAGGAGATTATAAATAGAGAAAAATGTGGGCCTTGTCCACAGAAAGGAACTTTAAGTAAAAGGGGCATGACTTCTGAAAATATATATGCACAGCCCCACAAGAATTTCTTTTACTAAAAAAATTGTTTGTAGAATTTTTTATAATACCTAACAGAGTAACTTTAAACCCAGAGAAATTAGGAAATAGTAATGTGCATGACATTTTTATCTGAAGTTTATCTGATGACACACCTTGTAAATCAGTATTTTTAATTATTGTGAAAGTAAGAATTTCACTGACTACCAATTTTTTCTTTTTTTTTCTTTTTTTTTTCTATATGGTAAAAGACATTGTATGCTGCTTTATAATTTCATTTTAAATATATGGTTCTCTGAATAAAGAACAGACTCATATAAAGTATATTGTCAATCTACTGTTTAACATTAATTCCACTATTTTTCTTCTATTTGGTTTCTTTTGATTAATTTTGTGAAAAAGTATGCCAAGCACCATTATCTCTCTCTTGGAAAATGGACAAAGAAAAAGTTAAACTGAGAACACTTTTTGGATATACTCAATGCCCAAGTACTCATAGAATTAATCTGAATTAATCGTTACTTAAAAATATTCATCTACAGACTCAGTACATAAAAATACTTTTAGCCTGTAAAGCTATGCATGAGAAAATTAGGAAACGCTGATCCACAGTTTTTATTTAATTTGATGCCTCTTTTACCTCTCTTCCTATACAGTGAGGAATCTAACTGTAGAGTCACTAATTTTTCCACATAACTCAGCATTATGATGCAGAGATAATCATGGACATACATAAGGACAGAGCTGCTCAGCCAAAGCAAAACCTGTCGTTTTCTAAGTTGCAAGTGCTTTAAGTCACAATTCTCATTGCAAACATGGAATTAAGTCTTCCTGTGCTAAGTCTTCCATTCTGTCATTAAGGAAAATGGGAGTTAAATTCACTTGTCACAGCAACAAAAGGGCTTGACCCATTTCACCACTGCCTCATAAATGTTCGTCCTTTAGATACAAGATTGACTATCAGAGACAGGGAAAGATACTCTCACAACAAGCAGCTGCTTAGATCAAGAGATGCTACATTTTAGGATGAATGGGGTGCTCACAAGGTTGTCCCCTTTGGTCAATGAGGTAGAGGAAAAGGGGATTTTCTTGTCCCCATACAAAAAAAAATCAAAGCCTTATGGAAGAAAACCATGGCTAAAGTGGAAGTTGTGAAGGGAAGTCCAAGCTCAGTCTTCCTTAGTTCTACTTAAGCCAGTGAGGTAGCTTTTTCAAGGCAGCACTTCACTGCAAGCGCTGCAGAACATACACTGAAGTGCAAAACTGCTCAAGCAATTCATTTTACTTTTCAGCAAAAATCACTGAATCTTAGAATGAACAAATTATTTCGGCATCTTCAGTGCCTTTTTCCCTGGAGAGAAAGAAGAAAGCCTCTTTGCATGCACTGAACTCAGGTTAGCTGATTTTTAATTTCATGGAAAGCGGAAAAGGTAATTTTATGTCAGGGATAAATATCAGACAGTAGTACAGAGAAGGTGTTCATCTTCCTTAACAACACAATTCAAAAAATTCTGAGGAGGTGAAGTAAAACTAAAAATGTACTGAGTCTGTAGGTGAATGTCTCTACTTAATATGCAGTATTTACAAGTAAATACAAACTCTATCTGCATTGCTTTGCCACCAAGATTGATTAAATTTTAAAGAGACAAAATGCTTATTTGTATCAGTACATCAGGAAAACCTATTATATTGGTTTGAAATTTCTTTGCCAATTATTTACAAATGTCTAACAACAAGAGGTTAAAGTTATGTTAGCAAAATAATTTGCTATCTTATTCATGCAGAAGACAATTATTAATGGCTTCCATTACTGCAGCTAAAATGCATAAAGTCAGTCTATTTTATGAGTTTGAATGTACTCCTTTTCCAAGTTTATCACATATAGAAGGGAAGAATGATTTGAAACTCATTAACAAAAAGACACTTAAGAGTATTAATATTTAAAATTACAATAGGATTGCAATATTGCAGAGACAATAGATGCTTCCTAAACACCTACTTATTATATTTTTATCACTGTCTCATTAAACCAAACACAGGAGCACTGTGCTTTCTTTTTTTTTAACAGTTTGCTTACTGTATGAAATTTTTCCAAGTCCTTTGTCTTGAACATCATGTCTATTACCTGAAGAATGTGTTTTTCTGTAATTCATCAGAAACCTCAGCAATACATATTGAATCAACACTCCTAACACCATTCAGACAATGCAGTTTTTTCCCCAAATAAGGAAAAACAGCATACAGCATTCTCAGTTTACCCTGTTTTGGTGAAGCTGTTCTCTCACAAATCTGAAAGACAAGCTCACTGAGTGAGTTCTGAAGTCAAGCAGCCTTTTTTTGCTTTCTCAGTGTGTCACAAAGAGAATTGGTTTTGCTTGGTATTTGCCTGTAACTGATTTTAATGTTGATTTTTATGTTGATTTTAAGGGGTTAATACTGTTTCTGAACACCTCTAAGGTTCTTGGATCATTGAACTTTGGATCATTGAGCTTTGGGCCCCAGTGCAGATGTCATGCTACATTACATGTGATACTAAATTACTATGAATAATCTGGGGTGTTTCCTTTGATATTTCCACAGTTTCAGTATTTCAATAAATTTGGCAGGAAGAATTGACATGTTTCAACTGTGAAAACTGGAATCAAAATTAACACTGAGAAAGGACAGTTTCTCATTAAAAAGTCTGATATTTTAAAAACCTTGTATGCAAATATGGACTTCTAAGTCAGATTTGATGGTTATTTTTTTTTGTAGTGAAAAAATCATACATAATTCATACAAATGGTTTCTAGGAAAACTGAAGAAAAATAAAAGGAAGATTTTTTAACTGAGTCTGCTTTCAGAAAGAAATATAACACTGCTAAATTTAGTTTTGATTGTCTCAGGGTGTCAAAGAATTCATTGCAATCAAATGGATAACCTTTAATCCCTGTGTTTAAAGTGAATTCTGTCCTCTGGGTGGAACATGCCAATTACATAACAGGTCTTCTTATATAACTGTATTTCCTTCCTAATATGATCTTTCAGTATTTAGCATATATGACTGGTTTTTAAGCTTACTTTCAAAAAATATTATTTTCAAGAATAATCTGTGTGATCATTATCAGTACACCTAAAATTGTCACTTAGCCCTATTTAGTGCTGAACACCAATCTCAGACAAAAGTGACTGTTGACCTCAGTTCTCCATTTATTCCCCATTTGAAATTGTTTTTCTCACTGTGAAAAATCAGAACATGCATAGTGACAAATATTGCTCAAAACTTTGCCTTTCTAAATTAGTTAACAGCTTGCCACATGTTTTGAAGATAAAAAGAACTGCTTATACAGAGAAGACCACAAAGTAAAAGTTCAGATTTTGCCAAAATTTCTTTCTATGACTCCTTGAGCATCTTTTTATTTCACTTGCAAATAATTATGTCTGTAAAATAAAGTCATTAGCTTGAAAGAGCACCTTAAATCTTATATCGATGCTAATGAATAAAAGGAATGGTAGAATAAAATATGTTGCAAAAATTATGATTTTGAGGGGTGTTTTTCTTTAAGAACTGTATTGCACGTATTTTACTGCTGTTCATGTTCTTCAAGGTTGTTTGAAAATGACTACTTGTCATAGCAACTCAACTTTCACAAACTCTGTCCTAGTTTTCCATTAGGAGCATTAGTATCTCAGCATGGAATCAATGTAAGCTAAGAAAAGTATCAAGGAATGACTCAGGTTTAAATTTCGAAACACAAATATCTGGATGCTCAGCAAACCTTTGACAGAATTCAAAATGTGAGGCAAAGATAGCATTGCATTGCCCTTCCATTTGATTTTGGTGTGACCACAGGCTGTTCTGAGTCTTCTTCCAAGAAGTCTATTTTTTCTGCAATTGAAGCACTGAATAAAGAATCCAAATGTTAAAAGGAAATAACATTCACAAATTGAAGAGTGCTTTTTCCAAGCAAAACATGAGTGTGTTTAACATCTAAGGAGACTAAAACAAACACCACAGCATTTAAACTTACAGAGAAATGACACCTGTTTATAACATCAAGTGTTGTGATAATTATGAACACATATCAGTACATCTTGCTAGAGAAAATAAAATTTAAAATATTAGATAATGTCTCTTCTACTGCTTGCATCTTCTCCCCCTATTTTTAATGCCAGAAGGCCACTTTTCAAGAAAAGTTAGTTATGTAGGTATTTAATTGTCTGGACTTTATAAAGAGATGCACTTTCAGCACAAGGGCTGACAGTTTCTTATGATAAAAGCATTTTACTTTTCCATACGAAATTGTTATTTATCTGAAAATCTAACTTGGTCTCCATTTTCTTCATCTATATATTTCTTGTCAACAGCTCAATTCTTTCCCTCACATTCACTGCTTTGTGCAAGTCACCTAGATTTTGGGGTGAATTCTTCTCCAATAAGCAATTAGTTGATGTTAAATTTGAGCATTTTGTTGCAATTTTCCCTCTCCAGAGAAGATTAAAGGAATAGCTATCTTGTAAGCTCAACTCAGAACAAGAGAATTTGTATTTTAACAGGCAATGTCATGCTATGCTAAACTAGAAGAATCCTTAGAAGCAACTAACAGAAGTCACAAGTTTAAGTGCATAAAGGATCATAAATTTGTTTATTTTTTAAGAGAAACACTGAATGAATGGCTGCATTATAAAGCTGATACCATAACTGACCCTCCTCAGGACATGGAACTGTTGGACCAAGTCCAGAGGAGGCCAGAAAGTTGATAAGGGGACTGGAGCACCTCCCTTATGAAGACAGCATGAGATAGTTGGAGCTGTTCAGACTGGACAGAAGGTTTTGTGGAGACTTCAGAGAAACCTTCTGGTATCTGAGGAGGCCTCCATGGAAGCCAAAGAGGAACTGTAGTCACAGTACAAGGGGGAAATGGGTTCAAACTGAAAGAGGGAAATTTAAGTTAGATATACAGAAGAAATTCTTTCCTGTGAGGGTGGTAAAGCACTGGAACAGGTTCCCTAGAGAAGATGTGGATTCCCAAACCCTGGACCTGTTCAGGGCCAGGTTGGACAAGGCTCTGAGCAACCTGGTCTAGTGTAAGGTGACTCTGCCCACAGCAGGGCATTGGATCTTTAAGATCCCTTTCAACCCAGCTATTCTATGATTCTATGCTGGAAGAAAAAAAAAAAAAATCATGAAATTACTGATTTCTGATTCAAAAATATGATGATGAAATTAGGCATCCTCAGCTATACTCAAATGAATTTTGGGGTATACCCAAATTTTGTTGTTCAGGTAAGCCCAACTATTTAAAATGGACATATAATTTGTTGCAGGATTTAGAAATTTCAGCAGACAGTGTTTCTCAGGAAACAGCACCAGGGGTTGTCACTATGCTCACCAGCTCACTCATCCTGACAACACATTCTGTAAATGGACAGCTGAGGGAGCTGAAGGGGAAAAGGCCATCTCTGTGTTTGGCTGTGTTTCCACCCCATCCATGTGAAATGCTGTGAGAGGCTCCAGTGAGAAAGTTGATCTAGAAATAGTGAGAAAATCTTAACTTTCTCTTGATGATTTATAACAAAACACTGACAATCATTCCTATGCAAAAAACCCTCACTGAATTGCTGTAAATTTTTTAAATAAGCATCTGATATAATTTTTTATAAGGAAAAAACAGATCTAAATCACTGGAAGAGTTGAAGTGCAGGAACCAGTTGAGTTACCTTATTATGTTAATTATACTGTTATTTGCTTTTTCTTTGATTCAGCACAAAAAAATAGGGCTTTGAGAAGAAATAATGAGCAGTGCAAATAATTTCATATTAGTAAAAAAAAAAAAATACTGCTGCATTTTAGCTGATTTTTAGTAAATTTCTAGAGGCAAAACAAAACCACAGAGAAGTTTCACCTGTTATGGTGTAAGAACACAGGTTCCAATGAACAGCCAAATTTAGAAGACCATGCATCCTTGCTGAACAGAATTGAACTCCACCAGATTTTAAATTTAAAACCTAAATAAACCGTATATTTCATGTGATACTGTAATATAATCCAGGCAGGACTCTTCTGATAACTTTAAGCTCATCTGCAACAGTCATGGGGTTGAAAAATGGGTAGTGTTCATTCCCCAAGTCTGTAATGAGTGTGCTTTTCCTTCTGAGTGTGTAATGGCCATCCATTATATGACAAGGCAACAATAAACATGGGAATAGCCAGTGACCCCCAGCGACCTTAGATGAGCACATACTTTGTCATTAACTAGGTATATTCCTGGAGTAATACAGGTACATAGAAACATTATTTACAGCAGAAAGAAACTACAAGGCAATAAAGAGAATAGAGAAATAGAGAAACAATAAGACAAAAGATGGGAAAGACATAAAGAAACTTCTAAGGGAAGCTTTGGAGAGATGAGCTCATCAGGAGGGAAGAATTTAGTATAGATCAGGGACATCAGATGAAAGGATCAAAAATACATTAAAAACATAAAGACAGCAAAAATTTATGTTTCTAACCTTTTTGTCCAGTCAGGTGTTTTCAAAGAGTTCTTTCCAAACAAGACACATTAAATGCTCAGATTAAACAATCACATCCTGTATATTGCAAATTAGAAACAAAAAATTATGAACTACTTGTGATAGGTCACATATCTCATGCCAGGATGTTAAACTCTATGTTATACATATATATTCAGAAACAATGAATTAATATTTGGTCTAGTTGTATAATATATAGTAAACATATAGTAATTGGATGAATGTGAAACTAGGTTTGGATTAATGTAAAAGTAATGTTTTTTTCACAGTTTTTTTTCTCCAAGTCCTTTTGACAAAAGGTTGGACAGTTCAGATTGCTAAACTGTTCAGGACCTGAAGGGTTCAGGATCTGAATGGCCATTTATTTACCAGTTCTTTCATCACCAATGATTATACAGTACCACTCAACATTCTCTCGGTGACAACTGGGTAAAAAAAATTCATTAATATCTTTATGTCTAAATAACTAAGCCTGAGGACTACAAGATTACTCCCAAAAACTTTGTCAGCTCCACCTTTGACAATTCACAATTCAACTGCTGTCCTCGTGAATTCAACCTGCTTGTGCACATGTGTAACTATTTAATCCTGACTTTACTTAGGCAGAGTGTAGTTGTACAGCTTTATATTTTTTTATGTTGCACTAGGATAACATTCATACTCACTTATCTCAGTTCTCCAAACTTATTCCCGTAATTTCTTTAAAAGGATGTCTCTTTCCCCCAACATATATATTTTTTTCAATAATAAATCAGTGTACCTTATTGCATTTTTAATTTATTGGGATGGCTACATGGAAACACTGGGGAGGAAAAAAAGAAAAGAGAGAGAAAAAAAGGGGTTTTAAATAGGCACAAAGAAAGCAAAGAACAATCTATTAAATATTCCCTCATAGCTGTAGAAGACAGATCCCTTGGTAAATCCAGTCTAAATGTGAGAACTCATTAAATCTTCAATGAGCAATTGTTATGGTAAGAACTTTGCATCAATAATTAAATCTATTTGTGATTTAAGAGAAAAAAATCAACTGAATTTTAATGTATTGTGTATATATTTAACAATGGCTAATGGAGACAGATGTGAGGAGATAACATAACAGATGCTAAATGATTCCCTTTTTTTATAAGACATTTATAAAAGACAAACAAAATTAAATGTCAAAATGATAGAGCTACTCTCAGTTCAGAGATACAAGCCTCCCTAAACTCATTAAACTGGAAACTACAGCCAGAACAGGTGTTCATGTAAGCGGGATTTAAGTTTACATTGTTGAAAAAAACAGTACTCTACCATATACTCACATGTTCCATTATGTCTGTGAGTTTTGTCTTAAAACCTAAATATGTGTTACTGTCTGTGGGATTTTATACAAAACCATTTTGCTCAATAAATAAGTAGTTGACATTTCAATTTCTTGTCCACCTTTTATTTAGCTACTAAGTTCAAAAATATTTGTGTCAACAGAAATAACACCCCCCTTACCCTAGCAGTGGGTAAGAAAATTATAAATAATATTGAGAAGAAAAAAACTAAGGTAATGCATCTACAGTTACTCCTGATCCATGTAATAATACTGTAATCATGGTGATTACACAACTGAACACAAATATACCTACTACAGTAGATAAATTAGAAAGTGATTAAAAAGGGAGGAAAAGACCAAATTGTAAGACTGACTTGTTTCATAATGTCACTTTTTTTCCAAGGAAAAACAGCAAAAATATGGACGTATCATAGGTTCAAACAGATCTTAAGATTCTGGTCTATTCCATAGATCATATTCTGTAGTTTTAGGTATAAATACCTAAATAAATATATAATATAAATATAGAATACAAATATAAAATAAAAACTCTTTCTTAGAGAATACACCAAGGGATCATCTACCCCTGACATATGTAACTTTGTTATTGATTAAGTTCTTGTTATAGCAAAGGAAATCCTTTTTACCAGTACATCAGTTATGCAGATTGACGCTTCAGCTGGGTCTAACACCAAAATATTTTTTTTCATTAAATAAAACATTTTCATTTAAGTTACGTATGACATGTTAAGATCAGAACACAAAATAGGCTTGTTAGCATGTGAGAATAAAAAAGAACAGTCTAATAAGCAGAAGTTGAACTGAAAAAAATGATTACACAAAACATGCAAAAAATTACTAGAGCTATTGAATTTACATTGACAAATCAATGTTTAGGGTATAAATAGTAAACAGTTTAAATTTGGCTTATAGATTGAAACATTTATAGTAGTAAAAATAAAAAAAAAGAGGAAAATAACTTTAAAGCCTATTGGCTGCTGGAAACCAGGACATTTTGATTAGACATTACAGTAAAATCCCTGTAATTTCCCATTCAAAAAACTTTAGATTTTTCTTGACAAAAAAAGTAGGTTTGATTATTAACATTTTGTTGTGTGCAAAATAAAATTTAAAAAAAACCAAAAAAGTTCTGTTATATGGACAATTATGACACTCACAGACACTTGCAGAAATAATTTTCAAAATTATATTTTTAAAATAAGTTTTCAAAAATCAAGTAATTTTCCCCATATTCTAGTAAGCCATCTGATGAACACTTGCCAGTAAATTGATATTAATGAACTGCTCTATTTTGTTTAAATAACGTAATTTTAAGATTGTGCAGCTCTATGCCACAGTGATTTAAAGTTCATCTGTAATAGAGGAAACTTTATCTCAAGATATGTCTTTGATAAGTCTCTCTCACACATGGATATAGAGCATATGCTCACCTGACTGAATAGTCTTATCCTCTTTCTTATGCAAAACAGGATTTCCTCATCCTACTATAAATTTAAAAAACTTCTCTACAGCTTATTTACTGTACAGAAAATCTCAAAAAAAATCTCAGACTCAGAAGAAGCAGCATTTTAAAGCAGAGTGCTTGTAAATTTTTGGGAGGATTTTGTTATTTACATAATTTCTCAGTCTAATGTATATTTTTGGTTGGTTTGGAGTGTTAAACATTAAAACCAACTAGAACAAAAATGGAGGGAATAAAATCCAAGGGAACTGAAATACTTTTATGTTTTCTTCAGAAGAAAAATGTGAAAGGAAACAGTATTTCACTACCTTTCTCCATGAACACGTCTTCCTTTCTAGTGATTTTTCACTGAGTGGTCAGGCAGTCAGGTTGACACACTTCACAAGCATTTTATAATATATCTTCATCTACTTTCAAACAAAGAATTGATTTTGAAATCTGTTTTTAATTGTTTTCTGTTTTACCATGTTAAATACTTGATGGTTTCATGATATGCATGTAAATGTTTATTAATTGTTTGATGGCTTTGTTTTCTGACCTTGTATCATTTGTGTTGATCTTCAAGACTAAACCAAATTCTTCTAGGTGCTGCATGAGCAATGAGTTGTGAGTGGGCAAAGAACTGCTGAAAATCTATTGTCCTTGGCCTGTTTTCAAATGACAGCTCTCTTTATTGACCACACATTTTTCAAAGACTTAAGTGCTCTCCCATTTTTCAAAGTTCCAGTTCCTATGAACCTTAAAACAGGCTCAGAAATCCAAGTGCTTTGAGGGCTTTTGAAAGTTTAAGGTCCTCTGTTTTATCTGAATACAAGTATTAACAGATTTACAGATTTCTGTACTCTAACTTACAGTCTTCACCTTTGTTATGAATGGATTCATTGTTGTTCAAATGAATGTTTAGATTTTTTTTTTCTGTTCATAGTTCTTTTTTGTCAAAATCAAAGATTCTTAACAAAAGGGGAACTAGCAAGGTCAAACATTCAATAATTCTTTTTTTTTTGTGGACAGAACGAAAATATTACAACCTTCTTTTATGGGCTTGGCAGAAAGCCAAAACACTCAGAAGTACACTTAACTATTTTAAAGCTTTTCAGTTAAACCTGCTTGAGTGAATGAAACCTTTCCTCTCCTTACCTTTTTCTCCTTTGTGCATGTGTGTGTGTGTCAATAGAAGCCAAAAATGTCATCTCTGAAGGTACATATATTCCAATAAAAGGATTTGCCATTTTTCTCGGCCAAAAGACTTCTTTTTATTACCTTCCAAATAATACACTTCTATTTTTGTGGCTTCCCTCTTGTCTATCTTTTAATAATAAGCTCCTTTTGGAATGGGAATGTGACTCTAGCTGCAGTTTGGTCAGGGATCCCTGCTCAGCGAGATCAGGCTAATAGTCAGGTATTTTAAGATGATAAATTACAATTAAAAAACTCAGGTATTCCAAAATAACTTCTAGTGTAATCAGTAATTTTAATGACTTTTACTCAGGAGACAGTCTGTGTTCTTGCATGGGTAAAATACAGAGCTCATTCCCATCCATCTGCAATGTGCAAGGAAGTCACATAAAAAGGTGGGTCAAAATAGTAGCCAATTGGGCAAGTGGTTCATTCCATCCATGACTCTTCTGAGAAACCAGTAGTCTGTGGTATTGTCTTATTTTATCCTTCTAGTTATGAAATATTGAGTCACTTTCACCAGTCTTTAAGTCTTGGTAACACTCAAGTACTATGTGGAAAAGAGAGTAGTGAACCAACCCAGACTAAAAGACACTTGCCTTTCTGCAGAGTTTTACCCTGTATTAGTTCAGTGACACAGTTGCCACATGACCTTGCAGACAAGAGTGTCCAGAAATATTTGTGTGTGCCTCTGTGGGCATGGGGAGAGCAGAGGTTACCGAGTAGCTGTGGAAAAGCAACATACAGTGCACGATATATACCTTGAATTCTTGGCTTCCTGTCCTGTAGCATTCTTCTTTGGAATATGACTGCCAGCTGAACATTAGGATTTTGGATAGGACCACTGGGCCCAGACAGATTCCTTTGGTCCTATCAAAAATCCTAATGTTCAGCTGGCAGGTGACAATGAGCATACTCTGAAGAATGGTACAGAGACCAGCCTTGTTCAGTGTCTTCATCAATGATCTGGATGTTGGCAAAGCGCCTCCACACAACGCGGCATTTTGGGGAATGACTCAGAATAACCAGTAGAGCTTCACTTCACAGGGACCTTAGTAAATCTGAGGTGTGAACTTATTCAGTGAAGCTCAGCAGTGAGAAATGCAAAAGATTACACCTGGAACAGAATAACCCAGAACCTGGGAACTGACAGGCTGAGTAACAGTCCTGATGAAAGGGAGCTGGAGATTTCAGTTTTGGGAAAACTTTAGAGAGTTCAATTTTAGGATTGCTAGAGTGATTCAGCAAGTGCCCTACTGAGAAAGCTGGGCTTGGGCTAAGAGGGGATCTAGTGGCAATCTATTGCTATTGGTATTACAGAGATGATGGAGACAAGCTCTTCTCATCAGGGACAAATAATACAACATGGGGAAATGGTCACAAATTGTGACTGGAGAGGTTCAGACTGGAAATTAGGAAATACCTTTTAGAATGGAGAAGACAGTGTTATCATGGAGGAGGGTATCATGTTGTAGTGCTGATGAAAGTCCTGCTTCAGGCAGGAGGCTGGACTAAATGGTCTCCAGAAACTTCTTCCAAACAACATTTCTATGATTCAATAGGTCTGTTGCCCTGCACTTTTGCTCAGTGTTGCAGCTTTAAACTTTAATGACTCATAATTTGTCCATTATGTGAATGTACATCTTCTCTCAAGAAAACTTACAGAAAATGCTGAAGGAAATGTTCAGCTTTCATGAAGCAACAAAAGCAAATATAAAATATCTACACTGTAGATATTTTGTAGTACTTTGAATGACTCAAAAAACCTCATAAAGCAAAAAAGTAATTAAGGAAAATGAGAAAGGAAAAGCATAGCCCACAGAGACTTTTTCCATTACAAAATGACCAATCATTAGTTAGATATATATTTAAACAAAGGCTTTCACTTTTATAGCTTACTTAAGATTATGTAAATTTGTAATAGCATTCTTATTAATGCACTACTTTTGTATTTTCCTGAATGTATTTGAGAAGATTATAATTTCAGAAAAACAATTATTATAAAGGAAAGTATGCTAAAAATTAATAAGGTTTCAAAATAAACAATTACACACTTCAGGAGTGTGTACTGACAATTACTTAATAATTGCTGTTCCTCGCTTAATATATTCTACTTAACTGCTTAAACCATTTGTTGAAAGCAATAATTTAAATCTGAATTTATAACTTATTTAAAGTTGAGCTAAGGGATGAGCAATTATGTTATTCAATCAGTTGCTTATCTCAGCAAGTTCTCACTAGTACAGGCAGAGAATGTGATATTAAGCAAAAATAGTTGTTTTCTTACATAGTATTACGAGAATTACATTTGAAAAATGAGTCACAGGTTATAATTTCCTCATTTATTCTGAATGTGAAATAAAAACTCCTCAAAAACCACTTGCATTTTGCCAGAGATCAAAGGTGTAATTTGTTCACCTACATACAGAAAGCCCTGGACAGAGTAGCTGCAGACCTGGTACAGCTAACACATAACCACTGACTCATATAGAATCATAAAATCATAGAATCATCAGTGTTAAAAGAGGCCTTCAAGATCATCAAGTCCAACTGTCCACCCAGCACTACCACCGTAACCCTTAAACAACTGATCATCCCGTGTCACCCAGCGCCACAGCCAGACACTTTCTACTGAAGCGTTGTTCCTGTATACAACTGCCAGCAAAGAGGAAAGTATACAGAGAGCTTTTTTTCTCAATACAGCACAGCACATCTACTTGTGAGTGGCTGTTGGTGTGTGCCTTTAACCAGAAGGTTTATATGTAGCCTGAGGGGCTCTGTCCCTTCAAAACTCCCATAAAACTTCAAGTGGAAGGTTACAGGTCTGACCTCCCAGAGGATCCTTCTTACAAGCATTTCAGCTCTAAAGAGAATGCAACGTTTCCAGCTCACTCTTAGAGCAACTTTAGGCCTTTCACTATGAAAGATGTTACAATTCCCACCTTAAGGCACCCTAGCAATGCCCAGGATTTAGGGATTATGGAGAAAGGAACACCTTGGTCCAAGGTTCCCTTATGGCTCTTAATCTTTGACCAAGTTAGATCAAATGAACACCTAAGGAAATGCAGGTCTTTCTTTGTACACATAATGAATGGCACCTGAATCACTTTGTTTTCATGGATTACCACCATTCAGTCTTAAGATTCAAAACTCGGCTATACACTTCTTTCTTTCAAAAGCATAATGAAAACAAACAGGGAAAGTTGCAATTGAAAGCAAAATGTTTAACTGGACTGAGAGAATTGTAGATGGTTTAAAACATGTTTTTGTTCTTTATTATGCCACATTGAGACAAAGAGTATTTTTTCACGATTTAAACAGGAAATTGAGATTTAGCATTGGCACAGTACACAGTGATAGACACTGATAAAACCACAGAAATTCTGTCAGTCAAAAACGAAAGTAAATCATCATATTACAACATGCTCATGAGCAATGGAACTATATGAACACTTAATTTTGTTTTTAATGACTGATTTGACATGAAAAGCAGTATTTTTCTAGGTCTTGTTACTAATACATTGAATTTTTATTTTTGTATTTGAATTTCAAAGACCAAATATTATTCTGAAATTGAAAGCCTATATATTCCTCAAGAAAATATAAAAGCTCAAAAAGAAATATTTTCCCAGATTTGGATCGTTTTTCTTTTCTTGTCAGGCAATACCAGGTGGATTTGAATTTAATTACTATCTTTGATTTATTAAAATATTTTATAATATAAAATATTTAATATTTTGTTCATATCTTTCTAATAAGATAAAAACATAATTTAAAACACAAAAGTTCTTAATCCTTTGCTGTAATCTCAGTACCCTTAAAAAGTTTCTTCTTTGAAGTGACAGAAATAAGTATTTATCTGGAGGAACTCTGCAAATATTTACATAAATATTCTTAAATATTTGTACATATCCACTTTATTTTTTTTGGGCTTTAGTTTTGGGAGAAAGTCAGTTGGGAGGGTGTTAAGGGGAAAAAAAAAGCACTCTAAAAATATAATACCCTTAATGTCTCAGTCAGGTAAATTCTTTGTAGAAATGCTCAGATGTGTTCAGCTGCTGTGCCCTCAAATAACTCCTGTTTTTGTAGAGAAGTCTTTTCAAAGAATAAGCAAAGCTTCAATATTATTTTAGCACTTGGAATAGATTCAGACATAAAAAGCCCTGCAGTATCAAAGCAATAAAAGCAACAAAAGAACAATCAATTCTTGAAGCCTGGCATTTACAACAAAACACAGACAATGCTTTATTCAAAACCAGAAAGATAACAGTGATGGATAAAAAGCTGTTTTAACACACAGAAAATTCAGGCTGATTTTCCCTGTGATCCCAGAAAGAAAGCCGCAACTCCAGCAGGATGCAAATGATGTTAGACCAGAGTTGTATTTCTTAGAATTGTGTAACAGATGATTTTTTTCTGAATGATTTTATGAGGTTTATGCTGGGTTAATTATAGAGTTTACAGTGTCCCCGCAGTAATGCATTTTTTAAACATTATAGAAAGCATAGTGGTTGGTCTGTACTAGTTATTTAAAATATCTCACCATCAAAACAACTTTGAGATTTTATGCATGTTGTATTTTGTCTTTTTTTTTTAACTAGTTTGACTCTACTTTTATCTAGCTACATAACTTTTCCGTTTCCTCTTCTTAGAAACAAAGCAAAAGAAAGAAAACTGTACCATTTATGATGTTTTTCTCTCCTAAATAGCTCAGAAACTGGAAATATCACACATTTCATTAATATTTATGTCTTTCATAAGATATTTAAGTCTTTTAAGGTAAAGCCAAAACAAGAAATGAGAACATGAGAATGATATTTATTCATTTAATTGTTATAGGGATCAGCTTACTCTATTTGATGCTTTTCCTCTGTCTTCACTGAATTCACTCCTGGTGTACAGTAGTTACTGTCTGACTATTTATACTCAGAGTCCAGTGTAAAGTTGGTACTGCTTGAACTTGTAAATAGTCACTGCTCGTGTACTTCACAGATGTAACTGGAAACATTGTAGGATCCTATAATTCTTTTTTTCCTTTTTCTCCTAATTTCTTATAAATCCTCAGAAACTGATAAAACAAATGTAGAGTCAAGTGGTCTTTCTGTAATAGTTTACCAGTATAAAATTATGGTGATGATGTGAAGGGGAAGAGAGCATCCAGGTGTGCAGATACCTGTGGTCAAGAAGGAACAACAAAACTCAAGAGTTTCCAAAAAAATTAGTAAATAATATATCCAGCATGGAAACTGGTATTTTGGTCACTAAGTAAAAACACTTGGTGGTGGATTCTGAAGAAGAGGTAGGGTGAAAAAAGAAGAGAGAGCAATTAAAGAGAAGGAGAGAGAAAGAAATGAATGGAGAGAGGGAGGGAGGAAGGAAGGAAAGAAAAAAGGGAGAGGACAAGTCCTGGCTCCAGCACTGATCCAGCTGATGGTGCTGTCCTGGTTCCACTTGGGCTTTGTGGGGGTACCTTTTTTTAGATAAGTTTTCCTTGCCATGGAGCCACGTTTCTTGCTTTGTATTTAAATTAGTTATGCTCCTCTAGACCTCTATGGAAATGAGTCGAAGGGTTTGGGGGGGTCTTTGGTGACCCTGAGTCCCCCCCATTTGGGTCAGCCTTTGGTTAACAGCTCATGCCCACTTCTTGACCTCGTTCCTGTGCTTGCACTGTGCTGTGTTGCACTTATGTGCGAGAGCCAGAATAAGGATGTTTGTCCCAGAAAAGTGCCGCCCTACCCCTGTATGGCCCTTTCTCCAGCCACATTCTGTTCTTTCTCACAGTGTTTTCTATCCAGCTATTGGTGTCTGAGACATACACTTTAGCTTCTGGGCTTCTACAGATGTAAGAATCATGCATGGTGTTTTTTCGTATTTGACAACTAAAAAGTAAAAATTACGTCATGCCTCTCTACTGATAGGTCTCAACTCTAAGATACTGACATCTCTGCAAAAAATATGTGTTTTTACCTTTAAAATATGGTCTATCAGAATTCTATTTGAAATTCAAAACTTTTGGTTTGTCTGATGCTCATGTATTTATTTTTTTACCACTTAATTTTTTTGTTACATAATCACAATGACTTTACAACCACATATCCATCAAATTGCTTAAATACTTCTTGAAATTTTTTTTTCATTCTGGTTAACAACAGCAAAAAACATCGATTTTCCAATGAATATAATTACTAATGCACTTAGATAAAGTTCAAACAAACCTTCTATATCTTTTGTACTTTCCTATAATAGTTTGTCTTTGAAATGCACAGCTAAAGGCACAGGGAGTCTAAAACACAAAGATTTAAACCTCTATTTTTGTGCTTTGCCAACAGGTAAAGCAGCTTTTGTCTTTACCTCCTGCAAAATATCACTTGATTGAAGTCTGACTTAGAAGTTGGCATGTTATTAAGTGTTCACTCTTGCATGCTTAGATAGAGAGAGGGTTTTAGGAGAGAAATTTTTAGGCCTTTAACTCAATATGTAGACATCCCAGAAATATTTTAAAATTCCCTAATGAAAGCTTTTTGTGTAAAAATTAATTTAAATAGCTATCTGAAAATAAAAAGGATATCTTTAAGTAAAGCATTACTACTTTGATAATATTTAGAAATATTATAAAAATTCAGCAAGTTCTTAAATTCTAATGGCTTCTTAAATGTTCAAAACATCTACTGGTTTATTTCCAAATGGCATGCAGTATTTTTAGATACAGAGTAAATATGTAGAAAGATTAATTTTTAATATCGCTGCTGTAATTTTAAGATTACTACTGTCATCTTTGTTCTCTCAGCAGTTAAAATACTCTACAAGGCAGCTAAAAATGCTCTGTAGAGACATGAAATTGAAACTAATGTACGATTTTCATCTGCAAAATTTACAAGAATTTTTTTTTATCCCAGCTTAAAGACAAAGACTCTCTGTTTCTATATTATAAAAACAAACTCTGTTATCAAAGGAAGAAATAAATCAATTTATTCTAGTTGCTAATTACCTCAAACTTGCAGGAAGTTTGTAAACCTCTTTATTTTAAAGGAACACTAATCCTACTGAAGGAATCTGAAATGCAAACAGAATATCAACAAATTAAAGATTACTTTTCAAGAATTTGATTTTCATTCTCCACAGTTTGATCAACCCTTTTATCTCACATCAAAGATTGTTCATATTATCTAGCAATAATAATTCAAAATTGCGTCTTAGTCAAAGTATTCAGATAAATCATTATTTTAATTACCTGGTTTTGCAATATTTGTAGAACAAAGCATCGTCAATTGCTACTAAAACATCCTCTCTAGTAAGAAATCAAACTATTTTTTATGAATACCCTCAATATGATATATTGGTTTTTCAGAAGGAGCCTTTTAAAGGGAATCTGACTGAAATTAGTTGCCCTGGGCCAGGTAGGATAAGAGGATGCACTGCACAGGTGTGACAGAAACCTTGCAAAGGGAGATGGCATGTTCAGCATAGAGCATCTGCTAAAATAGAGGGGACACCAGAGCCCCACCAGTGAGAGAATGTTGCTGCTGGGGAGGGCAGGGACTCTCACGCCTGCAAATTTGCAGGTTGCTTACTGCCAAGGCGACCCATGACTGTGCTTTCCCTGCCCTCACTTTGCACTGTTCTCACAAGCCTTGTTTCCTTAGGAAGAAAAAGGGTAGTGGTTGTGGTTGGTGTCTCATCATGCCACTTAATGACTTTTCCCTGAGCCCTAGGAGGCAGACTCCCTCTGCTTCTGCAAATTACCAAGCCAGGCAGGGGGTCACAGTAAGACGACGTGACAAGTAAGACAATTTCTCCCCAAGATGCTATCGAAATTAATTTACTGAAGCTCAGAAGGCAGATGGTTACAGACTTTGGTACAGAGAAGAAAAATAGCTCCATTTCAGTGGTAATCCTCCTGTTACCCTTCCAGTGTGTGAGCAGGAACATATGCTGCTTTAAACCCCGCTATCTTTGGAGCCATACTGTGACTACCTGTGAACATAAGTCAGAAGCAGAAAGTTTAAATCAGCGGCAGCATTTTGGCATCTCCTCTCCCAGTGAGAAGGCATAAGGGACACTGAATAGTGAACTTTAGTACAGAGTAGTTCAAAAAGGGAAAGGTCAAAGTCCTGAACCAGGGAAGGAACAACCCTGTGCATGAATATACACTGGGGACCACCCAGCTGTAAAGCAGCTTGGCAGAAAAAGAACTGCCCAGGGGGCTGGTGGGCATCATGTTGAACACGAGCCAGCAACGTGCCCTTGTTGTAAAGAAGGGTAATGGTAACCTGGGCTGTAGGAGGAGTGGCGTTGCCAGCAGCTGGAGGAAGGTAAGCCTTCCCTCCTCTCAGCACTCATGAGGCCACACCTGGAGTGCTGTTCCAGTGCTGTGCTCCTCATTGCAAGAGAGACATGGGCATTCTGCAGAGAATACAACAAAGCTCCACACAAAGGAGTGAGGAACTGGAGCATCTCTTCTGTGAGGGAAGACTGAGAGAGTTGGGAGTGCTTAGCCTTGAGCAGAGAAGGCTCAGGAGTGGAGGAATCTGTATGCGTATCTCTTACCAGTAATGTCTATAAATACCTGAGGGGTGGATCCCAAATGGACGCAACCAGGCATCTTCAGTGGTTCCCACTTAGAGGACAAGAGGCAATGGGCACAAACTAAAGTGTGGGAGTTTCCATCTGAACGTGGGAAATGCTTTTCTACTATGTGGGTGACTGAGCATTGAGACAGGATGCCCAGGGAGTTTACAGTGTCCATCCCTGAATATATTCAAAAGCCATCTGGACATGGTCCTAGGCAACCGGCCTGGCCCACAGGACCTCCAGAAAATCCTTCCAACCTCAACCATTCTGTGAGCGTGCCCTCTCTTACCCTGGCTGTCCCCAGCGCTATCGTGGCCATGGGGCTCAGTTGTGCCCTGCAGTGGGTCAGCTGGAGCTGACTGGAACCTGCTGTGTCCAGCACAGCACAGCCCTGGATGGCCCTCACAGAGTTACTGGAAATGGATGCCCAATGACATTTTTGTCCAGCTACAGTTTTTTCCTTTACTGCTTAAAATTTTAAAGTATGCACTTATTACAATTTTTTCCTCATCTATTTTCATTAGGGAAATGATGCAGAGCAATTTTTTTGTAGTTGAAAACTATGGCAAAAAATATTTTTGGAAGTTCTCTGTATTATAAATAGTGCTTACCAAGGAGGAGCTGCTGCTTAAACTACTCAACATGTTGCAAGTTGCCTTTCTTATTCCTTTTCCTTTCACCTTCATGTAATCCTTACATTTCCTTCGCAGTTTCTTGCAGATCACTCAACCCTTAAATTTATGAAACTGCAATAAAGCCAGTGTTTGCAAGGGTCTCAAGCTCAGCTCTGTGTCTATATTCACAGTAACCAAATACAAACTACTAGAGTAAATGATTTTTGATTTTACACAAGTAAAATCAGATAAACCAGCAGATTTTCATAGAACTAGGTGAAAATTCCCCAAATCTTTCAATCTTTGCCTCCTGAGAAGAGAGAAAGTCTGGTTACTTGTCCTCTTTAGCTTGGTTTTCAAGGACACAAGTGACTGGAAATCTCTTTTCTCTTTAGAATCATAGAATAGATTGGTTTGGGAAAGACCTCCAAGATCATCGAGTCCAACCCTTGATCCAACTCCAATTACTATATCATGGCACTAAGGGCCACGTCCA
>JAYRBT010000001.1:14316616-14347446 GCA_036023395.1 Myiotriccus ornatus
GTTTTGATTGGATTTTGTCCGGAAATCTACTTGGACAAAACCATTCACAGCCCCAGGGACGGGCTGGTGGGCAAAACGACGACGAAAGGAAAAACTAAAACAAAAAGCCAAACCTTCTAACAAACAAACAAAATCAACACTTACTCCCAAAATTGGAAAATGTCCTATGGACTGTACCTTTTTCCCTCCTGTGAGACTGGCACTGTCACTAAAGGCTGTGAACCTCCACGAGTGGATCATATTGTTGCTGATTTTGAATCTCAAACTCCCTGTGGCAAGGTGGCGTGGGAGTACTGCTGAATCCTCAGGTGAGTCTGCTGCTGGGATCAAGGTCTGCTGGAGCAGAAGGAAAACCAAACTGCACATTGGAATCTACACGGGATAAAGGAGGCCTCCACCAAGAGAAAAGAGAGACCAGGGCAGCAGGCACAGGGCTGAGTCCTCCCTGCATTTAGTTGCAGGAGATCAACCTCTGTTCAACCCTGCGCTGTATTGCCAGAGCTGGGAATGAGGCTCTATTAGTATCATGTTTAGTTTGAAAGGTTAATTATAATTTGATTAGACTGTTTAAGGACTAAATGGCTGATCTGACTGATGAATAAGGATATATTTCTAAAAATAGTTGAGGAAAAATACCCAGAGAAACAGTTCCTTAGTTACACATATATTAGACTGATTAAAATTCTAGTCTGTGAAAGATGAAATCCCAACATAGTTAGATCTGCTTTGTTATTTCTGACAGTATAGAAGGGTTGTATCTGCCCTGCCTATTTTCCATATAGAATATGAGCGTTGAGATCCTTACAGGAGCCATGAGATGTGATCATTTCCCTATTAAATGTTAGTATTAATTCTCTGAAGTGTGATTTCAATAGCTATTTTCCACCTAAGGAACTGACAGTATAATTAAAGAATTCCAAATAAACTTCATATTTTTAAATATCAGCCTAATATATGCTTCATTTACTGGCTTTCTACTGAGAAGATTTTTTTTTTTCCAAGAAAAGCTATTTCAATTATTGCAGTTATATTTTCTGTAGTCCTATAAAAGGCAGCTGAAACCAGTGGAGAGTCTACTCTAACTTCAGCATTTTTATATGTAGAAAGAGAACTATTTGTTTGTTTACACTATGTAAAAAGATAAATGGGAGCAGGGAAATGTTTGTCACTGCAATCCTCTGTATCTACTTTTCTTTATAGTGTGCAGAAGTTAACAGCAGCACTGATGGGTAGAACATTTTCTCCAGGGATGTCAGAGAACTATGTGCATTAAATAGACATGATACAAATTTAATAAGCACTACAGTGGTAGAAAGGGCCTATCTCCATTCCGTGTTGCTGAAGCTTAAAAAATAATTAACAAGATTCAAATCTAACTCACTTGCAAATCTAACTATGCTGGGGTGGGAAGAGAAAACAAGCCTAACTGCACATGCACGGAATTAAACATGAAGCTGTTTCCAGCTATTGATCCATTAGCATTAGCCTTTGTAACTATATTAAGCAAGTATTAATTTAATACTTCAATAATTTCCCCATCCTCCACCTTCCCATCTCCCATCTCATCCTGCAGAGTTCTAATTTCCTCCCTGATTAATTCTTTGCTTTGATAATAATGAAAAGTCTTTTGAGCTACAGTTTCCATTTCTATTTTATAACAATTCACATTCTTGCTTCTACTTATTTCATATACCCTTTGATTATGTTCCTTGCTAACTTCTTAATTATCATCACTTTCTGTTTCAAACTTGATATTACTTGCTTTTTTCAGATCTATTCTTTGCATTTATAAATTATATATATAATTAATAGGACTTCTACACAAAAATTTCCTTTTATAAAGAAAATGCATATACAAATTATTGACACAAAAATATAAACAGATACACATTTTTCTCTGATTTATATTAAGGGGAAAACATGTTTCCACACAATCTTGTAAAAACATCGAGGTCTCCTTTCACTTTCTAATGACATTTAGAAATCCAGATATTAGTTTTTTAACTTGGATACTAAAAGTTTCAGGCTAGAGGCTATTCAAGTATAAATTTTTATTTTGAGACATCTATCTGAAAAAAAGTGTAGCATTTTAAGTCTTTTACTTGTTTTATATAGTAAGACTTATATTGCATTAGAGCACAAAAAAAGAGATTTTATTTTCTTGTTTTGTCCCCCCTCAAGTTTTGTAATACTGAAAGGTTTTTTTAAATAAAAATTATTTTAATGAAACTATGATTACAGTGGAAAAAGAGGGACTGTCACATGTTTATTGTCCAAAATATTTTTGCGTCTACCTTTGCTATTCCTACCTCTAAATTCTTTAAATGATCTCACTTTACAAGACATTGGGTAAAATGTAATACTAGATAGGTAGTAATGGCCAGACAGATGAAAACATTAATATAGAACTCATCTCACTAAATCAATTTCAAACAATAAATCAAATTCTATGCAATCATTAAAGCAGATCTTTCTCCTCAGGCCAAATTCCTTCTGTGTCACGTAGTTATATCTGAAGAGATCGTTACAGCTCTTCTGGGCAATTGTGAGAGATGCTGGGAAGAAAAGAATTACAAGATCAGTGATTTTATCTCTTTGGGTTTGGATACTGACTGTTTACAACTCTGGGCCTCCAATTTTTTTCTTAGCACACTGGGTAGCACAGATACATTAATTGCTTCGAAGAAGTAATATTATAGAATAAGACTACTCATTTTTTTTTCATATTTTTTCCTAGTTAAAATAGTTCAGATGGGTTTGTATATACTTTGACACCAGTATTCACAACAATTATCCCTTTGTTCAGTCTAGCCTTGTGGTGTTAGTTTTGTCTTGATTTCCCAGTTTTTTACATGGCAAGCCCACCTCTCATCTCATGATGGAAGCCAGCTACGTGTATATTCTTGACTCTAACTCAAGATTTGATTGAAGCTTTCTTCATTACTGGTGCATTTATAAATGCACTTATCCATCTGTGTTCTCTGACTCTAACAAGAGATTTCCATTTGTCAGAGCTTTCAGAGGAACCCCTGAAAGATTTCCTGTGTCTGGCTACCCGTTCTCATAAAATAAGTTATCTCCCAGATTTGTAGCCCTCAGACATACCTGAAAGAAACCGATGAAAAGAGCTACTTGGAGGACAACCAGGAGAGTGGGGAGAGACACAGACAGTGTGACCACATGCACTTCATTACCTCAAAAAAATTAAAAGGAACAGTAGCAAGAGAACAAAAAGAATCTGATGCTTCAGTTAATTGTTTCAATTATCGTATATTGAAGTTCAACATAAATTAACAAAGCTTATGTGTAAACTGTGTATCAGATATTTTCAGATTTGCAATTTTTAAAGTAACTACTGTAAGACTGAGAAAACTTGCATGTCTTTGTAATTTTTATTTTCCAGAAGTCCAAAGAGAGAATACACTTTGAATATATTTTGCCCATTTGTAAATTCAGAATTGTTTCCAAATTGCCCTGTTCCATTTGCAAAGATGAGACACTTAATCCAACACTAGAAACAGATAATAAATTAGATGATAACAAGCAAGAAGTCATTGTGACGTATGTTCTAGCTTTTGGAATGTCAGCCGAGTAGTTTTATTGGTAAACATGGCTGAAAAATAATTTATTACATTGTGATAAATTAAGTGACCATTGCTTTTCTCAGAAGGACTGATTACTTATAAAGTAGTGCCAGCTCCTGACATATGAAATTACTGTAAATAGTAGTGTCTTTTATAGTGGTCAGTAGCCAAAGTAACCATTAATAGCTATAAACCATCCAGCACAGCTACCAGCACCTACTAATTGGAACTGTCATTTCTTCTTGCTGCTCTCGAAACCACATTATAGTGCTCAAAGTCAAAGTTCAAAGAAGTATTTCACATGAAATGGTTTAGGAAGATGAGTAGAGCCATTTTAATGAACTGACCTCTCTGTTTTACCTCTTGAATAGGGATGCAGGACTGGTTATACTTCTGTCTTCTCTTTTACCTCCCAAAATGCAGAACATCATGTATTGGAAGTATTCTTACAACTTATATTAGACTTGGATGTCATTCTCCAAGCCACTCTCCATGCACAAAATCCTTTATTTTATCTGATTAAACTTTAGCTATTTTGTTTCTGCTTCCAGCAAAAAGTGTCTACTGGCAATGCTGTTTAACATGCAATAAGCATAGCATGCAATTAATTTTGATTTAACAGGCAGGAAGTACTATTTTCAGTTAAAAAGAAGGTCAAAATAGTTCATAAACATGTTATATTTCTTCAAGGTTTTTTCTTACCAAAAAAAGAAAAAATATTTTGCTGTTCCTCTCTCACACCTTGGCAGAGAAAATTTACATTTTTAAGATCTAAGTAGCTTAAAGCCTAAGTTATCTTATTTTGCCTAGAGAATATTTTATCTTTCTGGAATTCCTATTGCTCAGTGCTCTTACCAAGCTTAACCAAGTAGAAATTTGTCTTCTGTCTCGGACCGCTTTGTGCAGTCCTTCAAATGAGAACCCTTGGGAAAATGCATTGGTGACAAACTCGTGGAATCTAAATTATCAGGTTCTTAACTGGTCTGAGACTGAGCTTTGCAGTCAGGACAGTGTGCTGGAGTTTGTATCCCTCCTGTGGATAAGCTTAAACTGCAGCAGAATGTCCCTTAAACTGAGCTTCTGCAGCCTCACCCTTTCTCTTGTCCCTCCTACCTCCTGCTGTGGGATAGTCTTATTACTATCTATAAAGCAACTGCTAAAGGTCTTTCAGTAAAGCTCTGTTATACAAACTGGTGAGATTTGGAGTGAGGTTTTACATCTTTAGAACAATCCTTACTGACTGATGTGGAATTTCCAGGGAGAATTGCATAGTTCTGTTCCAGATATGTCAGGAGCGCCTCTGCAGTACCGCTAAGACTAGTTTTCATTCCTTCTTTACTAAAAAAAGGAAGGAGAAATAAGCTCACTGAAGTTATTATCTTGTTTAGGAAGACTTTATGCTAGTCTTCCTGTTTAATCCTATCCATTCTTGCTTTACCTTGATTTTGTCTAAGCTCCACTGACAGAATTTGAGGTGAAAATAACCTCCATAAAAACCAGTGGCATAGTGTGCTTCTATGAATAGAATAACTATAATGTTATCTTTTCGTTACAGCTGCAAGGGCAATTAATGACACATGTAAAACTGAAAAATTACTTTTTCAACATCAGTATACCAGGATGTGCACTCTGGGATAGTTGTTCCCTTCGTGCTGTAAAGACAAAGAGTTCTGGATGCTCTTTCTCACCACTTTAAGGGTAAGTTTGGACTGCCATGTTCACAAGAAACACCAAAGCCATTTTATTGAGTTCCACATATTGTAACATCTTCTATTACCTGAGTTAGCTTATTTATCACTGGCTTGTTTCTTTACCTTGCTGCAGAGCCAACACTAAAGGCAAATCCTTAGTCTCAACTTCTGGGAAGCACATCATCTGCTTGGCATCTGTTTTTATAATAGCTTTCCTTTTTTCTTCTTTTTTTTTTTTTTTCTTAAGTACATTAACAAATGTATCTTTCTATATTTAATCCACTATTACATCCCATTGACTGCTTCTGGGAAGCTCAAATGCATCTCTTTATACATACACTGTAATTTAGTAATTTACTTCAATTAGAACATTCAATAAAATATTCATGAAAGTGGCCTCTCGTTGAGATAGCCCATCCGTTTGCTTGGAGATAGGGTTGCACGCTCACAGGTATAATCCATTAGGGAAGCTAATTGACATTTTGACCAATAGATTTTTCATGACCTCTTCCCATGAATCTTGACAAAGGCTACTGGTCAAAGTATCAATTCTCACACCTAGTGTGTGACAACTACAAGTAAATTAAATGTATTTTTAATAGAACACTCTGTCTAAGTGACCCTATCTCGATGAGTAGACACTGCCATGAATATTTATTCAGTACTGCCTTTAATGGAACCTAATACTAAGGGACACTTGCATCACAAAGAAGTCAAGCCCTATTAATTATCCAAACCACCACTTCTAATAGATTGCTAGGAAAAATATTTTTTCTTGCAGTTCACCAGCTTTTTATCTACCACCTGATGATTTATTGTTATTAATAAAATTAACTACATGCTAGTTTTTGTTGTACAAATATAAATTACAGGTAGGGCAAATTTCTCATCTGAAATTAGGTCTTGATTTAGCCAACTTTTCCTCCTGTGTTCAGCTTTAGGAATATGCAAAACAGCATATATGAAAATTAGATAATATCTGCATAGGTGCGTAATGGATCAGGGACTTGAATTGGAAAGCACAAAATCTTACTGATGTACTTTGGCTGCACATTCCTGGGAACTATGAAACAATCCATTTATTCAATTAGAGGGACAGTCACCAATACCTAACAGAGTGGATAATCTTAAAAAATAAATTCTGAACTCCTTAGAGTACCTGGCTTTCTTTGCCAAGAAGAGGAAGATATGATTATTTCTGCACATATCTGGGAAACACTTTGCTGAAACTTTAATAATATATTTTCCTTCTTGCTTTGTGTTCCTTCTATGCCAGATCACTCCCTTCATGAAATACTTACAGGGAATCCAGTTATTTCTCCAGAAAATATTCTGCAGGAAACTCTATTGAATTAAATATAAAAATAAAGAGTAGCTTAAGATTTCTTCCCATAAAACTTTTTTTTTAAATGTAAATAGAAGTAAGAGAAAATATAAAAGCGTAGTCTCTCTTAATCCTAACATGTGGAGGGTGGTGCAGTTCTTCAGCATTCAGAATCATTATTCATTTGAAATTATGCTGAAAATACACACTTCCTTTGATTTAAACTGCCTACTGAAATGGTATTACTACTGGTGTGTGCTTTATCAAGACTATCAGAATGTGTCTTTCGACATGGCATTTCATTTCCCCAATAACAGTATCTTGACAGCATTTCCACTGGAGATTTATTTCTTGTCTACTTCAGTGAGACAATGGAGGTGTGTGTGGGCTTCATCCAGGAAGTGTTTACTTTCAAGAAACAGAAAGAATAAATATGTATGTTATATGCATGGAACAAAACCTTTTCCTGTTTTTCAATTACATGGACCATCAGCTATTGAACTGCTAATACTACTTCATATTAAGAATACAAAATTTTTCATTTTCGTCTCATCTTATTAAGGAAACATTAAACAAACAAACAAACTAAAAATGCAAAACAAAACAAAAAATGTGAAGAGATAACCAACTTGAGTTTCACTTCCATGATGAAATTTTCCAGCATGTGGTAGAAGCATGGATAATCTTCATCTGCTTCTCACAGGTTACTAAGTGGGAAGGGGAAAAGGGGATGCAGATCTGAAGGGAAAAGCTTTAGAAGTTAGAAAAGTTTAGAAAGGAAGAAAAACCCTTACCTGCAGGAATGAATGAAGAAGAGAAACATGTTAAGATGCAACAAAAAGGGCTGCAGAGGGAAAAGAGAAGAGCGGACATATCTGAAGGAAAAAAATGAACTTCAACTGATACTAAAAGTAAGGGAATGATCTAATAGAATCAGTCTAAAGTAAAATTTCAGAAAGACCAAAAAAATTGAAACAGTTATTTGTATTTTACAAAGCTTTAAAGGTTTTAGGTTTCTATCAAAAGCTTAGAGGTTGGGATGGATGGCATTGCACTTTTGTCCAGTGTTCTGGAGTTTTGTAAAGAAACTATAGTTGAGTCCTGAAGAAAAGAAAAATCTTGAACCCTTACAAAATAAAAACCAAGTAAATAATTTTCGTGGAGAAATGCAATCTTATAATCCTTGTTAGCATCTTCTCCGTGAAGAATGCCAAGATGATGGTGTTCTGACAGTCTTTTTGAAAATACAGTGGGTGTTAATTTACTCTCACTCACCAGGTGTGAAAAACAGCTGTCAGGTGGCAGCGATGAAAGAGTCATTTTTGCCTGGCTGCTCTGAGGCTTTCAAAACTACCCACTCAAGAGAAAATATGGAATCATAGAATATGCTGAGTTGGAAGGGACACTCAGGAATCATCCAAGTCCTACTCCTGAAAAGATCATCCCCAAGAGTCACACCCTGTGCCTGAGAGTGTTGTCCAAATGCTTCTTGAAGTCCACTTGTGACCACTTCCCTGGGAAGCCTGTTTCAGTGCCCAACCATCCTCTGGGTGAAGAATTTTTTTTCTGATATCCAACTCTGACACCACTAAGTTTCAAGTGTTGTCAAAGTTCTACTTATATTACTAATATAAATCTCTATTATATTACTAATATAAATCTCCATCCAGCCCTGCTGGATGACATAATAAGGATTATGTCTGAATATTTAAAGAGACTTTCAGAAAAATGTACTTTAAAAAAAAAAATCAAGCTCTTAGAACTTATTAAGAACAAAGATTTTAAATATTATAGGACAAATTTTAGAAAGTATACTTTGAAGATGTATGTGCTCTAAATACTGCAGGTAAAAGTCCATTTTACATTTTTACCTTCAGCATTCTTTTGAAATTGCAAGGGTTTTATTGTCCCAACTTTTTTTCACATTATATCTTGATATTCCGCTGTTCTGGAACTCTTCTTCTATATTAACTTGCCCTTTTTTGATGTATAATTTATTTCTACTGAGTGACAGCCCTGGGAATACAGTGCCCATGGGAACACCCCTACTGAGACATATTGAAAAGAGCTCTGAAACAACAACGGAACATACAGCAAGAGAGGTCCAAAACTTTGCCCCGTAACTGGAAGAGCTTATGAAGATCACTAATAAGGAATTACTGTCATTACTATAAATCAGGAATAAGTTCTCTGTCTAGAATCACATACAAGGTTTGTTTAAAGACATAGGTTTAAAACCCTGATCTTCTGGAGCCTGATTTCCATAACTAATAATCACTGCCCCTTCAGGAAAAAGCAAATTATGAGAGGATTATTTGACTTGTTTAGAGCTGTGAAAGCAGACTAGCAAAAGCCTTGAGACAGGCCTAGTTTTGCTAAGCCCCAACATGACACTGCCTGTCTTACAGTGCTTGGAGAGGAAGCAGAGCTCTCTGACGAAGAAGAAGAAGAAGAATACAATATTGCACAGCATATGCTGCAATATTTAAACCTCTAAACTGATTGGAACAGGAGTCTATATTTCTTGAAAAGATAATTTTCAAGTACTGTGTTTTGGGGAGGATTTTTTTGGTGTTTAGCAACGATCTTTGTTCATTGCTAAAGTCGCAGTGGTGTTTCAGTCATGCCTTGAATCATTCTTTCATGCCAGAATCTTCATTCTAGAGTTTCTCTACACATCTCTCATCTTGTCTTTTTCTGACCCTTCTCAGCATATTATGCAAGTCCCACAGCCTTCATAGATCCAGCATTAAATCTTTCTGGCAAGACATTTTGGCATCTAACATATTTCAAAAGACACTATGGCATCCAGTGTTCAAGGTGACACAGTGAACCTCAAGGTTAAGAACATGAACTGACATTTTCTGAGCACCCAGACAGAAGCTTAAGTAGATGATGGTCTTCTTTGAAAAAACCTGCTCAAACTCCAGCAAGACTCAAAAAAACTTTTACAGAACTCATACTAGAAAAAAACCTTAAAAATCTAAAGAAGTTAGGAGAAGATAAGAACTCAATTCCTGTTTTTTACGAGTTAAATATCTGGAGACAAAATCAGGGAGATAAAGGTCTACAAGATTTAACACTGTATTTTGGCAATGAATTCATCTGGAAAACATTCCTCTCTTCTTGCTGTCAATGTAAAATAAACAAGTCAGCAGTACCTTACAAGGTCTGGTTCAAAGGAACATTTTCCTTTCATTTCAGGTTTTCCCTACACTTTTCCTTTGCCACAGTCCCTTCCCTTTTCCAGTTTTTTCTAGCAAGTTTGAAGAGAAAAATAAGAGAAAACAGAAGTCATATCTACTAAGCATGTAAAGCACTTATTAAAATAAAGCAATTACAGCACTCTTAGAAGAAATTAATGCTTGTTTTTTATATGCACTTAAGTAAACTTATGTTAGGCACTCAAAAAACTGTTGCTGTACATTAGTATCATCTAAACACACAGGTGCTTAAAGGCAGTTGCCAGGCCTTCATTGTGGTAGATGTTTAAAATGTAGAAGAGCAAGATAAACTCTGCCTCCAGATATTTAGAGATTAACTGTCTGTGGAACCTATATTAGTCTCAGGGCAGCCATGGATTTACTGTGGGATGCAGTGAGTTTCTCTGTATTCTTTCTGCCCAATGCAATATATTAGAGATCATGTAACAACTTGACTGTTCCTTGTTTTTTTGCAGTGTGCTTTGGGTTCAAACTCTCCAGTCCAGACAACCATAACACCAGCCTCCAGAGTACAGAAAATAGATGAAATTTCTGTGGCACTGAACACAGCTTTACAGCTAGAGAGCACCTTTCTCTTTTTTCCATGTAAATAATACAAAGCCCAGGAAGAAATACCCTGACTGCTTCACTTTTCTGGACAGGTTATCCATGTCCACTAATTTCAGGGAGGTGTGTGATGGCTAAGATGATGAGTGCCTGAGGTTGGACTGCACTAGCGCTTTCCACATTAATTATTTGACAGCCTGGTTTTATTCAAGGAAGCGATAGATGTGGAGGAACAAGCTCTGCACAGAGAGAATATTGCCAAAATGATTTTCTTTATCATCTCTGAAATTATGGTATCTATATACTCAGACACAGTTCTAGATTACACACATACATCCTCCATGCTTCCTGCAAAACAAAAAGGAACAGCAAAGGTGGATTGAAACACAAAGCCTTTTGCCTGTAGAGACACTCTCCACATCTTTTCCAAAGAGAGTAAAAACCAGTTGCAGTCAGATTGCAATGAAGTGCCTTAAAGCTTATGCAAATGCAAACCCAATGGTCTATAGATCACATCCCGAACTGCTTTTGTAAAAGGTAATAGAGCAGAAAAAATTCTCCTTCATGTTAAAAGGTATTGAGCCACAGCAATTTTGTTATATGTGAAAAGGAAGACCAACAGAAGCCAAAACACAGATGAATAATAAAGTCAATTTGATTCTCAAACTGAATCTAAAGCAAAGCACTGTAGCATTTACTAAGAAAAAATGAACTCTATCTCAGTCAAAGCCAGGACAGCTATTCAACAAATGTAGGTTCCCTTTCTTTTAAAACCTACAAAGGGGATTCTGTACAATATGCCTTCAAGTGAATTTCAGTTTGCTATTGGAGTAGATTAAAATTTTCTATTAAATAAAGAAAGAAATAAAAATCAAATAACAACATAAACCCAAAGACTTAAAAATAACAAAGGTTAACTTTTTTTCTGTTCCCAGAGGCAGCACACTGAGAACTACAACTACTGTGGTTGGCCAGGTCGCTAACATGATTTTTGCCATAAAGAGAGTTCAAATAAATTTTAATAAATCAACTGTGAAAACTCATGGCTTTTCAAAACACCACTCTCTACCACAAAAAGTACCAAAAGACTTAACAGTTTGACTCAGGACCCTTTGGAGTGTATGGAAACTTCCAAAGTAGGGTCAATCAGTGGAAGACCAGAACAATTCATTTGCTGTAAAACCTTTCAAAGTGTTTTAAAGATTCAACAGATAACAGCTTTAAAATCTGTTTCCCATTTGTCTGGAAAAATCACATACTTAAGGAAAAGTGAAAACCAACAAGTATTAAAAGAGTAAGAATGCTTTTAGGAGGCTCCTTATCACAAGTATTAAAAGAGTAAGAATGCTTTTAGGAGGCTCCTTATCATTTCATGAAAATGAAGTACTTGACTTAACCCTTTATATGATAGATATTAATTACGGAACAGAAGTTTGCAACATAAACATTTCTCACTTGTGCTGAATGAGAGATAAACTGGATACAACCCCATGTTAGCCAGCTGAGACCTCGAGAGGTTCAACAAAAGTAAAAATGTTAGGCTTTTCATATGAAGAGTTTGTCAGGTATACATTGACTGATGGCTGTAAACTCATTCCAAACTCAGAGGACCAAAATAAAAAAAAAAAAACCCCACCCTGCATAGCGTCATGTAGTTGGCAGCCATGAAGATCAATCAAAGCAATACCTCATTGCTCATGAGGCAATGATGGGAACTGCTGTTGTATTTGACAAGTTCACAGGCATCAGCTCCAGCAGGAGCACAGTTCAGCGTAAGATCATGAGCCTGCAAACTCCACTGCTGCCTGTTTGTAGTTCATGCAGACATAAAATGCAGTGTGTGCCACAGGGCATGGGGCAGATGGGTTTGGGTATGCTGCAGGCTATACATACTGGAGCTGACATGCTTCCATTCTCTAACAGTTTTCCCTTTGGCAGCTGTTTTTGCAGAAACCTAAAAATCTAATAAAAAATATTGGGCCATTGGGGGGAAAAAAATAAAATAATTGCTCCAACTGGAGTAAAAATTATCTGGGCAAGAAGTCCAACTGGTGAAAAATATTCAAATATAAACTAATATATGACCTAAATAAACAGTGTAATTTCAAGAGACCAGTATTTCAGCATAGGCATTAGTTCTGATATTTTCAAGATTTATAGGCATGAAGTAAAATCTTCTCATTTACAAGGTGAATATCCTTAGAGAGGCTTAAATAGTTTTTTAAGTGTGCCATTATTATTTTTCTGTGTCATTATTTGGTATTCATATAGCATCTTGCCATCTGCCAAAGGGATCATAGGCATATAATAAACCAGAGGAAGTGAGGCTCACTAGTACCCTTGTTGACAGGTTCAGCAATTACACAGTATGATGAAGGACTGGAGATATTGAACCATAATTCTACTCTTTAAAGTAGTGGAATACCAAAAACACACCTCCATCAGAAATGTTAACACTTTTAAGAAATTAATCCCATAAAAGAACTTTCCTCTTACAAACCAAAGGAAACCAAAAAAAAAAAAAAAAAAAAGAAAAGGATAATTCCATCATGTGCTAGTAAAAGTGCAGCAAGAAAGATTATCTATTCTATAAAGACGTTACTTAATGCAAAGGAATGTTTTTCTTATTGTCAACCCCTTATTTTTACAGTTATATAGGCTGTGTTAAAAGCTGAAAAATTCTCTTGGCTTGTAAAAATTTGAGGCGTGAATGAAAACTGGAGAAAAACTGCAGAGCAGGAAAAGAGATAGGCTTTTAACAAAGTCAGAAGTAAGTTAATATTTTTTGTGAAACACTCAACTGCTTTAAGACTTTTTCTTGCAAACAGAAATCTTATTTTCCCTGCAAGTTTCGTCTTCATAAAGAAAATTGTAAGATGCTACTTCAAATTAGTTTGATGCATTGTTGAACAGTGTTTTTGTACTTGTATACTGGAAGTTCCCACCCCACACACCCCCTCACTTTTCATTTGCTTGGGTTTGTTTGGTCTTTGAGCTCTTAAGCAACATATTAACTTGTTTTCTTGCTAAAACTACTTTATGTTGTTTTGCTGGGTTGTTTTGGGTTTTTTTTACACTACCTACTTGTCTTGATATAAACTCAAAATTATGCTTCGTTGGATACTATTTAGTTCAGAATTGAAGCAGAGTTTTCAAAAATATACTGAAATTTATAATACCTTATCTCAGTGCTACAAACATGGACAGGAGTTCTTCCACTAAATTCATTGAACCATTTATCCAATAGTATAAAAAAGAAATTTTGCTAAAATCTTACCTTTACACATTCCTGTAATCTACTTCTGCTAGAATGTAGGCATTCCTTTCATCATCTATCTTCCCATGAAGGTTTCACCACAGGCTTATGAGCAGTAATAGTTTTGGGAAACCCATAATTTTGCATCCTTTCTAGGATTTTGAGGTCAGATAGCTGCATGACATTGCTCCTGAGAATTAGTACTGGTTGCACAAGAAATACCAGATAATTTCTATACTTCAAATGTGCGAAAACTTAATTTGTGAACACTATCAAAAGTAGACAGATATGTACAAGGAAATGTACATGTTTTAAACTGGCACATAAGTTGAAACTGAAGCAAAAAAACCCAAACCACGCTGTACCTACTGAAAATATGTTGTTTTATGTCCATAGTTATTATGTAGTTGTAACAATTTTAAGACATTTTTTAATCTTTCAACTCCAGTAAGTGTACTTTGCTTTGCTTCATAAAAAGTAATGAAGCCTAGAAATATAAAACCTCATTATAGATCTTTTCCATTAAACGTTTGCTGAGATATTAGAAGAAAACAACAACTACTGTGTGCAGATTATGATGTCAATGGATCAGGGAGGTTGCATACACCTAAAACTCACTCTATTGCATCATTTACACTGAACTGAAAGATTAAGCTGAAGTAGTTCAAGTGAAAAAAAAATTATACCAGCAAGATAATATTTTGCTTTTGCATCTTTTCTCTTGAAATTCCCATTTTTCTTTTGTTTCCGTGGATTATTTTCCTTCCTTCTCCTTTTTCTTTTGGTGTTTAAGATGCTTGTTCAGAAGCTTTTAATCTTAATGAATATTTTAGGTCTTACTTTAGCAAACATACTCATTTATCAGGCAACTTCTCCTACATGCAGAAAGACTTAATTCTAATTTTTTTTCCTATAAACCTTATTTGGCAAAAATCCTTAAATAAATTATTTTATTTGCCCATATCAAAGCCTTCTGGATATAGAAAAATTGCATTTTCTCAATCTTAAGTTATCTTTTAGCTCTAATATCCCTTATGCCCTTTTATCAGCCAACATTCCTATTATGGAAACTTAATTTTTAACATGAGACTATGAACTATTAAAAAACATCACACATCTGCTAGTCATTGCTACTTAGGATATACAGACACAGTCTGAACAAACATAATTTTGAATGGAACCATACCTAATTAAACTAGAGATGAAGATAATACAGCCCTGTTTCTAAGAAACAGGGAAAACATCAGAAACAATTCTCACTGAAGCTTAGTTTACTTCCTTAATACTGTGATCATCTTTGAATACTTAATTTTAATCATTCACATTTATAGTGGAATATCAGCTTTCTTTTCTACAAAAGATAGTGTATTACAAGTGCAACTGTTACTTCATTATGGGATGACATCTTGGCAGTAGAAAAAACTTGTTACTATGACTGAGGAATTTAATTTCTAACAGTTAACTCACAAAGGTGTTTCAGAACAGGGCAATGAAAATGCTCTATTGCCCCTGCAGCACTATTTCCAAATCCTTCACACAGTAGTGAAAAACTTTGCATACAGGTTATTCTACCACAGTGTCTTCAAGTGACTGTCAAACAAGTATTTGAGACTTTTGTTTCATTAAAGAGCATTTTCTGCACAGAAAGTCCAGAAACACCTTTCAACACATAGTGTTAATTTTTTTAGCATTTGTTTTCCTGCTCTTTCTGTCTTTTTGGTTTATCATAAGAACCTCTTTTAAAAAAGAAATCTGGTTTTGTTCATATTCATAATTTGTTCAGATAATTTGGTTTATATAATGCATCTGAATAAGCCAGAAGAACACTTCATAAGAGGTTTCAGAAATTTCCAGTTCAGGGGATATCCATCCATACTCTAGTGCCCAGTTTATGGTGTGGACAACAGACCACATGGTAGGATGTGACGCTGACCCTTGACTGAAATCCAGGAACAAATAAATAACAGCCATGGAGAAAATCCAACCAACCCTAGTTCAAATGGTAATTGCTAAGTAGGATGATAACTTCTGGTGGTTGAATTGAAATACCTCCAAAACCCGGAACTGTTGTACTCAATGGCAGATACTGCTCATTCTCCTGAAACTTTTTTTTTTGGCTATTCTCATTTTTCTCCAGCATTTCCTTGTTTTCCTGCTCCAGCTGTTATATAGGTTGTCTACTGCTTAAAGGCAGTCAGCCAGTCAACTACTTTTAGAACTGAAAGAACAGTTCTCTGTTATAAAATAGCACTCTGTGGCATCCAAGTAGAAATGACTGAAACCTAAATACTAAGAAGCTAAAATATATTAAAAAGAATCATTTCAGATGTCAATATTTTTCAGGAGATACCCATATTTTATGGGCACAAAGCTGAAACATTCTGCTTGAACACAAATCATCAGCACCTGAATGTTTTTTCATCACCCTTTCTTTTGGTTTTCTTTATATTAAATCAGATTCAGCACATAACAAACCACAAGATGCACTGAGTTACTATTTAATCTTTTTATGTCATCATATCAGAGAACTGTTTCTAAACCATCTTATCTCCTTCTAAATCAGACATGTATAACTGACAATTTTTTCATTAACAAACCTTCGAATTTAAGTTACACTTCCCTACTTTGACTTTACTCCCTTAGTAATGCAGATTGTAATAGATCCTATTGGGAATGCAGACCTCAGTGGGAAACAAGGCTGCTTACAAACATACAAGATCAGGTTTTTCTGCCCATAGGTGGACATAATTTCATCTTTCTGAACTACTTATAAGATTTTGTCCTTTTCTATGAGGGAAGGAATAAAAAAAGAAGCAAACTTGCTACACACATTGGTAAAATTGCAAAGGGTCAGGTTATCAAAGCAGGAGTGTCTAATGTGTCAGGAATTAGACGGATGTGACTTGATTTTACTTTGTTAGCTTCTGCAAAGGTGATTCTGAATGACAGATCAGTCTGTATCTCTTGTACCTAATGCTTCAAATGTATGTACTAGACACAAGAATACATTACATGAAGGCATCTGAGAACAGAGCATAGGAAGAGTTTGGCATTTCTGCTGCTGATGAGCTGCGTTTTAAAAGCTGCTACCAGCATGGAAACATCTGTCTGATTTCTGTAAGTAATTAAAATTCAGACTTTGTAGCAATCACTTAAAATTTAAAATTTAAAGAAGCAAAAAAAATTTACAACTTTTTATTGAAAAGACTCAAAAGTGTCATTTAAGATGTAATCACTGCTATATTAAATCCAGCAAGTATTTATCACTATCTACTTAGAAAAAACCTTCACTCCTATTACCCATGATAACAGAAGATGCTTAACAAATCAAGAGAGGAGTAAGTATGACTGGAATGAGAAAGTATTTAACCTTCCGATGCGTTCTGAAGGTGCTGTCTGCAAGTTCAGTCCTGAATAAGCTACTACTGTCTGGCCTTTACCTAAATGACAAGCATATTATGTGACTTTTAATATTGCCTATCTTTTTGTTACATTCGATTGCCATGAGCAGCACTTTACTCAATTGTGTTTGGACTTTTCAAGCATCTAAAAATAAAAATAAAAATAAAAAAAAAAAAAAAAAAAAAAAAAAGAACATGAAAAAACATACCAAATTTCTGGCAAGGGTTCATAGTAGAGAACTTAGAAATATATTTTTTTTGTGTGTGTTTTTTCCAGAAATGTCACTTCTTTCTAATCATTTTCCCAATTCTGTATCTGCTACCCTGTCTTTTCCCATCTGCTCCCTTGTTTTTATGTCATTCCAGAAAACTTTGCCCTCAAAGGCTACTGTCTAACAGCAGACTTCATAGTTATCAGCGTAGAGTTACAAATATAGCATAAAAATAGTGTATGCTGCCAGGAAGAGGATTTGGGTTCCTTTTTTTTTCCCTGAAGAAATCAGTATGATTTCTACTCTAACAGAAGCAAATGAGAATCAACAACTAGATAAGTTTTCTGTGTGAGCTCTGTTTTAGCTAAGATGACAAACAGAACAGGCTAGTTTTACATGTTATTTGGAAAACACACGGGTAAAACAAATGAAAGCAAGCAAGTAAAAGCCCTAAACACAAAAGTAAATGCAAAGAACTAGCAGTAGAGTGACAAGATTCTCCATGTCTCTGCTGCTTATAAACCTTATTTGTAGGTTCATATCTCTGCAGTCTAGTTTAGCTTCTCATCTATGGTAATTTTAACTCTTCCTGAGCATGTTACCTCCAAACCTTTTCTCAAAGCTCTAATCAAAACAACACAGAACCTCAGAATCACAGAATGGGTCAGACTGGAAGGGACCGCAGTGGATCATCTGGTCCAGCCTCCCTGCTCAAACAGGGTCATCCCAGAGCACATTGCACAGGATTGTGTCCAGATGGTTCTGGAATATCTCCAGTGAGGGAGACTCCACAACCTGTCTGGGTGAGCTGTTCCAGTGCATGGTCACCCTTAAAGATCGTTTAGTTCCAATCCCCCTGCCATTTGAAGGAACACCTTTCACTAGACCAGGCTGCTCAGAGCTCCATCCCATCTGGCCTTGAACATTTCCAGGGATGGGGTATCCACAGATTGTCTGAGCAACCTGTGTCAGTGCCTCACCACTCTCACAGGAAAGAACTTCTTCTTTAAGTCCAATTTAAACCCACTCTCTTTCAATTTGAAGCCATTCCCCCTCGTCCTGTCACTACTACTCTTGCAAATGGTCTCTCTCTAGCGTATATTGTATAATATACAATATATTCATGAAATTATATCTTCCATTTAAGACAAAGACACACAAGTATAAACCTACATGGAAACTTTTCTATTCTATTCCATTCTATTCTATTCTAGAAATTGAAATAGTGTTGAAGCCACAGTGCTGGTTATTACACAGACTAAATAACTTCTTAGTTATATTTCTAAGTTATATAAGGGGAAACAAATTAGAATTAAAATTTAAAACTCAGAAGACATGGCTAGACACAAGTTAGGAGAAGGAAGCAATATCATGATAAGAACTTGTAATTTCTTTCTCTTTGTCACCACCTGGAACTGATCTAAAAAACCAGAGATTTTAAGATTAAACATTCGGAAGGTTGAGGAAATGCTGGAATTCTTCCTATCACATGGATCTGAGCTCAGTGGAGCTTTTCCTCTCCTCATAATGGCTAGCATTATAACCATAAAATTGTCGTCATCATGAAATACAAAATGCCTGCCTGTAAATGCCACGATAAAACAATATAAAATAGTGAAAAAGGGCCCGAATAACATGTAACGGTGCAGTGATTTGACCTTGGTGCTCACCAAGCCATTCTATCACTCCCACACTCCAACAAGGTAGAGGGAGAAAATCCAACAAAAAAGCTCATTGATAAATATAAGGACAGGGATGTCACTTACCAAATAACATCACAGCAAAACCGACTTGACTTGAGAAAATCAATTTAATTCATTGCTAATTAATAACAGATTAGGAGAGATATAAAAACAAACTAAACCCACTTTTCAACCACCCTTCCCTCTTGCCAGGCTCAACTGCACTCATAACCCTTTTACCTTCTCCCTGTGAGCTGCACAAGTGGATGGGGATGGAGATTGTGGTCAGCTCATAAAACGTCATCTCTGCTGCTCTTTTCTCCCCATGCTCTTCCCCTGCTCCAGTGTGGGATCCCTTCTATGGCAAACAATCCTTAATGAACCTACATCACCACTGTCTTCTCCACCGGCTGCAGGGGAATCTCTGCTCCAGCACTTGGATCATCACCTCCCCTTTCTTCAGCACTGACCTTGTTGACTACATGGTTGTTTCTTCCACAGATCCTCTCTCCTCTCTCACAGCTGCTGCACAGAGGCTTTTACCCTTTCTTAAATATGTTATCACAGAGGTGCTGCTCAACCAGTGTTGCTCAACTGGCTTCAACTTTAGCCAGTGGTGGGACTGCCTATATTGTGAACTAACTTTAGGATTCTAATAGATACCTCTTTAAAGCAAATCAAATCTCCATGCCCTCCTACTCATAAATTATCTATTTGCATGCAACCCCACTGTTTCCGTGCATTTTATATATATATGCACATTTATGAGCATGTAAATCCCATTTATATATGTGAGTTGCACTAATATAACCAGAAAATAGTTTCTACCTTAAAACATAGAAGGGCTTTGCTTGAGTAACCCCATAAAATCAAAGGCTGAACCCTTGACCTTGTTTCATTAGTCTTTTAATCCAAGTATAGTCATGCATCTAGTTTCAGTGACTGAAATGGAAATAAGTGTAATACGGGAACTCTTGGTCCTCCAGCCATTAGGTGAAAATGCCTATATACAAATTTTATGGTCTTTTAAGTGAGAGACAACAGTCTATTTGTTCTCGTAAGTTGCAGACTTTTGACAGATAATGATTGCTCTTAACCATTAAGCTATTAATATCTGAATTTGATTCTCTCTAGAATGGTGTATGAGTTGCCCACTGGCCTCTTACAAAAAGTTACCTAGTTCTCTCTCAAATGAAAAGTCACAATGTCAAAGAGAGTAGAAAATAAATGTCCCTTTCCTGAAAACCTTTAGTTAAGCCACTTAACTAAGTGACATTTGCCCCAAACTTTTTTTTTCCCCTCAAATTAATCTAACATTAAATTCTCATGCAACCATGCAGCTACTCACATAATGATGTATTAGTAATGTAAAAAGTCTTCAAAAAAATCAGACTCACTGATTCCAGGTACTGCTAGTAAAGGCAGAGCAGCAAGCAAGATGACATGAAGTTTTCACAGAAACAGCTTCAGACAGATTGAAAAAAACAATGCACTTGAAAGGTTAAGGGTTTTACAAATCTTCCATACATTCCTCTATTCTTCTAGAAACTCAGTGGACAACTCAGAGTTCCTTTCATTATTCAGCATTTCAAGTATTTTTCATCAGGTTAAACAAGGGGAAAAAAAATGATTTCCATAACATATATTCTGACATTCAGTATTTTTCAAAATTAGTGAAGATTTTTGACCTGTACATGTCCCATCATACTTGATCAACACTTTCAGATCATTCAAAGAGAAGTATCAGTGGAAATTGGTTATTTTCTGCATATTTTCTTAACAAGATTTGATAAGATTTTTGAATGTAAGGAAGACAGACAGCTATAACAGCACTACTGCATTATACCAGAGAAGGGAGAGGTGCATATACATAAACAAGTTTTTCAGTTTTCCTTTTCTCTCTGAGTGTTCTGAAAAGCCAGTGTTTTGACTACTTAGGGATGAATTTATCATTCTTGAATATGTTTAGAATTTTTCAAGCCCTTCAAACAATTTTTATTCTATTTTTAGAGCTATAATAAGCAAAATTAAATTATCCGGTATTTAATTACTAGGAATTTATAACGTAAAATAATAATCCTGTTTGCATTAATAAAAATATTGTCAGGAATTCTCAATAAAAAAGATAAATTAGTGTACAAGGGAATCAAAGCTGTTAAAGCACTTCAAGCTTGTTACATCCAGACAACTGATCGATTCAAAGTAGAAGATAATCAGTTATGGTCATATAATAGCAATTTTCCATTTCTCTTTTGTCTTGCAAGGAACATGAATCTTGTTTTGTTATCTTATGGTCCATTTCTTTGGTGCTACAAATATCATGGTCATGATTACATAATGCCAGGTCTATACAACAATAAGGGGCATATATTGAAATATTTACTTCGGGGCCATTGACCAGATGTATAATGGATTTCTGAAGTTCAATAGCATTTTACCTGGTCACTCATTTATTTACTTTGTATGATTCTTTCAAAATTCATGCAGAAAAATTACTGAATTCCTATTCCTGATGTGGCTGGAAATATTCATAGTAAATTTTCTTCAGTCTAATCGAAATTGCTGTATTTTGGAATTCAGTCATATACATTCATTTGAAACAAAGAATAAATTACTGACAGAACAATTAAATTTTCTTTTTTATGATCCTGTACTCCATATTGGTTGAAGACTAAAATAATTCATTTTATGTACATACACTTATAATTTTACAAAGAATACTTACAAGATAGATGTTGAGGCAGATACTGGCAGGGATCATACATGAATTAAAAACAAAGTAAGATTAGCTGATATTACTTAAGGTACGATTTTAAAATATATTTCTGGGGGAAATATACTTAGAAATCTTTACTTTGTGTTGGATAAAAGCTTGATAAAACAGTTGTACTTTCCAGAGGTTACTTTCATACATCATGAAAACTTAAGTTTATTAATAAAAAAGATAGAATCTGTTACCAATTTTTTTATTTATTTCCAAGTGTCATTTCTCACTGTTATTTGAGTAAATAGAAATATAGAGGAACATAAAAATAATACATAGAAATATAAAGGAAAACATTTAAAATTAAATTAATAAACAGTCATTTTAACTAGTTATGTATTCTATTTTCCATAATATTTTTTGAACAATTTTGGTGACCATAGGTTTACCTTCAATAGCTATGCCTTTTCTAGAATGAAAAGGGATTAGTTTTAATTTTATTGCTTCCAAGATTTCTTAGAAGTGTTCTGGGAAGACCATTCCAACTACATTCATTCAGGAATGAGTTACATATTACACGACCACTAAATCTAATTTTTTAAAAACCTTTTTTTTATGACTTTATGAGCAACTCTCAGCTTTCACTAACTTTAACTGAAAGTTAGTAAAAAAAATCCAGAAAAAAAATTGAATTTTTGTTTTATACAACACCAAAATAATTCCCTTTGATGCAGGTAAAAGTTTATTAATTCTCCTAAAACACACAAAGTAGTTAGTAAGAGGAAAAATAACTCTCCCCATTTGGAAGAAGATATCCAAATGAACAAGGTCAGACATTTTAAAAAATGTAGTGTAGAGAATGTAATAAATTTAAAAAAAAAAAAAATAAGCACAGTGTCATTGTTCTTTCATGACCTTAAAGGGTCTGTTTCACTGCACTCAGAAACTTCCTTAAGGCATATTAAACATTCATTAACAGAGCTGCACACTATCCATGAATACTGCAGTAAAATGACTCTCTGTGTGCTGGGACATATAAAAAAGGGATGACTAAAAAACAACTGCTCTAGACGCTGAAGAAAAATGGAACCTCATCAACATTGCAGTTTTGTGTTTCAGGTATACAAAAATAGTTACTAGTGCTGGAATGAAACTATTCTAATTTTGAGGTATGTAGGTATTTTTCAGGTATTACCGTGGGGTATTTTTTTTTGGAAAGCAGGTAAACTCTTTCAAATTGTGCACAAGATTGTAAATAAAAAGAAACAAATTCAGAAATCTTCAAATCTTTACTTAATTCACTAGGTCCATCCAATCCAACATATTTGGAAACACAGTTTTCTGAACAAATAAACTAAAATAGAGAAGCTTAACTTCACAGAAGAGCGCTAACACCAGGTAAACACAACTAAAATAGCAAAAAAAAATTAATTGTTCTGTGCAATGTATAGAAAACTTAAATTAGATGTTAATTCTGTTTTGGTTTTCAACCCATATATCGTTCTCAGTCCTTCCATCACTCTGTACTAAGTTTCACTTCAGCAAACTTTCTTACAAGCAGGATCAGCTGTATTTCTACAGACTCTTCATTCTGACAGAAGCTAATATTCAATAACAGGATTTGTGCTCAGTCAAAATACGTTAGTAGGAATGATGGCTGTAGGCCAAGTGTGCTATTTTTAGATACTCACATTCTTAAAATTCTTCTGTATTATAAATTAATTTTGTGTAGTCTGCAAGAAAATGCATTATTCTTCATTATATAGGTATAGAATTGTCTCTTACAATAAGCCAGTTTCTCTATAACTATTCAGAATGCAAATCCATGTACTCCAGCTGAAGGCTATTATCGGCCAGAACGCAGGAATTTGTATAAGCATTATACGATCATTATAAACACTGATTATGCCATTTGTTATGTTCTGACGGGCCACTGCTCTCAGAACTCTGCACCCACAATCCCCAAAGTTGTCTCTGTTTTAGTCCCTGTTACTGTCCTGGAATCACACTAAAGTCAAGAGGCTAAACAGGATATTTTAGTACAATTCCCCGTCAACTTTCATTAGAATAATATGTTTTCAGTTGCTAACAATGACACCAAACTTACACTGTTAAAAATAACATATGTTAAGTGGGGTTGAAATTCCTTTATTCTAAATGTTTATTAGCCCTAAAATAAACAAGGAAATGATCTATTTTACATTTACAGAGGTAGGAAGTGTAAGACTTCACCATTAACGTTTCAAACAAGCTGCCTGCGCTGGCAGTACATCAGCTGAAACTGAGAGGAACACTTCACAGTCAGTTGTTGCGTCAGGTTTGTGTGGCCACGTTCTGGCAGGAGGGACTACAGAGGGCATTTCTAGAAGTTTCCAGAAGCTTCCCCCATGTCTGACAGAGCCAATGGCTCCAGGACAGACCTGCCACAGGCCAAGGCCGACCCCACCCGCGATGGTGGGAGAACCTCGGGGATAAAGATTTTAGAGGGGAAAATGATGCTGTGCAGAAAGTAGGCTGAGATAATCGACCTACGTGAGAGTAACAAAATATGCTGAAAAGCACCAAGAATACCAAACACCACGACCACAAACAGGAAAGCAGGAGGCAGTGAGACAGCATAAGGAGCCACAGATGAATGAAGGGGATGGTAGAGCTCTCAGACATGGAAGTAAGAGATTGGACTACAGTGGTCTGGTAAAAAATCTGGGGTAAGAAGAGGGGGCGGGGGCGAGGAGTAACATTGAAGTGCTGAAGAGAAACAAGCAGAAGTGACTGAGCTGAGGTCATGATGAGCATTACAACATGGAGAAACAGAGGCATAATCAGAAAATGTCATAAGGAGGTACTGGATTGAGACAAGCAGCTGGTAGAGAGAAAGAACTGAGTCTAGTCCAATGGGAATAGCAAAGAGAGCACAAAAGTTAGGAGAAACAGGCAGATTTTGGTTTGGTGGAGTGCACACCCTCAGGGACCAAGGCTGGAACTGTATCCTGTGCCCTCAGCAAGCCACCTCCAGGCAGTGGAGCAGACCTGTATGAGAGCATCCTACAGCCTCCAGGTGGTGACACACTATGGACTTACTTTATGGAATCATATTCCCTTCTGGGAATCATTGAAAAACTGAGATGAATATTCAGCAGTGAACTGCATTCAGTTCATAATGAATGATTTTATTAGTATAATTCTTCTCTCAGTTCTCAGCTATAGTTGTGATGTGTTCTGCATCAGTCCCCTGCTTGCTGTACCTGCTCCTACAAAGAGTTACAGAAAAAGTGTGGAAAGTAACAACCTGTGACAGTGTAATTACTGGGAAAAGGCAGTGTCATGGCTATAGAGACACGTTACAGATGAGAACAATGGATAGTGAAAAAGCTGGATTTTATAGCAGCTAGGATAATATAGAGAACACAGATTGGAACAGAATGAAAATAATGGATCCTTCTAAAAATTTTGAAACAAATTTATTCCTTTATAGAATTTGAATTGGGGAAACAGTATTCAATTCATTTGTTGTGGCTTAAGCTCAGCTGGCAACTAATCCCCACACAGCTGCTCACTCACAACTGCCCCTCAGAGAGACTGAGGAGAGAATCAGTAGGGTGTAAGAGGGAAAACTCATGGGTTGAGATAAAGACAGTTTAATAAGAAAATGTCTTGCACAGAAGCGAAGCAAAACAAGGAATTCATTCACCACTTCCCATGGGCAAGCAGGTGTTCAGCCAAATAACTCTTGGGAAGACAAAAGCCATCACTTTGAGCTTCCCTTCCTTCCTTCCTTCTTCTTCCCCCAGGTTTTATTCCTGAGCAAGACATCATAGCGTATGGAATGTCACTTTGGTCATTTGGGGTCAATTGTTCCATGTGTGTCACCTTCCAACTCCTTGTCCACCCCCAGCCTCCTCGCCTTGGCTCTGCAAGTCCTGCTCAGCAATAACAAAAACATTCTTGTGTTACCAACGTTGTATCCAGCAGAAATCCAAAATACTGCCCCTTACCAGGTACTAAGAAAAAAATTGTCTCAGCCACAAACATTACATTCTTCCACCTTTTCCTTAATCAAACTTTAAAAAAATTCATTTCTAAGTCACACCAGTGTCATTAACAGCGTTAGAAGAAGGGGAAAAATATTATTAAGCCAGTTGTTTTGCCGTAGAACTGAAATTAAAATATGCAAAGTGTCTAATAATTGCTCAAAGGACTCACAGGTTTAGCTTAGTTTCATTCTGGTAACTATTGAGAGGTGAAATGGGAAAATTTATGGAGTATGGGACTGATGTAATTATGGATAATATAGACTTGGTGAGGAATGCTTAGGCATGACTTACTTCCATTCATTTGATCACTTGAGCAACCAGAGCATGTCTTCTAACTCATTTTGATATTCCAAATTAACAGCAATCTCTGTATTTAATTATTTGTTCATAATAAAACATATGAAATAATGTCTTACTTTATATTCAAATATGAAAAAACAACACTTTTTTTTCTCTTTCTGAAATTTGTTTGAATAAATCACTTAGAAAATTCACTGCTAAAATTCTGCTCTCACTACCCTTTCCGCTTCAAAAAATATTTCACAAAATTTCTCAATTTTTACAAGTTTTCAAATAAACAAAATATATCCTTATATACAGAACAATGTAGTAAAAACAAACAAACAAACATACAAACAAACAAACTCATCAGTTGTGCCTTTAAATTTTTCTCATCTGGTTCTGTATTTCCTCATTTGAGCATCCTTTTCTTGAGAATGTGCTGTGCAATTTAAGACTGAACAGTACAGTATAACCTGCAGTACTATTTCATCATTTCTGTGTGGCAGAAAATGTTCTTTTTTTTCTGTGTGGCAGAAAATGTACTTTCCCCCCACCCCCCCCCGTGGCATTATATATTGTGTGGGGCATTCACTTAAGAGTTGGACTCAATGATCCTTGTGGGCCCCTTCTAATTCAGAATATTCTGTAATTCTGTGTAGGACAAACAAAGGTAAAAGAGAGAGAAAGTAGTACCTTGTCAGTCAAGTGACTTCACTACAAGCGAAGCAAACATCCAGGATGTCTGCATTGCATATGAAAGAGGCTGCAATATTAACATCAAACCAAACTGATTCTGGGTTTTTCCTTTGAAATCAATATAATTACAAGGCGGTTTGGTCAGTATTTAAAGAACAACAATTTTTCAGACACACTTTTGAAACTTAAATGGACCTACTCCCCTGATGATTTAAATGGGCATAATGCCATTACAGTCAATAGGCTCTTTGATTTACATCAGTAGAAGACCTGGCCTGTTTATCTTCTCTCTCAGTTTAAGAGCAATTTGCATATATACTTGTAAGTAAAATATCAATCATTGTTTATGCCTTGACAAGCCTGGCTGAAAGTTTATACAGCACAAATGTACATGAGTTTATGCATGTAGGTATACACATAGATACATGCAGTTACAATTACTACTATCTTACCTGGGGGGAAAAAAACTCCAACAATCAGAGATTCAAGTTTCAGGCAGAGACTTTTCATTTCTTTGTTTTCCTACTCTAACACTTTGCTGCACATTGGTACTTATGTACCAGTGTAGTAGGTATAATTTATAATCATATTTAGTGTTGAAAAAGATGCTCTACACCCTACTGTAGTTTGGACTTCTAAGTCTCCATTTATTCCTTCCTAGATACCATAGTACTTGATATATTATTTTACTTAAACATGTTACTCATAACCAAAACCATACAGGAAAAAAAAAAAAATATCGGTGGTCCAAATAGTACAGTTCCAGCATTTCACAGGCTTTCACTAAATAATCAGCATTCTAAGTTGCCTACGTGCTCCTTGCTGGAGAAAAGTCATTTTTCTTTTCTCTCCTGAAGAAATCAAGCAGGTTTATTTAATCGACACTCAACATTTTGGTCTTTGAAAGTAAATAAACAGAAAATTAAGTATGTAAGAGTTTATAAGTTGGATTTTTCCTCACAAATCCACAGTATTATTCATGACTGACCAGTATTACACATGATTTGCTTTCCAAGAGAAGTAACTCTCACAAAAAGTTTCTACAGGAATAGAAAAAAAAAAATTCTGTATCTCATTTTGGTTTCCACAAGACTCCTCCTCTTCCGTTGGTACAATGAAAAATTATATCTTTTGCGTGTTAGATTAAAAAACTGCTACCTCTGATGAGAGACTATATTCAATAAGCTCAGGAAACTAGTTCAGAGCCAGAAAAAAAAAACAAAACAACACAAATATAAAGAGAAATAGATGATAAACTCTGAGTACAGCCATTGTCTCAAAAGGCTTTTGAAAGGGACAGTGTAGAGTCTGTCCTTACAGCTCAGAGATCACTTAATATATCTCTAAGAGGATCACTTCATGTATTATATATGATAAACTCATAAACTAAAGAAAAATGGATATTTGTCACTACCTTTACAGAAGTAAGTAGGTTGAAGGTGTTTTTTTTTTTTAAGTTTTCCATCTATTTTTTCAAAGAAAAAGTGTGAAGAGATGATTAAGCGGTGAAATATTCCTGAGAAAACAGCAGTTAACATACAGAAGAAAGAGAAGAGAAGAGAAAATAAAACTGAAAAGCATGGGAGATAAGCAAATACTGGCAACAGAAGTGGAAAAAAGCAGTAAAATCAGGAAAAAACAAGAAGCGGTGAAGAAAAGTAAAATCTAAAGATGAATTCAACCGCTGAGAACAACAGTCCTTTCAAGAAAGAGATGCTCATGCTTGGAAGGCTAAGAAAACCAGGATCTGTTAGAAGTCAAAGTTGACTAAATGCAAAAATCAAAAAAACACCTTTTTGCTGTGGTTAAGAAAGAAAAAATGAAACCATGAATTTTTAAGAGCTACAGAAACTTGAAGTTGTTGTGAATAACACAAATAACATTCAGTTCAGCAAAATCTGAACTGTATTTGGTAGGCTCAGCTATTTTGTTAGCTTGAAAAAATGGTAATGGTAAATAGAGACAGGTAGCAGAGATCATGATTAAAGTCACTTCTCATCTTTTCTTCAGACCAGAACACTTGACATTTGAAAAGTGCCATGCTAAGCTTCCACATAACAGTGCAAAATGGATTGCAGGATAATAATATCCATAGGCAGCGTGTTCCTATGCAGAAATCCACTAAGGATTATTCCCATTCATAATGTCCTGTCAAGCATTGGAACAGCTGCCCATGGCAGTGGTTGAGTCCCCATCCCTGAAGGTGTTTAAAAGACGTGTGGATTTGGCACTTGGGGACGTGGGGTAGGGGTGGGCTTGGCAGTGCTGAGGAAATGGCTGGACTTGATGGTCTTAAGAGGTCTTTTCCAACCTAAATGATTCCATGATTCTATGATGACAGCACTAGCAGTCACAAACACTCTAGATATTGAGACTTTTCTTGTCAAATAAATCTGAAATCTGCATTTTACTGTTTTTCTACAGTATAGAGCTATATATAATTATTCAATATCCAGTATTCTCTCAGTTAAAAAACCCAAAGAGATGGAAAAAAACCCTCAGAAGCAGTTGTGAAAGAAGTCAAAGCACAAAAGATGATGATATTTTCAGGTCAAACATCTCAGATTTTTTTCAATTCAGTTTCATAAATTACTACTTTTCTTGATTTTTTTGGGGTTTTTTTGTTTTTTTTTAAAGAACATTTTCATTTGGATAACAATAATTTAGAAACTACTTTTACCATTTTTGAGAGGGGAAATGAGCTGAAATTGATTCTTCCTCATGAAGAGTTTCAGTGACTCAGAAAATTCCACTAAGAGCTATTAATTCCTTATCAGCTTTACTGCAAAACATCAGCAATATTCACACTTTTTATTAAACTATTGATTCCCTTGCATTGAAAGGTTAGTAATTACCACTATAATTATGAAGAAATATCCTAGGTTTTTTGCCAGAAAAAAAAAAAAAAGAAAATGGTCTTTCAGAGAATAGATTGTTTCTGTACAAGTGACCATTATATTTGTATGTATTCAGAATAGTTAATATCTGAGAGTATGAATAAAAATGCTTAGATTGCAAGAAAGGTAAACTTTGAGTAAAACTTTACAAAATGTAGATATGTTTTGGAGTAGGAAGCTTCAACACAGGGATAAAAAAAGGAAAAGAGACCTATAAATTAAGATTAATCTAGTTTCCCTTCAATTAATCCAATAGGATACCTACCTATAGCAAAGAGAATTAGGTGAAATGTTCAAAATTCCACACAGGATAAAGATCATTCATGGGGAAAAGAAAAAACAAAGAAACAAAAAAACCCCCAACAAAACAGAGCTTCACCAGAAATATCTTGTCACTCGATTTCAGTCCTTTTACTGATTGTCAGTCAAATCCCATCCCCTTTAGAAAATACATAGCTAAGTCGGAAGGTACTGAAGTCAAAAGAATGGTATCCATCCGCTTCAATAACTTTTAGTAAGACCTGTACACGAGTTCTCCTTTTGTTATTTCACAACATTTCCTGTGGAATACAGGCTTCTTGTTTGCTTTTTTTTTTTTTTTTCAGAAAAAGAAATAATATTACTTGAAGAGAAGAGACATGAGAAACACAATCACTAGAATATATCATCAAAGTTTTTTTACTGTTGCTAAACAAAAAGGTTACAATTCTGGGACTTAGTAAACAGAATCTCAGGTACTAAATTATAGTATATAATATTTTTTTTTTAGCATTTCTTTGAATTCTGCCTATGAAAAACCAGGGGAGACGAGGGGGGGAAATAGCTCCTTTTAAATCTCCTGCATGCTGCCACAGTGCTCAGAGCAGCAGACTCACCAATATTTATAACTCATTAATTGAGGCTGTGCTGATTTGCACCACCAGAGAACACGACCCCGAAACGCCGCGTTTAAATTCAGTTCCCCTCTCCAAGCTTCACTTTTCCAAACAGCAGAGTACTCATAAGAGACCAACCACCTCCCACCCAGCAGTCATGGAGGCACAGACCAAGCTGTTTGACGCTCCGTGCACAGCCAGGAGCAGCAGATGAGGGGAGAACACGCTGAGGATGAACGGGAGGTGGATGCAGGTTCGCTGATACCAACATCATTTATCTCATAGAATCATGTGCCGGGTCCTGCACTTCAACCACAACGAACCCCTGCAGCGCTACAGGCTGGCCACAGAGTGGCTGGAGAGCAGCCAGGTGGAAAGGGATCTGGGGGTGCTGATCGACAGGAGGCTGAACATGAGCCAGC
>JAYRBT010000001.1:14347546-14358764 GCA_036023395.1 Myiotriccus ornatus
GATCAAGGGTTGGACTCGATGATCTTGGAGGTCTTTTCCAACCCAATCTATTCTATGATTCTATGATTCTATGATTCTATATTTCTGATGGGAATATTTTACGCATTTTGATACTCTAGAGATATTTTTGTGCAATTTTTTTCTCTTTGATGATGTATTTAAAAGCCATTTGTTAATAAATATTGTTTCAATAACATTTGGCTTCATGAAAACCATGAGAGATGGAAATGTTTATAAAACATTAATGTGCTTTATGCTTAGAAAAGGGAAGACTAGGAGGTCTTTTGCAAATGCCACCAAGATTTTTTAGATTACAGAAAGCTTGAACAGGTTGTTCTTTACAAATTCACTACATTTTGAGTGCAAAACATTTATTCCACATTTTGATAAAGAAAAATATTTGTGCAAATTTTCTGCAAAAACAAGTTCATGATCTTTTATATATTTGCTCTTACAAGAAAATAGCAGTCAGCATTGGATAGACTGCCAAAGAAGGAAAGATATATATAGACATGCTAACTGTGTATTAAATAGATCAGATAAGTGCTAATTAAAGTTAGGAGTACATAAAAACTATTTTATTTTATTTTAATTTATTTTAAAAAGAAAGAGGTGAAATTATTAAGCAGCAGTATGATCCAAATTTCTGGTGGGGAACAGAGAAGGACAGGAAAATCACCATGATAAGGTGAAAAATTTGAGTGAAGGAGTTAGAACACTGACATTTCACTTAGAACGCTTTTGTCAAGCTGATATTTCCCTTCCTTTTTAGCAAAAGCTATCAACATTTTAAATAATAAATGATATTTAAATACCATTTAAGATGTCGGCAATGCCTATTGTGAGTTGGAGAGTGCTATGGATCTCATTAGTGGACACTGAACAATAGCTCTTGAGGAGACTGAGCTGTTCCCTGACTTTGTTGTAAATAAGTTTTGCAAAATAGAAGATCTTAACAATTACAAGAATAAATTAAAAATAATTTAAAAAAATACTGAATTTGACCAAACAAGGACCAAATTTAAATAAATCTCTAAGTGTTTAGGATGTTGTTCTACTTATTTCACAAAAAAAAAAAAAAAATTCAGTGAATAATTTCTTCAAAGTGTCTTGCGTTATAATTTGAACTTTTGTCTGAGAAATACGATAACTCTTATTCAGACACCGAATGAAAGCTTATGGAAAGAAAAACTAAATGAAAAAAATCACATAAAAATCCAACAATGTACAAGAAGAAAGAAAAAGAAAGAAACACTGTAAACATGATTGAGAAATTAAAATGCTGTTTGCACTCCAATGGGCAGCAAAAACACAAACCAAAGCATTAGAAACTGTGAAAGCACTGGAAAACAGTCACACAGGAATTAGAGTTTTTACCCCCAGAAAGATAACAGGTTCAGTAGTTGAACTGAAGGGCATTTACAGCAGTGACAGTAGGATGGGCAAGCATCGCTCCCTACAACTTCCCGACAGGAGGGCGTAGCTGGGTGGAGATCGGCCACTTCTCCCAAGTAACAAGGAAATGGTCTCAAGTTATACCAAGCGAGGTTTAGATTGGATGTTAGAAAAAATTTCTTCACTGAAAGGGTTATCAAGCATTGGGACAAGCTGTCCAGAGAATGGTGGAGTCACCATCCCCTGAGGTGTTTGAAAGGCGTGTAAATGTGGTGCTTCAAGACAGGGTTTAGCAGAGGCCTTGGCAGTGCTGGGTTAATGGTTAAGCTTGATGAACTTAAGGGTCTTTTCAAACATAAATGATTCTATGATAGGAAACAAGACTAGAATGTCTTCATTATTTATACGTCTGTATCTCTCCAAGATATCAAAGACAGTTAAGAGAGAAAGATATATGGAAGCAATGATGAACAAAGCAGAATTCCAAGGAAAATACAGGGGTTTGCCATGGTATAGAAATTCACAATGCCGGTTTCTAATTGATATGGCAAAAAAGAAACCCATCAAGGTACAAGAAAGGTATTCCAGGTAATGACAGCACAAATACAGACAAGAAATTGTTGGGAAATATGGCTACACTTTGCCTTAGCAGGGTTCCAGGGGAGATTTTGTTTCAAGCAGCAGCTTCACAACAGGTTTTAGGGTTTAATAACCCAGAGTCAAAAGCAAAAGGAAGGATATTAACCTTTCTTCAGCAATAAAAACTGGACTAAAAGAATGAGCAGGTTCAACTTATTTGTAGATTTAATTTCTGCTTGTTTTTTCATTTGTTTGGGTTTATTTTCTATCAGAAAATATCAATGTCTAGTGCCCAAAGCAAAAAGAGATGAGTTCTAAAGCTCTATTTCAAATTATCAACATGGATGTTTTGATATTTTTCTAGTATTTTAGGTCTGAAAATCATTCTTTCCTACCCCCAAAACAATGCAACAAACCCTTACAGATGGCTATTACACCCTATACTATAAACTCCAGAAGTTGTTTTTACACTCTCATTACAGGACAGCATCAAATCATAATTGACAGCAACAGAACAGAGCAGCAGAACTTCTTCAGACACGGCTTGTTAAAAAAGCTAGATGATCTTGACAAAAATGCACAACATATTATATACTTTTCATTTTAATTGTCAACTATCCTGAGATATTGTTAATAAATAAATCCAGGTATAAGCAGCTGAAATTAAAATAAGGGTGTTTCATGTTCACAGTTGGACACACAACATGGATAAAATCAAAGATAATTTTATTTTGTCATCAAAGACAGGATAATAAAATCTGGAGCCAACAGAACCAGTCATAAATTCCAGTTCTTTACATTCCAGTTTGTTCAGCTACATACTACTCAACAGAGTGTGTATTAAAATCAACATTATGAAGGCTGTTTGAAAGTTTTAACCAATGAGTCCTTCATAACTTAAGCACATAATTTTTTATAAGTGGAGATAAAAATAACACCACAGTTATTTTTATAAGGCACAGACCTGGTTTGTTACAGAGAAGAACTGGCATGTGGATACGTGTTTCTCTTTGGAACACACGGGAGGTAACCTCAACATTGAATTGATTCTGTTACAGGGATCCATGGTCTAAAATCATGGCTGGACCCACACTTTGCAAATTAGTTTTCATTATATACATTTGGGATTATCATTTCCTACAGTCTTCCTTATTTTTCATGGTAGACTTCACCTACATGAAAATTCACTTTATATGAAAATGGCTTAACAACACTTATTCTAGAAAATAATTAGAAGAATCAAAAAAAATGTATTTTGAAAGAATAAAACCCACCATCTCTTTGGGTTTTTTCTTCCTATGATTCTTATTCTGTATCTGTCAGATATTGTATTGCAGACCTAGCCTTCAGTGGGTTGAGGGGAATCCTAATATTCTTGGACAAAGGTCAAGGAGGAAAGAAATGTTTTTCAAATGGCATATTCATTCTGATCTCTGCCAGTCAAATTTCTATAAATTGTTCTCTGTCTGCTACAGCTGAAAATGCAGATATCTGCTTCACATTTATTTTAGGTGATCACCATAAAATATGGAGAGAAAAAAAATCCTTATATAAATTTTGACATAAGAATGAAAAACTTGTTTAAAATTTCCCCCACATTAAAATCCCTTCTGTAATTTTCAGAACATTCGGAAATCTTTAGTCATTCAAGGAGCTATTGTGTTAACATTTCAAAAATTAATATCCTGGTCAGATTAAATAATTTATTTCAAGTACTACTTGTCACTGTACTAATTATTTCCTTTAAATCATGGAGAGCAAAAATAATACAGCTATAAAGGTATCTGCATTAAAAAATACAATGAATTTAATTGAAATAATATAAACTTTAAAAGGAAGAAGAAAATGCCTGACCTTCCATCTTGCGTTTTCTGATAAAGTAATTCAATTTATTATCATTAGCACTATTTGGCTTCAGTTACAGCAAGGAATTGAATACGATGTAACATTTTCAACTTAAGTATAAGACAGAGAAGAAAAAGTAATTTTTTCACATCCTTTCTTTTTGAGCAAGTTGCTTGAAAGTAGTGAAATTAGGAGGCAGAGAAAATAGAAATTGAACTTCTCAATTATCAAAAAATCAAACATTTGAAAATAAAAATATAGTATTTAAAAATATTTCAAGAAATACAAACATATTAATCCATAATCGATTTATTTTCTCCGTTAAAAATGAACAAACACCCACCAGAAAACTCTTCCCTGGGAAGCATTTGATCCCTGTTTCTCCTCAAATCAGAATACACATATCACCCTGAAATCTTATTCTAAACCAGTCTAATTATGTTCTCATGGACGTAACATCCTACCAGATGTTGCCTTCAAAAAGGTGTGTGAGTGAGGCAGTAAAAGATAGCACATTGAAGGCAACCTCTGGCTCCTTAAAACGCCATCTGCAGCATCTCATAGGACTGAGGTGACCAGTTTGCTGTTAAAATTGCAGCCAGTTCAAGAGCCTTCTCCTGTGCTCACAAAAAGCAGAAGTTGGTACTGTGGTATATAATCATATCTTATGTAATGGACAAAAAAATACTAAAATTAAAATATTTATCAGAGTATTGGGGGGATTTTTAATATTTGCCCAGCAAAGAAGTGATAACACTTCTGTTGTGCTCTGGTTAACAATTTAATTTTACTGACTGTGATTAAGCTGCATTTTCTGCTTTGCAAGGGGTTTCTGCTTGTTACTTCATTAAATATTTTCAAAATTCTTTGTGATTTTTATATGAGAAGTGCAATTTTTGAGTAATGCAATGAGGTGATAATATTAAATTTATCTCTGTTCTCACCTCCAGCAAAAAAAATATTTGGAAATACATTTTGTTTGTCTTTCATCATGTTTTTCAGAGGTAAAGATTTCGGGATTAGGGGTATCTGGTGGGTATAGAGCAACTGCACAACAGAACACAAAAACTGTATTTTTTCAGTTGCTTTCTATTAAAACAGGGTTTGTTTACCTCCATATACATATCTGCATCTATATTGTATTTTTACCTCAGTCTTCACTTAAGTCTCTCTATAGCACTTTCTTCTACGTTCATTTACTATTGTTGAACAAATTAATGAAGAAGTATAATTCTAAACTGTCTATAGTTGACAAACAAGATAGGTATATCCTTAAAACTTTGGCATTTAACTAGTGTTTAAACCCAATTTATCTTAGACAAGGAGAAATGCATAATGTGTTAAATAGTAAATAACCCTTTACATTCCTCAGCATTCAGTAATTCCTCAGTATATTGTTCGAAATTTTAACCTCATTTCACTCTTTTTACCAGTGTGAATGGATTATTTTCCAGTTTTATTTCCAAACATTAAAATTCTTCAAGTTAGGCTCATATAGAGAATCAAAGTTAAAATCAGCTTGGCTATCAGACCTAAATATGCCAAGACTTTCTATCAAGGAATTTATGGAGAAAAGAAATCAGTAACGATTTTGTAGTTTCATTTCAAAATAACACATTCAGAAGATTGATAAAACAGTATTTTCCTATTTTATCTGCACATGAATTTAGCTGTATGAACCCAAATAAACCGAGTAGTGTAAACAGAAACTGTAAAAAAAACCCAAGCATAAGGTAAGTACAATCAAAGGAGTAAAATGCTGTAACCAAAGGCCTTATAACTAAGAAAAAGAACACTTTACTTTTATTTCTCAAAGTATTCTGAACTGATTGTCTGCAGGAATAGTGTATCTCATGTTGTACCTGGCCTCGTGTCCTTAGCCTAGGGCCGTATCAAATGCCAGTGCTCTAGAATTTTATTCCACATATGATTAACTAAATTTTAAGATCCTTCCTTTTACCAGATTGCATATTATCTCCTTTCCTGACTTCTTTAATGAGCACCTTTCTGACTAAGAATGATGACATTTGCAGGACAAGTATCCATCAAAAGAGGCCAATCTCTCACTTCACTGCTGGTACAGCCCCAGCAGCCCCACCAGGTTTTATAAAAGGCTCATGCAGGCAATTATCAGTAAGATGTGGAGTTCCTCACTTCAGCTCATTGCTTCCCAAAGCATTCACGTTATTGCTACATAAAATTCATGTCCCACAAAACATAAGGACTTTTCTGGTAGCTCATACGAACAGGTTTGATGAACTGTCTCCTGTTTCAAGTGAGCTGCAGCTCACACCCGGTATTTCTGTGAGCAGCAGAGGAAGGAAAAGCTGAAGTCTACTGCAGGATTTTTCACGCAGTTGGAGCAGACTGACAGACTCTTGTACCACCACTTTCTGTGCTATTGCTTTTCCATGAAAATGTGTCTGGATTGCAGAACCACTTTCCCAAAACACTGAATTTATTAAAATTATTTTGGAGAAATAGGTAGAGAAGGAAGGGAAATAGACTTATAAAATGAAAGCAAAAAAAAGAAATAACTTCTAAACACCATTTTTCCTTCCTCACTTCCTTTCCTTTGTTTTTCTTATAAGTTATTTAATTACACTTGCTCTTTTTTCTCTGCAGAGCCAGTTTCCAGGACTCTTTTATGATTAAGATTTTTTTTGGACAAAAGGCTAGTAAGGCTGACAGCAATAGTGCAAGTCTGTGAGAAAGTAAGAGAAGACATTGCTTACACCACTGAGTGAACCAAATTTTAGTATCTCTTTACAAATCACTTCCATTATACATTCCCTATGTCGGTACAAAAAAACCTCACCTTGGATATGGAGTAACTCGGTACTCCCCAAAGAAAAGCTGTCTGGTTCATCCATCACCAGCTGAAATAAAGTGCTCAGAGAACAAGAACAAAGTGTTAATAAAGGGAATGAAGAACTTTAGGACAAGGTTTTGGTAGGAAGAAGGAGCAAAGGGAGAAACCTGACCCTGTAATATTGTTATGGGCAGAAAGAGATAAAACCACTTAGGATATAGAAATGCATCAACCATATAGGCCCAGACTTAGCAAACTTCACTACCCTTGAAGGTCAATAAAACAAGTAATTACCTTGCAATCAACCAGGATGTAGTCAGAGTTTTTAAAGTAAAAAGTGTGCCTAGTTCCATATTCCTTTCATAAACTGTGATTGTTTTTTTTTTTCAGTTTTCCTGCTCTATAAAGTGTGACAGAGCAGCACTACAGACAACTCCTGAAATGTGAGATTATCAGTGCTGATTCATACACTGAGTTATTGCAAAGCTATTTTATTGACAGTAATATCCTTAATACATTCAATAAAACAGTATTGTTAGGCTTATTTTTTTACCATTTTACAATTTTCAACCCAAGATGTTGTTTCATAACTGTATGAACATTACACAAAAATCAAACACCTATGCAATATTTTAAATGTTACATGCTGTTCCTTGGGTCAGTACTATTCAGTGCTGACAAAATTAAGTAATTGTAATGCTACTTTTTCATTGCCTGTTATTTTTACTAAGTAGCATATTCAGAAGGCATTTATTACATTTAAATTCATTGGCTCAAAATACTCTCTAGAGACTGATCTTTAAAATAGTATGCATATTTCCCAAGCACAATTATAAAGAAACACTGCCCTCTTCTGTCAAAACAAGCTGAATTTCCATAGAGACATGCTTTGTTTTGGAAAACCAAACTGGATTAGAACAGATCAAAAATGTTATTTCATATAGAAATAAAAGACTATGTGCTATGTTCAAACAGCATGTTTGAAAATGTTCCTTTCCATATTTCTTTTTTCGTTCTTTCCACTCAATCAATAAAATTTCTCTTTTCCCCAGTTCAAAGAGACAATTCAGAACACTTAGAAACATGGAGACATACTGCAATAGTTTTGTTTTATAAACAAGCACATCAAATTCTTCAGTTACTTTCTTGTGTGAGTAGATTTACTTATGGCAGAAATGTTATGAATCCAAGTTCTAATTTTTCTTTTTTATATATTTATGTACTGTGATCTCTGATTAATATTGGCATGTTATATTGGCACTTTTATCCATTTCCCTACATTTGTTTTTTTCTGTTTCCCCAGAGAAGAAGAAGAGAAGTACTTAAAAACTTTTGAAAACCTAATAGCTTCACCAACAGTCAAAAATAGAGTAACAGCAATTTAAAAAAAAAAAAAAAAAAGAGAAGCAATATTTATTTTTTGAAACAGTATCTTTCATGCAACCTGCCTTGAATATTCACTTTCTAAAGTGTGTCACTGTTATCAAAATAAAAAACTTACCACTGTGGGCCTATTAGTTCACTTCAGTAACAAGAGTTATCATCGAAGCAGTCAACACATGTAGAAAAAACATCCTCACTGCTTTTACCAAGGATAAAAGACACACAAATTAGCTTTATATGTAAAACTCTGTACCTTAGATGTCCCTAAAAAATTATGGGAAAAACAATAAGGAAAAAAGGAATGATGTTTCACAAGCAAGAATCTAAAATCTAAACCATTCAAGGGTATTTTGAGATTTAACTTTTTCTCTAAGGCAATTTCCCCACATTATTGCATATATTAAGATATTTTTGTAGCAGTTTGTATCGCATTCGTTTAAAGACTTTCAATTTAACGTCACTTAGTAGAACCTTCTAGACATACCTCCTTGGTTTAAGATATTCTAACAAAGCACCTCACTTTCTCAAAAAGAGTTGTTCTTCATGAACTCGGCTTTTCTGCAGATGTGCACAAATATTACTTGTCAACTTCAAGATCCAAGTTCCTTGAAAAAATATTTAAAAATTGTATTAAGATGCTGTAACTAAAATTTCACAATAAAAACCCCACATTAGATCAAGTTTTCAGTAATGGTCAATGTTCATGCTGTAGTCACAAATTTGAACTCCTTTTCAAAAATGGTATGCAAAAGAGATTAACTAAGTATCCATTTAAGTGCATAGTTTCAGACTGGCCTAACATGAACACAGAGAAAAGCCATTTCAAATGTGTTTGGCTTTTAGTCTGGTGTTTTTTTCCAGAAGTTTTTCGGTAGATAATTTCAACCTCCACAAGTTATAAAAAAAAAAAAAGCAACAGAATTTTCCTCCTATTTTTTTTCCCCCTCCATATAATAGTACAGAGCTCTGTGTTTTGGTTGCTCACAAGCCCCCTGCAAATCACAGATTACAGACTCTCAGAGAACTCCACAGAGAATAAAATATAGGACAAAGGATGTCTTATTTTTCTGGTCTTTCTCTTGCTGTTCTCAGCAGGTAGTGGGACTGTATTTTAACTCTTGTAGTTTCACACTGGCATTCATTGCTGGATCTAAACAATCCTTGCCTCCCACTGCATCACAGGGCTATATGAGGCCTTGAAAAATAATTGTACATAATTTTTCAAGGTTTCTGGAGTAAAAACCCAAGAGTATTCCAATCAATATTCCTGGAGGAAAAGTGCCATCTTTCACATAGTGCACCTCATCATTTATAAGCTGTAAAACATTCTAGAATGCTAATTTTATGAAAAGCTATTCTTTACAACATATTCCATGAAAAATATGTTTGTACCCAGAAGAAGGGAGAAAAAACCCCCAAAAAGTAGAGACTAGGAAGGCATATCATAGAAAGCACAAATATACATATTTTGATAATGCAATTTTTTTTTACAAACTTTTATAAATACGTAATATGGAATTGTAATTCATGCTAAAAGTAAGTATTAAAAGAAATGAATTTGAAACAGCCAGAAGAAATAAGTACATGGTCAGAGAAACAGAGAAAACTAATATTGAAATAGTGAGAGAGAAGAAACAGCTGCATGCAAATTCAGAAAACCTTAGTCTCCAACATGGAAAATTATTTAGATATTTGAGGGGTTAGAGAGATATCACTAGTTTTTAAAAAAAACAAACAACCTGCATTATGCTTTCAGATTAAAAAAGAAAGCAAACCATGATGTGTCCAACTCCTATCATTTAACCAAATCCTATCCATTGTAGGAAAGGCCGAGGGGGCAAAAAAAGTACATGGAAGTTAGGCAACAGTAAAAAAAAACAGAACAAGAGATCATGCCCTTGTCAGATTTAATATAATGCCTGCTACAACTTCCAGTAAAGTTGCTCTCCAGTGTGATAAGGTTTGAGACATGATTGAAGTTTTTGTTGTTTCCCTGCTCTTAAATGTCAGACTAAGGCAACAAAGAAGCCCATTTCTGACAAACTGGAAGGAAGACAATTAACCAGCCAATGCACCAAGGAGTTTGCAGTTGCAGCTCTTTCTCATAAATAGCAATCCTTTACATAGCACAGCATTCAGCATGAATGTAAACTCACAATTTCTAATAGTTCAAATAATATTACTGTGTCAAAAAGATCATTCCTTTGGTACTTATTAAATAGTGGCTTTCAAAAATAACTGAACTACTCATGAAAGTTTTTCTTAACAACTTAAAGATATCAATACTGGTAATCTTTTATAATTATGGATGATATTCAACTACACCTTTTCTTATTTCTAGATTTTCATAGGACTGCATATTGCTTTACTCCATTAGAATTTCTAATCCAGAACTACATTTTGGAGATGTAGTCAGGACAGCTCCTAACCATTGAGAGTAACTAGAACACAAACAGCAAGACATTTCTTGATCAATAATGTGCTGAATAATTTACAAAAATAGTTCTTGGCCTCAAAGTTGTACAAAGTATTTAAAAGTTTAAAATCTCCATTTAATTTGATCAATGTATCTTTCTGTTGCTCAAATAGTTAAAAAGGTTTCTTCTGTTTAGTTTTCCAGTTATAGCTCTTCAAAGTGTAAATTATCAATATTTTATCAGAAAAAAAATCAGGTAATGGAAAGCCTCTCTATAAAATACATCAAACATGATCAAAGCACTCATCATTAAATAACTTGCCTATCCATTCAGACTAGTTATACAGTATTGGACATACAATAATCTTTTTAAAGAATTTGGGTTTATTTTAGAGCATTTCCTTTGATTTTGTTATTTTACTTGGCTACTCTCTATCCCCCTCACTATGTTTTTCAAAATGAATTTTGTAGTAATAGCATGACTAGAGACAATGCAACATGTCTTTGATTTTGTGCTCAGACAAAATAAAAGTGATTCTTGTTTTTTCACAGTTGTGGTATACAATCCTTACCCTCAGGGAAAGGTGATGAAACAAGTAAGCAGTGAATTCACCGTGAAAATAACTGAGTTTTTTCCACAAGATAAAAGCAATTGCCTCTTATAATCAATGGCTCAAAATTTTCAGCTTAAAAATCCAAACTTCAAGCTCACATTGACATGGAAAGGTACAAAGAAAGCACTTTTCTGATCAGAGTGTTTAAATAAGTAGTTACAATTTTCTTCATCT
>JAYRBT010000001.1:14358864-14398208 GCA_036023395.1 Myiotriccus ornatus
TTTGTAGTAATAGCATGACTAGAGACAATGCAACATGTCTTTGATTTTGTGCTCAGACAAAATAAAAGTGATTCTTGGTTTTTCACAGTTGTGGTATACAATCCTTACCCTCAGGGAAAGGTGATGAAACAAGAATAATTGCAGAAAGTAAGCAGTGAATTCACCATGAAAATAACTGAGTTTTTTCCACAAGATAAAAGCAATTGCCTCTTATAATCAATGGCTCAAAATTGTCAGCTTAAAAATCCAAACTTCAAGCTCCCATTGACATGGAAAGGTACAAAGAAAGCACTTTTCTGATCAGAGTGTTTAAATAAGTAGTTACAATTTTCTTCATCTATTCTTCATAGATTAAAACTATTTTTATGGCCAATAGAAGCAGAGACAAAGTGAATATTATGTCTTACGATACAAAAAGTTAATCAGTAGGAAATGGTTCATGCAACGTTTGCTTGCTTACAACGTGTTCTTATAATAGTTCCACAGAGAGAGAAAAAACAGAACAGGCTCCCAGAGACAAAATATAGAGTTTGAAACCTGCTTTGTTTGTCACTCAAGTGCCTTAAAAAAACATATGTCCAGTGCTCTATGAGATTAGAGTATTGCGTATGGTGAGGTTTGTTTGAGTTAGACCTAAGTTTTAGTTCGAAATGTTCCTGACCAAGAGTTTAGCTGAACGATCACGGATGAACTCGTCATTTATTAAACGCTTTCTATTGGATAACTTCATAAATCTGTCCCTGTCTTTAATGATTAGGTCTGTCTTTCTCAGAAAACCTGCACAGCTCCTCGCAGGATACAGGACATAGCAGGGCACTGTGTCCTTGATGTTCCCATCTGGAAGTGGGCGTTTCCTGGTGACCCAGTGAAACTCTTTCTCAAGCTGCAAGAAACTTTCTGACTATAATTTCATGAGTAAATATGCAGCTTGGGAATACACAGGGCCTCTTTCCTCCTCTTGTGCCATGAAGGATTGACTGTAAAGCTTTCTACTGTATTCAAAACATTCTCTTGTCAAAGATGATGAATGATGATAAAAAGAAAAAAAGTGAGCCTTGCCTTAGTGTCCTCCAGTTCTCTTGTCAAGGAGGTTTTATTCTCACCAAGATGCCTTTTAGACTATCGCAATTAGGTTTTAAAGCAATTTGTATGCACAAGTTGAAAATATTACTTCAAATTAACTTCCAGAGGCACTGTGGTGCGATCAACAGGGTGCTAGATTGGGACACAGGGGCCAGTTTAATTCTGGTTTTGCTATTGGCCTGATGGGTAACCTTGAACAAGACACTTCACGTCCGTGTGTTTCTATTAATCTTTTAATCTATTTAAACTGTAGGGTCCCGGGGAGGACACTGTCCCTTGCTTTGTGTTCATATGGTATTTAGCACAGTAGGACCTGCTGTAATATGCTGCTGCTGTAGTTCATAACACTAAACAGCTAATACAAAAAGCAAACAGGTCTAAGAGACCATGCAGAGTTTCACAATTACTAAGGACAGAAGCAAACCCAAAGGATTGCCAGGTTTTACTATGCAATGAGATTAAAACCAGACATTTTATAAGCAAAGTTAAACCCATCTTCAAATCAATTACAAACATGCAGTCTTCTAATTAACATATTATTAAGAAAATAAAATTATAAGAGAAAAAATAGAAAGTGGTGTGATGTCTGTCTGCTCCCTTTTTATGTTCTAAGCTAATAAACCAAAAGATCCCCTGTTTCTCTTGGCATCAGCCTTGAAAAGTCAAACTGGAACCTGGAGTTCAATTTAAATTCCTTCTGTCTCAAACATGATCAATACAGTTAATGACTGCACTTTCAGCACTTTTGCACGCAGTCTACCACCGCTAATCATGAAAGCTAGAAAATAAGTTGGGGCTCCTGCCATAACAATCCAGTACTGCTGATAGAGAGGACCCAATTACTCCTTTGCATGCACACACTGCATCTCTGCAAGGGTATCCAAGGAAAGCTGTTGGTCCACATGACAGAAATATATTGACAGTGACAGGCTGCCAATTTTTATATATAGACAAGTCACTTTTTTCAGATATCCACGGTTAAAATTAGCATGCACAGCACCATTTAGCACAGGACGAATGTCACTGATTGTGGCGAAGTCCCTCAGGTTAGGCTTGCTTTGAGCAGAAAGAGTGCAAACCATTCGCAACCTACCTTCAAGTCTAACTGCCTAATTGCAGTTATGAAACTACACTATGAAACAGAGCAGCCAAGAAAGGCTGTGAGACTGTTTATATGCATTAACTAACAGAAGATTTTCTCTTTTCATATTATTTCATCAACCTACTGAAATGCTGCTGATTCTTTCAATGCTGCAGTCCTCTCTCCAATACCTGTTCTTACCCAAGACAACTGGTATTTCCTCTCAGTTTGTAACAAAATCAATGAGTTTATCTGAATAAACTGAAAGGCTGTGCTAAATGAAAAAGTACTTCCTGAAAAGAAAGCACAGACAGGATAAAAATTAGTACATTCCAGGATTACCAAATCCATTTCTTGTGATCTCAGTTTTCAATTGGTAACAAAACAAATGTTACATATATATTCTTTCTGAACAGATGCCATAAGGCCTCAAGTCCAATGTAAAGGAAGTTGGAGGTCTATTTAAATTACTACCCTTTTAAATGCTAAAGGATATGTTTCTCATATTCTTCTGAATCTCTTCTTAGGAATAAAGTTTCTTAAGTTTCTAGGGACAGTCATATGAAAATAGCACTCAGACAGTTTCTTCATACCACACCAACATCTGCCAGCTTAGTTTTGCTTTGTGCTCATCTGATGTGTTGACTCCTCACTTGGATGAACAAAATTCTGTGAAGAGGGGAGGGGCAAGGAATTAAAAATTAGCAAAAAGGTAACACAGAAAAACACTTTGATATACAAAGATTGAATATGAAAGCAAGCTGCTATTCCTCTGAGAATCTGTAGGACAATCCTGTTGTCCTTGATTCTTCTGTCAGAATTTTTTCTTTACTTCACACCAAGAATTTGAATTTAGTTTTCCTAAGGTTTAAATATTTCATTTTATTTTCAAGGCTCACTTTGATTTTTCTGATGGATGAGTAAAACTCAATAGAGGGCCACCTTGTTTCATTTGATGTCACATTTTTTCCCCGTATTTGAGTATTTAGTTCCATTTTTTTCTGAATTTGTCTAATTGATTATTCTCTTTTTTAAATGCTTCTTTGCTAATAACCCTAAAGCACCAGGAATTCCATCTCCTTTCCTGCAAAGCCAGTTGGCCCCAGCATATACTAGTGTATGGAACAGTTCTTTGTTTATAGCAAACTAAGCATTTTAAGACTTTTGTTTTACATGGAATTAGTGTTCTGAATTTCTAAAGTATCTGATCTTAAACCAGGTAAGTTCTCTCTTCAAAATGCAACGGAATATTCATAAAAAACTTTGCTGATATCCACCTGGTGACAAAGATGAGCAGCCAGAAGTAGAAAACCTCGTAATAGTAACAACAATTTTATGAGATCCAAAGTGCAATTTTCTCCATGATAGATAAATTACTAGCTTTAGTGTGTTGGACATTTTAGGGGTTGACATCTATTAGAGTTTTAAAACCCTTTTAGAGTTTCTAAAATGAATCCATACTTTTCCATTATTGCCTCTGGACAACAATTTCTAGGTGTTGCTTTTACATAACTTTAATTGTTTGAAATGATAAGGTACTTTCTTTTGAATTTTCACATTTATACACAGTCAGCTTCCTTCAGCTTTCCCATCCCCATAACAGCAATACACGGTCATTTAATGAAGACAAGGTTTGGGTTTCAGCCAAAAAATTATTTGTTACTTGTGGGGACTCTTCCCCAAAGGAACAAAAATGAAACATAGTTTTAACCTGCTTATGTAACTACTTTTGTGATTTTAGTTACTCTTGAACAGGAACTGTCCAAGACATAAATGCCAGACTGCTAAGCTTTCTCAGGTAATCCTCTCTTGTCACTGTAGGTATCTTGCAAGTTAAGATTGTGCTATATTTTTATTTAAAATAGTTACTTAAAATATTTTATTTAATTTAAATTATTATTTATTTTAAATAGTTTTGGTCCCAAACACTCTGCTTTATTTAAGTTCTATACGTATAAATAATGTATATTTTCAGTAAAAATACCACCTTATAGGAAGAGTTTTAAAAGATATTTTTCAACAAGGAAACAACAAGGTGCTCCTTGTAGAAGCATTGCAACTAATCTAATAATTCCACACTGAGTTCATTAACTATAAGTACACTAAGTTCTGACAAATGGTCCTTTAGGATGAAATTCTTATCTTATTAGAGTTAATGAATTTTTTTTCTCAGTGAAGCTCAGATTTATACATTGACTGCATAGAATTTATTATTACAGTAGATTTATGCATATACAAAATACTTCTCAAGAACAGGCCATTAAGCAGGGATATACTATGACCTATTCAATTATTCAAGCTAGAAATTGATTCTAGTGCAATAGTGTCAGCTTGTCTGACATCTTTACATCAGATAATGCTTTACATCAGATAATTCAACTCGTGCAGGATCAGTATGAAATTCAAAGAGAACAAACTCTCTGTTTAAACTTCAGTGATTCCAGATGTTCTAAGAACAGTGAGTACAAACAGTTTACAGTATTAGAAGTGTTATCATCTTGCTGTGTGTGAGCAGAACCCTAAAAAAATCCCCCCTCCCGGATAATATATTCAAGGTAAAAAATAATTTATTATTTATAATAAATTCTATATTTCTGAGCTCAGGCTGGAATTTGAATTGAAATACAATAGTACTTGAAGTACTATACTTTTGATAGGGAAATAATGAGGACATCTTCAAATAAAAACCTCCTTAAAAATAAAAAGGAAAAAAAAGGAATGGAAAAAAAAAGGTGCTACTGTTAATGACAGTAAAACAATTATGCAAACCCAAAAATATCCCAAAAAGACTTGGGTAAACTGCATACCAACATCTGAGCAGTTGAGCATCTCTGCACTCTGAAGCATTTGACCTTTTGCCTGTCATTAGTTTATGCCATCTTCCCCCACCATGGGAAACAGCAAGATGGCTATAAAAATTTCCATCAGCAGAACTGAAGTCATTCCCCCTCGATGTGATTTCTCTGATTTAATGGCCATGGAAAGTTCCATAAGGTCATTAAACCCCTGTAGTTTCTAGCATCCTTCAAATGCCATAGAAACCAAGATTCTATGGAACAGTAAAACAGTTACCCATTATCCTCCACTTCTGTGCTACTCATGTCTTGCTTTTGACATTGCTAGGATGACAGAAAATATTTTTCCTGCCCAAAATCACCTTTTTGTACCTGTCCGTGAAAGTTTTATGATGCCATCCGTTACCACCAACTCATACTGGGGAGAGAGAACTGACTCAGTTAATGTGATTTGGGTCATGAAACATCTGCAAAATGGTCATAATATTCCCATTTCATGTTCTGAATTATAGCTGCTTAATTTTCTAACAAGAAAAGACAGGGAGTGTTATTTGGTTGTTTTTACTACTATTGCCTATTCTGTGGAGACTATATAAACTTCAAACTGAACAACTATGCAATAAAATAGCAAGTCCAGTTCTTTTTATAGGCAAACTTATATAGGAGAACTTTGTTCAGACTAAAACCACTTAAAAACACAACTCTACTAGATGGAGAATAATTCCAGTTTTTGTATAGAAACGTTTCACAGGTAAAACTGTACACCTTCTTCCCATCCCCTCTGTATGATCACTTCCCATCACTCTTTCTATAAGGAGAATTTTGTGTAGCTAACACGAGATATTTTGATATTTTAGATCCAACAATTCCCTAGTAATAGTAGAATCTTTTAGCCATATCACACTTTCTTTTAGGAGAGACTGAAGAAATCTAGAAATCATAAGATGGAAGTCTATATGAACTTTCAGAAATACATATTCACATAGATGAAAAATATGTAAATTTTATAGATATATGTGTATATGCATCATATAAATTTTCCTTTTCCTTAGGATTGAAAATGCCTATGTGTGATATGAAGTTGCTAGTAAAAGGGTTATTGACATAAGATTATCAGCCAAATTTAGTATTTGCTGGCAGGCATATTGTCGTAGGGGACCCTCTCACAACAGGCACCTCCAAAACCATTTTGCTCGACATTACAGTGCTGAACAGTATTTGTAAGAATACATGCAGAGAAAACATGGAATTTTAAAATATAGGCTATCATTCCTCCTTTTAAAATTGAACCTGAGCAACAAAATTTGAATGTAAATCATCTAACAAATTTCAAATATTAGGCATGTTGATTCATGAAAAGGTAAGGATGTAATTTCATTCATATAAATGCTGTTGTAGGTGGGAAGATGAGACAGACCTTCTAATATAGTACTTTGTCAGTTATCCCTCTGATAACATTACAGAAAGCATGGGGGTTTTCTTTAATAAATGCCAACGACCATAAATTATCATTCATTTATCAGTAAAAATTCAAGCAATTGTCTTATTTCAAGAAAGAACAAAGATATAGCATTAGCCAAATATATTTTAAAAGATAAACATTAAAATTAGTAAAAAATATAAATAATGTATTACTGTTGCAACCTTGTACTGGATAGATTTTTTTCCTGTCTTTTAAAGGACCCTTGCCTCACCTTTCAGAACATCAAAGGCAACATGCACACATACCTGAGAGTGGTCATACAAACTAAATAGGGCTATGCAAGTGTCTCTAACATTGCAGAAAAATTAAGAGGAATTCTTGTCTTTTTTTTCCTTCATTACACCATGTCAGGGTCCAATTCCCTTTGGTCAGGTTCTTTGAGATATTCCATGCATGGAGGATGTAACATTTAGTATCAAATTTACTAATTTGAAGATACGTTACATGATATTTCTAAATCTAAAAATGTACTGAAAACACAATACAAATGTAAATTATGCACAGCAAAATATAGCAATTCCAGTACACAATTCAATCCCAATACCAATGTGATTCCCAAAAATATGCTCATTGTTGTGACACTGGGTGCCTCCAGTCTCCAGGAAGGAATAAAAGGGGGTTGAAGTCAGTTCACATCCATTGGCCTCCTCTAAATTATTTTGCTGGTTGTCTAGTTTTTACACTCATGTTGGGCTGAGCCACGTGTTCACTCTCATCCCATGCTGGTCTGGCTAACTCAGGGACACATTCACTTTTAATGAACTGAGGGAGAAACCTGTACCACCAGCTGATCAACTCAACTGCTGATAAGTGTTTCTCTTAAACAAAGTCCACTATCACACCACAGGGGACCAGAGGAAATCAGCTCCTTTGCAACAGCTGCACTCAGTCACACCCTGCATTATTCTCCGAGCTTCACGGGCTCAGAGCCCTTGCTCACATCCTCTGAGCCTTCTTCCGTCCTAGGGGTGTGTTCAGTGAGTCACATTCCACCCTTTGGAGTTTGGTCAGTCACACACCGCTGTTCGCACAAACTCAGAATGCACCTCCTTTACAAAGAAATACTGTTTATTAGGATGCACTGCAGGTTCTTTTCGTGTATGTTTTGTTTTATCATCAGCCACAGCCACTCCTGTTTGTGTTGTTTTACATTAGTAGGCTTTTACAACATGTCAATACGGTTTCATGACCTTCACTGTAAAAACGTGCTTAAGCTGCTCTGGAGCAAAAGAGCACTGCTATCTAAATTCAACATGGTTTCCACTCATCCCATTAGAAACTTAGGACTCTAAAACAGGATTCTAATCCTATTTTTTCCTTAACAATGAAATACACCCTGATAGATTGACTTAAAATAAAAGAGATAATTATAATATATTGGGACTTTCAATTATGCTTTTTAAAACTACATATCTTTACCTCTCTCTCTGCACCTCTTCTTGCTGCATTTCAACACATGATTACTAGCAAAAATCCATAAAGGCCATTGATATTATGAAGCCGCCAGTCATGTTAGTAACATTCTATTTATTAGTTGCATTTTGCTTTCAGCCTGTGGAAAAAAACCCACAAAACATCATTTTAAGTATGTAAAGTCCTCCTAATAGCACATGTACTGGGATTTTCTTGCGTCAGAACATAAAAAGCATCACAAGCTGCATGAAGGTGTTTAGACTCGTAATGGGAAACGCTGATCACAAGTTTTCATTTGAAAGCTTGATTCCTCTACAGAGTTTGTGAAGGACTGGAGAAGTGTAAGTCCATATATTGAGAGAAGGAATAGCTGCACAGAGGAAAAGTAAGAGTATCACCAATACTATCATCTTAAAAGAAAATAAGTTGGGTTTTGCTGTGAACACAGGTTGAGAATACATCCTCTTCCACAGTGTACCAACATGTTTTTCTATTATTTCACTTCTTGCAGACAAGCTTCATACCTCCCTTTATTTTTCTTGCATTTAGTTTCTTTCACTATTAATGTTCTGACAAAGGCAAATCAAGACATAATAATTAATTTCCTCCTTAATGCTTATTTAACCTCATCTGATGGTCAGTATATTACTAGAGGTTTTTTTGGCATCTATGAAACCATTCAATTTTTCTGATATTGGAAAGCAAACACTTTGTTAAATAGAAGAAGAAAGCTCAGAAGTGACTGGCTGTTAATAGCACCTGAGATACTGACAAGTCTTCAGAGGACAAAGTGCAGACCTGAGCATTAATATCACTTAAAGAAATAATCAAATTCAATGAAAAAGTCCCACAAGCAGTGTAACAACTTTAGTATAAAAGTTGCTTATAAAAACAGGTAGTCCTATGAAACCAGCTGCCAAATTGGAATGGAAATTTATTAAAATTAATTTTAAAAAAGTGACCTTTTTCATGAATTTCTAGAAGTAATAGAGAATATTTAAGACCCTCAGAATTAACACACTGACAGAAGATTTTCATATTATATCTTGTTGTAAGTGACGTAGTGAAAGGTGAGGGACTCTATCCTGAGCTCTCTTTTTTCATTTCCATAAAGATCTTGACATGCAGACAAACAGATTTGCAGGACTGGTATTGTGACATAACAACATGTTTCTTATTAGTGCACTTGTTCACCACTTAGCTTTCCTAAGTCTCCCAAGATGTTGTGCACAGTATGCAAAATGAGCTTTAAAGTGCTCATAATATCCTATCATCTGTATTTTTGCATGACACAATGATGCTGGTAGAACAGTGTTATGCATATTAGAGATTCAATACCATATTCAATGGCTTTAATGTAAAAAGAAATAGAGGCAACAGCTACTTTATTGCACCTTGGGTCATAACCTTTTATTTCAAGTACTTAAATTTGTCATCCTTATTCAAACACACACACCAGTCTTTCCCTAGTGGTTCAAACCCTAGTTAGAGTAGACCCAACCTACGACCCAAATTATTTTTTACATTTGAGAAGCAAAAACTCTGGCAGAGTTAAACTCAAAAAATACCTCAGCTCCTTTTCTTTCTATGCAATTTCTAGCACCATAGGTTTCTGTAGTACCACCAAATTCGAAAGTAAATATCATATTGACAAAATCTTGGTCCTAATCCTCAAGAATCTAAATCTACTTCAGCAGGCAAAGAGGTGGTGAACGCATGTATTTTACTGCATCAGCCTGCCAGTCACTTAGCAGTGGGTAAATTGTTAGTTACACTCTTGTGTATATTACTTGTTTTTTTTACAAAGGAAGAAGACAAACTTTTAATCATAGAAAATTAAAAAATAACCATTGCTCATAACTGTCAGGATATGTCAAAATACTGCTTATAAGAGTTTTGGGTTACTCCTCTGCTGTTTGTATTGGTGGTCTTTTAGCATCATCTTTACCTCTTCTCATATGCCCACTTAGTCTCTATTTCCAAAACCATGAAAGTATTCGTCTTTTGTTCTCTCTATGATAAACAAGAGTCAAGGCATTCTCAGTAAAGGAAATACGTAAGTTCATCTTATTCTTTTCTGCTCTTTCACATTATTCCCGCTTTAGGGCAGCAGTTACTGAAATCCCTAAGTGACACTGGCCTGCACGGTTAAAATCAAAATTCAAGGTGGTAAAAGTCCCTGATCAGAAAAAGTTAATTCACCTCATATCTATAATGGCTTATGTGTTCATAAAACATGCTTTAACCAGCAAATGCCTTTGCTGACATTCACTCGGTAATGCATTAAGACTATTGAACTATTAGCTTTAAATTTCAAACAAAAGATAACATACCTCTGTCACAACCAAGTTACCTCCTCATACCCTCAGAATTGCAAAACAGACATCGGCAAAACTACAGTATATACCAGTTTATATAGAAAACAAATATTTTGTATAAGTAGAAGCCAGTTCACCCAAGGGTATTCGGATGACAATGGATGCAGTTTGTCCTAACTTCATCCATCTTCTGTCCCCCAGTAAGATTTAACTATGGCAGCTCTTCCAGGCACACTGCTGTCTCTTTTACATCCTTGCCTGGGAAGTACTAACTGTACAGGCACTAACGATGTAATGGATAAGAGGTGACAAGTGCTCCACTTCCCAGCTTCTGGCAAAAGTCCCAGCCCATCCCAGCACCTTCAAGGATTGGTTGTTGTGGAAGTCACTCTCCTTCTTCCAACCAGGTGATCTGATATGTTTGGCTGACAAGACCACTTCTCCACTCCAGTTTACCCAGAAGTACATCAAACCAAGAAGACCCTCCCCCTACAAGGGCAACCAGGTTTTTTTGTCTTCACTTTCATGAAAGGGCTCCCTCCATCACTGTATGTCAGGGAGCTGCTGTTTTCCTTTGGCTCACAGCCATTTCTTTACACCATTTTACTCATGTGCACTCAGGTAGCCCTGTGGCTGAACAGCAGGAAAAGCTGCTGTTCCCAGTTGTACCCACAAGCACATCAGAAAAGGAAGTCCCCTGTCCTTAGATACACAGAGGATGCCCCTTTTGAAAGTTTAATTCCCCACGAGTTTTCATACTGTGTTGGGACTGGCTGACAGCAATTTTTTGATGCTGTCACACCCACATGTTCTCAGGCAGCCCTGCATTTGGCTGCTCCTTCCTTTGAATCAGGAAGGGCTCAAATATAAAAGTAGAGTTGTTGAATGAATCAAAGAATGGTTTGGGTTGGAAGATCATTTAGTTTCGTCACCCCCTGCCATCAACAGGGATGCCTCCTACTAGGCCAGGTTGCTGAGAGCCCTCTCCAACCTGGCCTTGAACACTTCCAGGGGTGAGGAAGCCACAGCTTCTCTGGGCAACCTGTGCTAGTGCCTCACCACCCTCATAGGGAAGAAATTCTTCTGTATATCTAACCTAAATGTCTCCTTAAATTCCTGATCAGGACTCCCTCTCCATCTTCCTTGTAGGCCCCTTCAGATACTGGAAGGTTGCTCTGAGGTCTCCATGCAACCTTCTCTTCTCCAGGCTGAACAGCCTCAACTTTCTCCACCTGGCCCCAACTTTCTTATCTTGTATATATTCTGAGTGTATATATACATTATACAAACACAAACGTGTACGAAGGACTATGTAAATATGTATATATACACATATTTTGTTCTTTTATACATAGATGCATAATTTTATATATTAATATATCATCTATATATAATTTATACACTTCAGATGACGCATAATGAGTATAATTTCTATAATACATAAGGCCTTTTATCAGCAGCATCCTGCTTGCTACACCTCAAGAAAACTGTCATGATTTCTGAACGCTAAAATAGTTTTCTTAATGTTGTACCTCTCAAGAAACTTGCTTAGCTGTACTAATTAATGACCTTGACTATAAGAGTGTGGTTGGCTCCCTACCCTGTGAATAGTCACAGTCTTATCAGCACAGGGAGCATTTGTCTGACCACCCCCACCAGCCTTTGTCATAACACTAGTGCCAGCCCTTTCATCACTGCCCTCCTGCTGACTACTCCTCTGCACCAGATAATAATCACGGTCTTTCCAGAGCAATACCCCATTGCTTTTACTGATGTTGCCCTTTCTGCCGGAGCTGTGATCTGAGAGCACGAGGCACATGCAGCCTGTGCTCCAAACCCTGGGTCTTGCTGCTTTTGTGGTAATCAGGACAGCCTAACAGGACAGTCTTGATTTCACACTCTGCAGCTTATTTTCAGCATAGACCTAAGGACAAGGAAACATATATAGCACCAGCCTGTGCCAGTGGTCTTAGAGGTAGCTGTAAGATCCCTCAAAAACATAGGGGAAAGAAGCTCCCCACCCTGAGGTCCTACTTAGAAAAAAGAATATTCATTCTGATGAGAAGATATGAGGGGCTCTGTACAAGGTTCTCTACAGGGTAATCCCACCACCTGCTGTAGGTAAACATCTTTCATCAGACATTTTTACTATTAGCTTTCATGAGAGTGCAGATATATTAACCAAATCCCAAACCTGAACAGTGCTCAACTGCTCTAGAGTACTACACAAAGAGTCTACAAAAAGTCTTTCTGAATATTTTCAATAAACTTTAAAAGACCTTGAGGTCTTCAAACAAACAAAACCCTCCAAATATTAAAATGTTCTATGAATTTATAACTTCATGAATGCTTTATTATCACATTTCAAAGGCTTATACAAAAGGCCTAAGCACATATGTAAATAGACCTAAAGACATAAAAGGTAAAACTGGAGTTATTGTGGAGCTAAAAAAGCAGGGATAATCTTCCTCTAAGAATAATGATGAAACTACAGGACCTTGAAACAGTGTCTTGCTACAGATTCATGAAGAGACTTTTGATTTCATATTTCATTTGTACTCTTAAAAAAAAAAAAAAAGAAAGGGAAAAATAGACTGAGGGCCCAAAATACTCTAGAAGTAGAGAACGTAATCAGCTTGTCAGTTCTTTTCTCAAAAAAACTGTTCTACAGCTCCAAAGTAGCTGCAATCAGATGCAAACTGGCATGTACCAGAAACTCCCTCAAAGCCAGCAGACTTGCTGGATGATCCTTTAAAACTAGCAAGGACTCCCTCCTTCCACAAACACCCCTTATATTTTGTAGAGGAAAAAGCATAATGTAAGAAAAGAGACAACATATTTAAAAAGAACCTGATTTAGTGAACTGTGGTTTCAAAACCCAACAGATAATACTATCCTATATCCTTGTTCATGACTTTTGTTTGAATGGGTATCTTTCAGTACTTCAGGGGTTTCACAAGAAATATGAGATTTTTCCCATGTGTTTTAACAAATAAATACATGGCATGCCTTTTTTAAAAATGCTACGTATTTCTAGGCCACTGCTGCTATGACCTTTTGCTGGGACTTTTCAAAGCACCCAGTGCAAACAGAGGTAGTAACATCTAAGTCCTTAGAGATACTATGCTCGTGTTCCAGGTCACAGTCGCAATCAAATGAAGTCAGTAAGAAACTGCTAAACTTAACCTTTCGACTTCTCTGCATAGTACTTTTTGAACTTTGCAATTTTTGGGCAACTTTTTTTTTTTTTGAGTTTTCTTCCTTTCTCGTCACTAACATGAAGAACTTTTCATATTACCTTTCCAAGAGTGTTCTGTATGATTGCAACAATTTTACAGGGTGACATTTGTGATGAAAGCAGTAGCTTCAGGAAAAGTCAGCTTCTAATCACTCAGTTTACTCTGTGTATTCTCTTTTGTTTATCAGAAAACTTCTAAATAACAGTGGGACAGTAATAAAATCCCTTTAATTAAACATCTATTGGAAAAACAAAAAAAGAGACTTCAGTGCAGGTTTTGTCAGTGAGAAGGGGAGCAAAGGGAAGAAGGAATGAGTTGCATCTTATAAAGACAGATGAAACCTTGGAATTAATTTCCTGTATCAATAAGTTTTGAGACATAACTTCCCTAAAGATTCATCAGAACAAAAGCAGGTTTATTGTAACTAAATGCAATAAAATTGTTTTTCATCCAGTTATTTCAATTCCTTCTTGAACACCTTGCATCAAAAAAAGTGGAACAATTTAGCCAAAAATGAATTTCATTTCCACATAGAAATGAAGTTATTACTGCTCCCAAAGCCATATTTTCTTGTGAGAATTTAAATACAACTAGGTTAGCATTTGAAAACACAAAGGTTTTTTTCTGATTTTTTTACTATATAGCTTCAAATTTTACTTGGAGAGTTTATGGAAATGGCTTTTGTTAACATAATAACACAGAGATGTGTTTCTAATGAAGATATCTCTTTCTAGTCTCCAATTAAACAGAAAGATTACACTACAACACTCACATTCTTGCTCATGTAGACCACCAGCATCTGCCTATCCTTTAACTACAATAATTATTGGGCAGTACAGATTACAACGCTTGACCAAAAACCTCTGTATTTTATGAGGTTAAAGGTGATACTCAAAATGTCAGAGTTATGTAATTCATTCATAACTGTACTTAATTTTTTTTCTCTGCTAGGAAACTTCAGAGAAATCACCACCCAAACTGAGATAACAGCCAGCCTCTGTGGTGGGCTGACGTGGGCAGCTGGTTCCCACCAAGCCACTCTCTCATTTTCCCTCCTCAGACAGAGGGAGAAAATAAGAAGGAAAAGCCTGTAGATTGAGATAAAGCCAGGGAGATCACTTACTAGTTAATCATTACAAGATAAACAGGCTTGACCTAGGGAAATTTAATTTGTTACCAATTAAAAATAAAGTTTGATGGTGAGAAACAAAATCCTGCACCCTTCTTCTTCCCAGGATCAATTTCACTCATTCATTCCTGACCCCTCTACCTCCTCCTGCAGAGGGATGGGGAATGTGGTCAGTCCATGACAGAAAGCTGCAGTGACAGATTATGTGGTGATTGCATTTCTGGGAAAAAAAAAGTATTCCTGTGCACAAGGATTTTCCTTGTGTTTTTTGGTTGGTTGGTTGGTTGGTTTTTGGGGGTGGGTTGCTTGTTTTGGGGGCTTTTTGTTTTGTTTTTTTTTTTAATTGTTTTCCTTTTTTTTTCCTTTTTTTAAATTTTGTTTTTGTTTTGGGGTTTAATTACAATCAATATAATTGGCCAATATTTTTCCTTAAGTAGCTTATTTTTATGTATTAGTTGTAGCTGTGGTTGGAACAGATTATCTAATTAATCTTGTCAAAAATGGTGAACTATGACTAAACTGAAAGAAAGAAGACATTTAAAATGTACCACTTCCCCTGAGCCCCATTTCCATATTTCTCTGAAAAAAAGAGCCATTTTAATATTTTTTTTCTTTAAAGTAGTTTGGTACCTGGTGTGTAACTTTTCTAGAAGAATGGCAGAGGAAATGGCATGGTGTCATCCCACTCCCAGACCCCTGGGAGTTCTGAGAAGTTCCCCGAGACATGTACGAAGATCTGTTCCCATCTTTTCTTAATTCATAGCAAGCATTTGAATGTATATCTTTCATGCCTAAAGACTATATTGCTCAAGAACCCTTACTTACATTTACTAATTTCACAAGTACTTTTGTCTCATCTTGATGAAGCATCTTTTAAATCAGAAAATTCAGAAAAAAACAACCATTTAATTCCCACTTCCTTCCCCCAGACCCCAAGATTCTAGTTTTTGACAAACACAAAATTAACGAATAACCTCATATGATTCCATGTTCTTGCTTCTGATAGAGTTTTGGGGGTTTTTTGCTCATGGTCAAAACCTCTTTCACGTCTGATCTTCATGAAAACAGCTTGCAGTTTTACATGAGATAAGAGGATACACCAAACAAGTAGAAACTTTCAGCTTGTTTCAGGAAATAGGCACCTTATCACAATCAAATACGAATTTCAATCCACAGACACCTCCTCCATAAAGCACAGTTCAAATCCCTGTGAACACAATCACTTTGCACTTCAAATATTGAAGCTGACTTCTTTCAAACAGACTACAATCACACTTACTGGGAAAATGGATTTAAAGAAAGACCTTGTTTCCCACAAGATAGAGCACAACAATTTACTTCTCATACACTTGTTGCTGGACAGTGGAGTCACTTCTCTATAATGTCATATTCCAGCAAGATTCCACCAGTTCTTTTTCAACAACATTTTAGTCTTTACTATTATTTGGGGGCTGGGAGTGGATTTGAATATTCAGAACTTCTGGAAACTTTGTTGCTATGGAGATGTTCACCACTGGTCAGGTTCCTCCCCAGTACCTGTTTTCCCTCACCATTCCTCACTTTCACACCAAAATCAGCAGTGAGTTGCAGGCAGTTTATCATTTGCATTTGATCCCCTGAAGGGCAGCAACAGAAGCGGGAGTCAGTTTTCACCTTGTCTCAAGCTGTCAGCCTCAAAGCCTCACCAAAAATCCTGAAGCTGGCATTTACAAAAGGTAAAAGCACTGCAATAATTGCTATCAGCTCAAGTCTGCCACCTCACATCCAGAATACTAGGCAAATATATTTATATACAAAAATATGCAGTCTGTATCAGCAAGAGTGGTTAACACTGGAAGCTTCTTTATTTAGCATGAATAAGAGGAGCTTTAAAGAACTGCATTAAAAATCAGAATGGGTCTAATAGACTGCCACACTTAGTTTTAATAATGCAACTCTTCTGCTTGCATATTTAGGACAGCCTTCAAGGTCATAAGTATTTTCTCTGTATAAAAATTTTGTTTCAACAACACTTCTAGAGATGTGGGACACTTCTGCTGTTCCCATGCAGGAACAAATGTCTAGAGCCTGAAGTTAATATTAGTGCTTAGTAGTTTCTGCCACAATAGCATGAGACAGTCACAAGGTTTGAGGCTGTGAACTTCTAGGTTACCATCTTCTCCCCTGAGGCTGAGATTTCTTCACTGGCCATTAAAGCATTCAAGACATTACAACTGTATTCTACAAGCCCAGTGTAGCTGCACTATAACATGAACAATATGAGATCTATACAAATGTAACCCTTTCACTCAAATTCCTCTTTAGGTTTCTATGTCTCTCCAGCATAGCCCCTCTCACCCAGTAAACTGAGGGTGGGAAAGATCTTGGAACGGGGCACAGCCAGGACAGCTGACCCAAACTGACCCAAGGGATTTCACACACCACATGATGTCTGCTCAGGTATAAAACCTAAGAGAAAGGAGGAGGGGTGGCATTTGTTATTATGACATTTGTCTTCCAAAGTGACTGCTACACGTCCTGAAGCCCTGCTGCTCAGAAAGTCTCTCAACATTGCCTACTGATGGGAAGCAGAGAAAAAATTTGTTTTCCTTTGCTTTCATGTGCAGTCTTTCCTTTTGCTTTATTAAACTGCCTTTTTCTTGACTCACAAGTGTGGGTTTTTCCCCATCTTATTTTCTTCACCCCCTGTTCTGATGAAGAAGGGGAGTGATAGAGTGGTTTCGTGGGCAAATGACATCCAGCCAAGGTCAACCCACCACACTCTTCTTAACACCCTTCAATTTATTTCCTTTATTGCTGCTTTTTGCTTTTCTCAATAGCTAGGTTTGATTACAAAAGTTGGAAAGAACCATTTTGTCAGAAAAGAACTAGTTCATTACCTTGGGGATTACACTGTTAATGGAAGATCAGGTGGATTAGTGAACATTAATGAAGGTGTAGTTCAATAAGGAGTACAAAACAAAGTATACACAAATAAACTATACAGGGGAATATCCATTATAAGACATGACTGATAGGTAAAAAAACAGGTTAAAGTTTGTTATTTATCAGCAGTCTCTACTTGCTGATCACCATGCCATAATGCAAAGTTCATCTGTAAGAAACCCTGAATCAACAGTGAGAAATTTGATTAAAAGAGTGTAGAAGTACCTCAGTACAAGTCTATTGATGTACATTGTCCAAATAAAAACAAACAAACCCAAAAAACCCTAAACACCAAAGTCACACATATCAAACCACCACAAAAAACCCCCCGCTTCCAATTCTCCCTTCACTCTGCCCTCCCCTCATCCACACTCCCCAGATACCCAAACCCTCGAAATAACCACTGGATACAAAGATTGTTAACTATTTCCTGAATTTTTCTTGACAACTGCACAAACTAAACTAATTTCTGCTGACAATTTGTCATCATCAAATAAGGCTTGATTTCACACGCAGAGGCTGGGATTTATTTTCTAAACAGAAACTTTGACACTAAAATCTTTCCCACATAAGCCCCAAAAGACATTTAATTAATTATTCTGATAACTGATGAGGCAACCGATGAGCTCTGAAGCTAAGTATCTCCTTCAGAATTTATGTAAGTGATTAGAAAAAACCCCTATGGGCAGAGGTGTTGCCAGTATAACTAGTGATAGCTATTTATCACAAGCCTCAACACATGCAGACTGTAAAACGTGGTGCAGGGAATAAAGTTACTACAGTTAAAGCTTGAATTCAAGGAATGAAAAATTTCCAAAGAAATAGAAAGAAATAACTAGCAGCCCTGATGTTGGAAAAACCATGAGAAATAAGGTATTAAAAATGAGATCTTTGATGAGAATTTGCTATAAAACTCAATATATTGTTGATTTGCTATGATGTGAAGGATAATGTAAATTTGAATAAGCCAGAAAAGGAAAAAAATGTTAGAAAGGTAAACTAAGAGAACTCATCTTGCAGGTGTATGGACAGAACTTCCAGTACAGATCAGATTAATTTTTTGTGGAATAAAAGCAGAAGGTTCTTGAAAGTACTTAAAATAAGGGAGTCACAAATTATTGACTTTTCAGGTACAACTAATTCAAATCTGCAAGCACACACTGAAATTGCAGAGAATCATCCTGTAAAAACACAATGTACAAGTTCCTTGATGGTGGAAAATATTGCAGTATTTTATAAAGCAGGTAAGATCAAATAACTAGATGTACACACATAGTATACTTTTATGTATTTCATTAAAAAATAATTTTTTCCACCTCTAAAAATTCAGTTCCAGATTGTCCCCATCATATGCTATAAGATCCATCTATTTTCCTTTTCATATTGATGTGCTATGGGTGTTGAGCTCCCTTAAAATTTGTTACTTCACTCTAATTCTCCCTACACTTTTTTCAACCTTTAATTAGATTTCAGAAAGTACTACTTATTTTTGGAAAACAATAAGCAAGTTTGTTCCAGCAGTCTTTCATTCATCCAGAAAAAGAGATGAGATGTCCTCCAGTCTTTCTGCACAGACCTATGGCTATTTGGACTTTTCTTCTGAGGAGGGATGGAGCTTGAAAACACTACTGAATTTTGAAGAATGAAGATTCACAAAACAATACACTAAAAGGAAAAGGACACTGAGAAAACAGCAGTTGTATTAAAATTTATGTCAGTGGTTTATTAATTTAACGAACATTTAGAAAGTTAACCGTTCAAAAATGATTAAAATAATCTTCCCTTTAACAAGTGTGTACTGCCCTAAGCACAGTAATTCTGAAATGAGGATACAATCTCTTTAAAATATTAATAATAATCAAGTTACATTTGTTTTAACACTAAAAACAAGTACAAGCCTAATCACAGTGAATATAGTCAGAGACAGAGGATATATTCAGAGTCTATAATGAAGGAAAAAGTCAAGTCACACATTCAAAAATGTCTGAAAGCCAAATTATTAACAGACTTAAAGATACTTACATTGTAATATGCTTTCTTAGAGAACTGAAACTGGTATGGAGGTGGGGTGTGATTTTATGTGCACAAGTTTTTAAGTTTCTAATGGTTTGAATAAAATGGGGAAAAAATCTGGGTTTGGAGACAGAGAAGAAAATATTTGTAATAAGCACTGTGAAGTATGTTTTCTATCTGATAAAAAAAAACCAAAAAAACCCTGGTTTTTTTTATAGCCTTCTGAATGATATATTTCTAACAATAAGAGAACTGAAAAAAAAGGCATAGACCTCTTAGAAAGGTGAGTTAATCAGCCATGATCTCCTCTGCATTATCTTTGCATTCCTTGGGAAGTCTATAGAGTGTTGGGGGGAAGGGGGCACTTGTATTTTTAAAGAAGGAAAGGACAAATATTAAAATAATGCAATTTAAAGTTAGGAAAAAGTTGGTAGAATATTGAAGGTACCAGTTTGTAAATCACCTAATGACATAACACCTTTTGAACAAACAAACAGGGAACAGAAAATTCAGTACTTTCTTGGTAGAAAAATACAAGTAATAAATTTCGTTCTGACAAAAACAACTACTTAATCCAGAAGGGATAAGGCGGGGGGGATCTTGTCACTATATGAACGGAGATTGTAGCCAAGTGGGGGTCGGGCTCTTCTCCCAGCTAACAAGGGATAGAGCAAGAGAAAATGGCCTTAAGTTGTGCCAGAGGAGATTTAGATTGGATAGTCAGAAAAATTTCTTCACAGAAAGGTTATCAAGCATTGGAACAGGCTGCCCAGGGAAGTGGTGGAGCCACCATTGCTGGAGGTATTTAAAAGACGTGTAGATGTAGCACTTAGGAACATGGCTTAGTGGTGGACTTAGCAGTGCTGGGTTGGTGGCTGGACCTGATAATGATAAGGACCTTTTCCAACCTGAATGATTCTATAATTCTATTGAGAAGAAAAAAAAATCTGTGGCACAACACTATACTTGTAAGCTATAAAAGTTAGTTCATCATTAAATACCCAGTAACTTGTTGCTACACTGGTGGAGAAAAGTGACACAAAAGGCAGCGATCAAAAATTTGCAGGTATCATTTATTGTACATCTTGAAAACATCCTTCCACACGTACCTTCAGATGGTAATAAAGAACAAAATTTCAAGTAAAAATTAAGGAATACTTAAGTTTTATAGAAACTAGGCATTTATAATGAATAAACAGATTTATAATTTACTAGGACTGAAAGAACATTTAAAGTGTTTCATGATTTTATATATATGTGTTGCAGAACAGCCTTCCATACTACAAGAATGCAAAATTTTAGCTGGAGCATACTGTAGCAGGGACTATTTATAAGGACATTTCTGAAGAGGTGAGCTATGTTATAACCAGTACCTGTTGAAACCAGTAATGTGAAAGAGGCAGATTTGTAATCACTGGCTTACAAAGAGAGATCTTAATATCTTACCCAGGGTTTTCTTTGGCCTTTATGTATTCTGATGTTCATAATTTATAACTGTGGTGTCAACACAGCTGGTAGTGATGATTCAGAGCTCGAAAACCAATTTGAGAATTAATTATATTGCTTTGACTTCCACATATAGCTTTCTAAAAGTAAACATACCTATAGCTAAATCAACTGCTGACTCCTCAATTCTGCACTGGGAGAATATTCATGCACCAAACCCTGGCATGAGTAAAACCATATTACTTACTGCTGGAGATACATACCTACATTATAAATCAATTATACTGATATTTATACCCATGTGTTTCTTTCTCCAAAATCAATTGGCATTTCACAAGAACGCTAGGGGCAGGATTTATATTCACAAATTGAAACACATTTCCACTGGCAAAAACCACATGAATAAAGATATTGATCACACTTTCACTGATAAAAACACACAAAGTGCATTCATTTTTCCCAGCTGAGAAAGAGTTATTGATTCACTGTAAATGTGGTTAGCTTGGAATTGTTAAAATGTAATGAAGTGTCCAAAGAAAAAAAAAAAGAAAAAAAAAAAGGTAATGTGCATATTCATTAAGTACTACACTAAACTATTAAACACAATTTTTACTGTCACTGAAGGCCTCATATGAGGTGTCAGTTCTGGCTTCTGATATTAAGAAGAGGGAAAATGATCGCAGCATAAAGGAAAATAATAATTTAACATTTCACCTCAGTTAGTTAAGGTTACACATCTTTTCCCTGACCCCTATTCATAGTCATTGCACAGTTATTTTGACACGAACACAGAATCTAATGCAAGTTCAAATTAAAAGAGCCATTTTGTGTGCAGATTTACCTAATTAAAATTTTAAACATGTCTATCCTATGATCTGTAAAGCATTTCCAGTCAATGAAGTGTTCTAATTACATCAAATTCTTTTATAAAGGGGGATTTAATTGCAACATACTTTAGCTCACCATTGGCTAATACATTCCCATGAAAACAGAACAAGACTCATGAGAAGGATATTTGGATTATACTGCAAACAAGAATGAGTTCTGAAGCACAGTGATGTATGCAAAAATTATCCTCATTGTTATTTAAAGAGATTAGAAATTATACTTGAATTGGTGAAATTTTATTCTTCTTCTGGTTATTCAAGAGTATTGTTCTGTTATTTCAAGGGTAAATTATACCTAAAACTGGCTGAAAAAAAATGTAGTCAGTTTTATGTAATTGATGCAATAACTTTTAATGATTAAAAAATGTGTTATGAAACATGTCACTAAAGTCTTCACAAATATTTTCCAAGAAAATATTTTTTGATCTGTGTTGATATACAAATAAGTTCCTCCTACTGTAAAATTCCCTTTTTTTTTTGTTACTTATCACAGAATTTGTAAAGAACAGAGAGAGTAACAACACTAATGAACTAAATTCTCAAGTTAAAGGATACTTTTTGCTTTTGTTTAGACAACTGCAGTATTTTACCTTCATGCATTTTAACTGCATTTTAATTGAAATAGAAAAGTTAGCACACACTAAGTATTGCACAGATAAAACCAAACTGTGAAAGTTCACATTGTTTATTACTGTTACTTTCAATAGTTTGGTTTTAAAAATGCATATGCTTTCAGCTTCTAAAGGATGACAACAAAAATTCTCTTTGAAGCTATTAGATTTATCTTTCAGTCTTTGATTTCAGGAGACATCCTCCAACATAATTAATTCTCTTCTCAGCAGTGCATGTGAAATTAGATGAAGCACACCACCTTCTGAGCATTTCCAGCTTTATCTAACAAACTAACATTTGCTGATTTTAGTCTGTTGTTCACAGCTCCATGAAAATGGGAAAATATGGAAACAGACTGGTTGACACCTTTTTCCACCCCAGGAAGAGATACAATTTCTTTAAAAAGTCTCGAGTTTGTAATATTTTTGCTTCCTCTTGTTTACATAGGGGGGAGTTCAGTTTTTTTTTTTTTTGAAAAGTAATTCAGAATTCTTCTGACCATAGATTTAACCAAACATGACATATACTTGCTGAACTGATATTTCAACCTGAAATTGCTTTCATTTACCACAAAAGTGAATAATTTCTAAAATTCAGTTACCCAAATGTAAGATGCCAAGAAATTTTTATAGCCAGCTTTTTCATGGGGTAGCATATGTCCCTCTTTTCTTTCATTAGTAGGAGAAAACTTCTCATCAGACACACGCATTTTAGCTCTAATAAAATATTCATTTTCGTGGTCCATCACATGTAAGATGAAATCCTCAGTACAGTGATGGACATCATCATCATCCTCGCAATCACACTGTTATGTCAACTTAATGTTTAAGCTGAACTTGACCTTGAATTATCTAATTACCCACACAGTAGTGGGTGAGCTTTTTTCTCTCTTTGCAGCTAGTCACTGGCAGAGATCTGCAGGTATGGAGACTCAGGCCTTCAGCAGGAATCTGACCTTCACTTCAGTTCTATTTTCAGGGACCATATTGACCACACAGGGGTGATCTGGTTTGGTTGTGCCTTTGACTCAAGCACAACTGCAAGAAACAGCCATTCCAGACAATAGAAGAGTAACCTTAAGACCCTGAGCTGCTTGACTTTTCTTTTGGCTTTGGTGAGAAGCTAAAATCCTAAAAGAAGTCCTAAAGCTGAGGCAAAAGCACAAGAGTCTGTCACAGAAGTAAGCCTGCCTGATGTGGAATGAGAACTAGAGTGATCCACTCACTCAAAGCAAGGTTTCAAAGGACACCACCATCAGTCATGGGAAGTTATGCCCGTACTGCAGGCTACTTTATCCACTGCAAGAACCAAACATTAAATTCCTATGTAAAGCGAACCCTTAATTTATTTGCATGTTTAGGTCTTCATTGCACCATCAAAATTCCAAAAGGCTCACATTTTTGTTTTAAATATATTCAGGTGTTTAAAAGTTATGTTATTAATCTGTTCTCAAGAGAAGTAAAGATACTGGCATGCAATACGTCGAGAAATATCTGTTTTCAGATGTTTGGTGAGACCAAAAGATGATGATTTGAAGGAGTCACAACACAACTGTCTTTACTCAACTGTTTGCAAAAGCAGCTTTGAACATCTATTTCTGTCTTTACAGTAAACACGTATTCATTGTAGTTTCAAGCTGAATGCACATCTGAAATGCAGTAAACTGATTCTGACAGAACATGCAAGAATTTTTATGAATTAGAGCTTCAAGAGAAACAGACACAGTGAGAAAAGAATACAGAGCAATTAAAGTTATCAAATATAATCTTTTGCAGAAACTTTAGCCTGCTTCTATAAGCACACTGCAATTAGTTCCCCTAAAGCTGCAGTACAAAAAGGTGTTTAGTGCTGAATGCTGCAGGACCATATTCCCGTTGCACAGCTGATCACTTCCACTCCGGGTTGGAAGGAGGTGCAACGAGGCTGAAGACAAAGGCTTTCAAAGCGATGGGATCATGGGATCCCAGTCAATGGGATGCCAATGTTGTTGTTAAGCACAAGACTGTAGAGCAAATACAGAAGACAAAACCCCAGTAATGTCAATAAATTCTGTCCTGTTTCTTAAATGTGCACTAACAAAAATGAAAAATACTCCAGAGAAGTTTTCCTTCTACCTACAGTCAGTTGACCTGGACCATATCCAGACAGCTTTAGAACATGTTCATGGTGGCAGACTTTGTATTATTATTGCCTTAGAATATAACCCCAGCTACCTTCAAGTGCATGATACCTTTTTAGTGGGCGTTACCCAACCTTCTCCCTAATCCATATGTTCTGATGATTTCAGTATTGTTTAGATTATTCTGCTCATGAAATTAATTCTTATATAAATTAGATTATGTATTGAAGAATTCTGATTACTTTACCCATCCAGAAAGCTCTGTGTTTCATATTCGTTTTACAGGACTAGAGCCATTTATTTAATACCAATTTATCATCTGTCTTATGATGTATGAAGAAAGTCAGTGTGTAAAAAATGTCATACTGTAATTCTATATAGATCACAAGCAATGCTGAGTGCACATAAATAAAACAACTTGCAGGAAACCCATAATAAAGGAAACAAAGGTGTTCATTCTATGGCTGTCAGAAGTAAAGTCAAGTTTTCCAATATTTTCAGCTCAGTAGCTAATATGATTATGATCTCAACATTTTGCCTTGAATTTCCTTTGACAACGAAAAAAGTATAAGAATTACTGCATTATTGTCTACACATACTCATTTTTTTCGGTATCTTATTAATTTTTTTCTGATCTTCTCCTGAAATAATTTTTCATGACATTTCTGTATATGCATTTTAAATGATTTTGGATTGTTCTGCTCTGTTCCTGAAAAATAAATCTTACATAGCTAATAAAAGGTTTACCATAGACACATCAGACAAAGGAGGTACTCAGAAAAGATGGATCAGAATTACTTGTTTGACCATGACAAATTGACAGGAAAAAAACCCGTGACTTTTATACCTGAATCAGACACTAGGAGGAAAGAAAGTCCAGTGTCCTACATGTATTTATAGGTATAATACCTATATATGACTCCTGTAACTTACGCAACGGTCAATAAACATCCTCATAAAGTAGTTTATCTTTGGGTTAATAAATTTTTTCCTTTTTTTTTTTAATATCTGGATTAGAAAATATGCAAATATTTTTTCCTCCCTTGAAAGGGAAAGTTTTCCAGTAATGGTATACTAATTTATTAATTTAATATGTAAAGTATCAACAGAGCTGATAGGAAATAGAGCCTAGCCTTGGACTTTTTTTTAAAAGGTTTTGAATAGATGTTTAAAATTAAGATACTAAGCAACAACATGATTTAAAGAGGCTTTCTGGACAGCCCTGCAGTGGGGAAATATTAATCTCAGTTTTGCTATCAACTTACTTTGTAGCTTCAGGAAAATGAAACTAGGCCATGTCTTATTCCTTCCTCTCCACTTTTCCCAGAGAGCAAACATGGGCTTAATTTGTAGACCTTCTTCTCCTAAAGCTCATCAGACTACGTATAAAAGGGGGAACATGAAATACTATGAAAAATATTCTAAAATTTAGTATTCTAATGTCAATTTGTGTACATGAAAATGAAATAAAGAAGCCAATGCATGAATTTTTGAGTGAAGCCTCTCTACATCAAAGCTCCCCCAAGTAGTATTATTTAGATAGGTGTCCCCATAATATTTCAGCTTTAGGGGAAGAAAACAAAAAATGAGAATACCATACTAAAGTTCTATAACAGTAGAAGTAACAGCATAAAAATTAGAGCTCTCAAATTACTTTTTAGAAAATAATACTAATAAATAAATCTTTTCAAGTTTTTTTAACTTACAGACAGAAAAAATATAGACCATGAGCAATCAGCTCAGCTCTCTTACCAAATTTTTAAAGAGCAGAAATTTCAGCTTGTAAAATCTGCTGGTTCTAACTCCTCATATATCAGACTTAGTTTCAAATGAAACAAAACCTTAGTAGATTATATACAGAATAAGAACTACCTCTATTTCTCCCCTCCACCCATTGCAAAGTTGGATACATCTCTATTATATCAGTTCAGACTTTTCGGAGTAGGTTCAAATGTTTTGCAGTAATGTGAAATGAAGCCATTTTAAAGTGTCAGTTTCATTTAAAAAACACTTAAAAAATATTCAAAGTTATCAGAAAATTTTTGCTTCCCTCAGAACCACATTATAGTTACCTAGAATTTGTAAAGCATTTTTATTTCTCTCGAAGAGTCAGGGATGTTCACTGTACACGTCTACTTCCTCTGACAAATCTAGTCTCATCTTTCCTGACTTCAGCCAGGTCCTATCAACAGAGTAAGGACTGAGACTATTAGTAGTAGGCCAATTCAATTTGTCATGTTCAGTGACAAAACTGACAAGATCAATTCCCCATTCAGCAGTTTCTACACCTGTTTTGGTGTCATCAGGATGTAGAGATTTGGTGTCTCCGGGTAAACAAAATTCAGCCTGTCCCTAAGCCTTTGGAAAAATACTGTATGATCTTCCTTCATCCCAGTGCTCCAGCTGTTTTCCAGAGGGAGAGGAAGGCCACTGTCCTGTTTATGCTTAACTGATATAAATATGAATTTTGACTTTTATTCATGGTAAATGATACATGCTCTCAGAACACACATGGTCATACATACTTTTGTATATTACAAAGAAGAATACCTCACTAGAGATTAAAAGAGATTTTTCTAGAGCCTGTTTCTATCTGACCCACTGGTTACATTCAGACTCAGAAATGAAGACAAGTTCTGCTTATATTCTTCATCTGTTTTGAAAACTACTCAGAATTCCTTATTCTGTTAGTTACATATTCCTGCCACTTATATACAACATGTAGGGATAGATATACTTGCTATCTGAAATTTTAATACATTTACAAGACCTAAGATTTCAAGTGATGTAAAAGCTATATTTCACAATACATTAACTCTCTTAAAAATGGTTAATAGATAATTTGATCTCAAGACATGTTTATGAATTAAATAAAGTGTCATTCAATTAGGTGTTACCATTTGAAATAATAACGTAAAACCATCTTGCTGTAGTAAACGGTCTAATTTTAAGAACCAGAAATAAGACTGCTGGTATCTCCCACTGGGAATTTCTCCACATCTACCTTGTTTTTTGGTTGTTTTTTTTTTGGGGGGGGGGTTGTTTGGTTGTTTTTGTTTTTTTTTTATTTTAATTAAGTTCCCAAATTCTTTTTTTTTTTTTTCCCCCTTAACTTGCTATCTTATACTAAGTCCTTCTCCTTCCTTCAGTTCCATTTCTGCTTTAGAGCATGGACTCTTCAGCATTTCTTTGTGGGCAAAGTTTGGTTTGATTTGCTTTGTGACATCTTATCCCTGCCTGAATTTTATTTGAGAATATTACAGGTTTATTTCTTAGCCCCTGTTCATCTTTAGCTGCCCAGCAATGATTTCAACATTAACAGCTTTCAATAGGAAATTATATTTCATCTTTTACTCTTTAAATACTGTTCACACTAAATTATTATTATATTATTTGGCTTCTTAATCTCTTCAAGTTTTCAAACTTCCCTTTTTTCCTGATCAGGTGTTTAGTGGATAACATCTTCCTTCTTTTGAAACTTTCCAAGGCCTATACAGAGTAAGTGCAAGAAGAATTAGTCTCAATTTCCATCTAGAACTCCTTCATATAAGCTTTTAGAGCACTTTAGACACCTATTTATCTGTGCTGCATATCCACAGCATTCAGAAGTAAATGCCAGAAAAGCTAATGATGTTCAGCAGGCCCTAATCAGTGTGAAACTTCAAGCAGCAAAGTGACAAGGTTTGGTATAAAGCAGTCAGTGCTTAACAGTCAGTGCTTTAACAGGTAAAAGGGGAAAAAAAGCCCAAAGAATATAGTACTATGGAAAAGTAAAGCAATCATCCTAAGTAAAGAAACAACCAGTTTCTATTCCAAAAATTTCCTTTTTTTTTTTTTTTTTTAATCATATATTCAAGCCAAAGATCAAGTGTAAAATTCGTATGCATAGAATACAAGGTCAACATAATTTTCTTCACAAGGTAAAGAAATTTCTGTATGTCATCAACAGCTAGAAAAATATGTTCAAACATCCACACTTACTTTTGAAAAATACTTTGTAACCTTTGAGTTCAAACTGGAAAGTACAAGATTTTGAATATTCACAATCCTCAGTAAGTACTGCAGGTCTTGATAAGGTTTGAAAACAAATGGCATTGAAACCTCAGAATCCACTTCACACTTATATGAATGCAAATTAACACCTACATTTCACAGGAAATATTTAGTAGGAGCAACAGGAAGGGGCTGAGGAAAGCCAGTTCATGGAGACTTTAGTTAACATAATGTGAAATCTCCAAAGGGCCAGAAAGGTCTCTTTCCCTTTTGAGTAAATTCATTGCCATACAACACAGTGATCATTAACAGTTTGACTGTTCAGACAGTACCTGTATACAGCTTTAATAAATAAAAGATTGCAGAAATAATGGTAGTTTAATTTACAGTGCAGAATCTGATAAAAAAAAAAAACAAAATCTGATAAAAACACCCATCAGTGTCACTACTATATGGCTCTGATTTTATTTATTCCAGATAGTGAAGTGTGCTGGCTCCATTAAAAACAGAAAGACAAGTTATTTAGTTTCTCTGTGGAATTCAAATCAAGAAAGGAGTCTGTTACGGGAATCCAATTTCTCTTTCAGTAGGCAATCTTGTGGAGCAAGAGGTGGCTGAGCAAATACTGTTTGCCGAAAGCATATCAAAATAAACTGCAATAACCGAAAGTGTGTTCTGTTTACAATTAGTGCTACGCTTTGCCTGAGCACACATCCTCTAAGTGACCATTAACAGCTCAGATCAGTCAGACTTGGAAAGAGCTTTTTTAGCGTCCTTTAAATCAAAGAGACAGACACTGGATATGCAGGGATGCAAAAAGAGTCCCATATCAGAAACATCTATTGGATTTTTACTTAATCTAATTTCTACTTTTATTCATTGCTATGAATTTTGAACTTTTTTCACTGACACAATAAAGTTTTCTAAAAGATATTGCACCTCCACATGGAAAAAAAAAAAGAGTAAGTTCTTTGGAAAATCAATTAGTCTAAAGTCCATCTGAACTATATTATACTGTCCAAGGATCAGGAAGATTTGTGCATCAAAAATTACATAGATCCACGTGGGGCTTAACAGCAAGGGTATAAAAAGCTCTGCTTCTAATACAAAGAAGAGTGGAACTGCAATGATGAAGACTGATGTTTATGACTCTTTAACTAGTCATCAGTCAGTTTTGAAAGATACTTTGAATATTCAGTTGCTTAATAATGACATGATTGCAGCCAACAGATCTGTTCTGTGTGTTTGTGGTTCTGTGTGTGTGGTTGGCACAGATATATGTGTAAAACTATGAACGTGTATATATGTGTGTACATGGGCAAAGAGAAAGGGAAAATCCATTTACATATCAAGAATTACTAACACATCTTATTAAAAAAAAAAAGTAAGGGCAAACTATCAGATTGATATAGAGAAGTGCTATCAAAATAAGTAGAGCTTTGTTTTTTCACAATCTTAAACCGGCATAACTTCTAAAAACATATGGCAAGAACACATGGCCAAATTTTGAATTGGTTCACACAATGGAAAGCCACTTCAACTCAGTGGCAAAGACGTGTGGAATTTAGACTGTTTGATGTTTAATTTTAAGACAAGAATATAGAACAGGGGCGAGTGCATTTCTCAGATAATGTACAAGTACAGTTTTTGAGTGCGTGCTCACAATAGTCCCAATTTGCTTTTAGAATAATTCTTACGAATTTCAAGCTGAGCATCATGTTCCACCCGCCATTCATTTTCTCCCCTCACATTCTCCAAGCCTCTTTCTGTTATCCCTGGCATAATTAGAGGGAGAACTCACTGGAGTGTGAATAAATACAGATGGCAAATCAAGTACAACAGAAACTTGAAAAACTGCTCATGCAAAGCAAGCCCTATTAGCTCATGTTTGCAAATTGCACGAAACAGAACCATATAAACAGAACTTTTTTCCCCTACTTAAGTCTGCATAACTACCCAGTAAAATTCAGATTCTGGATTACAAGTGAGAAAAGTTGAAGCTTGTAAAAGAGGATGGCTACAAGATTTATAAGGCAAGTTATTTCTTTGAGAGAATTCTTGAAAAAGTGATGGAGAATACTGAGAAGTAATAGAGTTCAAAAATTGTTTAATATTTGCTTTAGGAAATTCATGGTTCAGTTCCAGTACAGACAAATGCAGCACATGAGAAGCAGGTGGCTTTCTCTAGAATTAGAGAAAAAGAGAAAAACTTGCACTAGAATCTTATTTGCTAAATAAGAACATTGTTTAAGAGAAGGTACAGCAGAAAGCACTGAAAATGACAGTTTTGGCTCAAAGGCCAGCCTTCAGCTCCAACAATCCAGAGAAAAGTAGGCCTGTATTTTTGCAGTTGTGTTTCATTTCAGTTAAGATCAGAGATGTTGCAAGTTGAGGACAGATGTTTTTGCAGCAACCACATTCGATTCCACAGGTGACCTTTGTGCTGGGTGATGTTTTAGTTATGAATGTCAGGAATGACCCCTAGAATTGAAATATTTGAGATTCGCTTCCTACTTGGAAAAAACAGCAGGTGAGCCCTTATGTGCCTTTGGGAGAACAGAAAGGTAAAATCAGTGTATCTGAGTCTGAGATGATGAAGAAGCAGAATTTTAATTAAACATCCTTATATAGTCTTCTGTGAGCTTGGTTTTCAATTCAGACTGCTATAGCTGAACTGAGTCTGCAAAGGTGAGAACTGACCAAATTATCGAGGTGTAAAAGTACGTTTAGGAATACCTGGTTCCTTAGAAGTTCTTACACAGTGTTCTCTGTGTACTGTGGACTACAGATTGTAGTAAACTTCAGCAGTTCGTGAAAACTAAGACCATAAATAAATCTTGGAAAAGCTGGAAAGAGAGCTTTTCTCTTTCTCTCAACAAGAGAGCTGTTCCTATCCTTAAACCACATGTCTATTTAGATTAATGTTCTGTGGAAGCAAAGTTAAACTGATTATTACACACCACATGATGCATAGCATGAAAAAAAACCTAACAACATTATGAACTCCAGAAAACTTACAGTAAATAAACAAAAATAAGATATTCACAAAATTAATGTTGATATGTTTTGTTTCCCCTTAGGAACTCTGTCTAGTATTTGTTAAGATGGGATAGCAACACATATTAACATGACAAAAACTGCATCTTTAAGTAATGTTTTTATTTTAATGATTATAAGATGAAAATGCCTCTTCCACAAGGTTTCACATACCCAGTTCCCAGGACAGAGGGCGAGTTCAAGAAGATGTTTTTTAAGGATGACAAATGTTGAACTTGCGTTAATACCTGCAGTAATAAACACTTCTGTAATTATATATTTTATTTTTACATGTCCCCAAACTACCACATTCTTTCCATGTTTAATACCTCGACAAGCCACTGATGTTCATGCTATTTCTGTAAATCACCATTAACTACAAACCTTCATGGCCTAAATGTCACTGATTGTATTTACTGGGTGTACTGTCAGGCCCCTTCCTCAGACAGATTTCAATAAATAAAAATAAGGAATACTACCTGTCTCTCATGAAATTATGTTTATATTGTCAACACCTCTTCCTATGTGAAAGTCAACTGTTGCCATAAGCATCCCCTTATTCTGCACAAGGCCCTCAGTGTCCCAACACAGAATGGTCACACAAAACCATTTCAGGGGTCAGTTTCATGACAGAACCTCTTTTTATATCTATTTTTTAAATATAATTTTTAATGGTTAGCTGACCTTCAAGATAATAATGTGGTTTAGAATACTCATTGCATGAAGTTTATAGAAAAGAAATTAAGTCAGACCCCATGAAGTAGATCATGTACTGGTCAGTATAAATTTTATCTACCTAATAGAAAACGATTGTTCAAGAATACAATACATGGAGAATATACAGAAAACTAATAACATCTTATCCAGTTTAAATAATATCATTTACAACTACAAAGTCAAAAGGATTGATAGCATATAATAATATATATAATTATAATGTATAATAATACCACTACCTAGGTTACACAACTCCTAATTGTGACCAGAGAAGTCATGACACCACCAAAGATAGTCAATTTTATGTAATCAATAAAGATGCATAATATAAGATTAATTCATCTAAATAATTAAAATGAGTTTGCAGTCAAGCACCAGCAAGAGGGGGAACAGGTTGCCCAGGAGGCAGACGGACACCTGGCCTTTGGTCACAGGGATGGAACCAGAACTGTAACAGCAATTTATCTATATACAACTTACAAAGCTATTCACATATCTACTTTACACTATTTGAGGACACATAAATTGAACTGGAATCTTTTATTAACATTATGGCAATATTAAAAACTATTGTATCATCTCCAATTAAAACAAAATGCTTGAAAATCTGAGGAAATCACAAATGTTGAAGAAGTGGAGCAATTTGGATATTTTTCTAATCCACTATGAAGCTTCAAGATATTTGAATAACCACAGGAAAAGAGAGAAGAATTGTTAACATTTCCTTTCTTGCACTTAAATCCTTATAAAAACACCCACATACAGTTTAGAGTTATTTTGATAAAAGCAGCAACCATTTCTATGGCAGCTTAAGAAAGAAAAATTGTTGATAATTGTCCTGGAAATTAAGGCAGAAAAAAGATTGGTTAAATTTTTAAAGATATTCAAAAACTGTAGATTTTCTCAAAGCCTTCTTTATATTGTTTCATTCTCTCAATACAAGCTTGTAGTGCCTTCTGATTTTCTTGTTCTATAAAGAAAATCATCTTCTTACTATCCTTCTGTCATTTTCTTCTCTGAAGAAGATAAATTTCATATTAAATAAATGATTCATGAATAAATTTCATGATTCATGAAATTTTAAGGGGTTTTTTATTACTTATTCCTCTCTTGTAACCCTTAGCAACTAGGGAATTCCAGCTACTGTCTGGATTGGCAGATGGGGAAAGCTTAAGAGTGGACAAGTGGCAGAACATCCTGTTGTGGTGAGCCTTGGTTATAGACTACGCCATACTCAGCACATGGACTAATTAAAATTTTAGCTACAAGACTCTTTCTTTGGGAAAAAAATCTGATGGAATTACAGGAACTGCTCTATGAAAAAGAAGGTGTCAGAAACCTTGTATAAGCTGGGGTGGTTTATCCTTCATACACAGAAACATGCTTCCCCTGTTGAAAGCTGTACAATGCCGACAGTCCTTTGAGCTGCCTTTTTTGAGGTGATTCACTCAGGTTTTGTTCTTGATGTACATGTGCTTACAGTTGAGTTGGGAGATAAGCTTGGTGGCTTTATGGATTTCCTAAGAAAATGTTCCTGGGAAAACAATATTTTTTTCTGTTACAGAACACAACACAGCTTTTAAATACTGCTAGGTAGCTATATATTTTACATGGTGTTTTGTTCCTTTACCACTCCCATAAAACAGCTTAAGTCTTACTGTCAAACATTCTGATGATGTTTCTCTTTTTCTACTTTAGATATTTCAGCATGGTTTAGATATATTAAATGTGTGGTTTGATCTCAAAGTAAAGCATTTTTGTTTCATAGAAGGAAGAGTCTTTAACTGAAAGAAAACTATTTAACCTGTTTACTGCTGCAATCTCTTTATTTGTTAATATGCTCTCTAATATACTCTCTAGTAAAAGTGTTATAGAAATTCAGCATAAATAAATCTTTATTTAAGCAAAAGCCTGGAAAAGGAAGGTGAGGAAGATGAGACTGGAGGATTCAACAGTCTATAAATATATAAACCAGTTACTGATAAATTGAAAGGAATCTCCTCCATTTCCAAAGTGGGTAAACATAACAGCAGCCAAGAAGATTTAAACTTTAGGAAAAAGTCCCAAACTGGAGAGACAGTGAAGAGTACATGAGAAAAGATGGCATGTAAATTTTCAAGAGTTTATAAAAGGGAATATCCAGTTATGTGCTGAAGCCCACAGGATAAAATGGCCAAGTTACACCTCTCCCTTCATCAGTCATTGGTAATGCTCTGTGCGAAACCAATAGAACTTTCCAACTTCAGGGGTAGGATATTCCCAGGCACTTTTTTTCTCAAAGTCAAACTCGTCTTCCACAAAAGGGCACTGACAGCAATTCTTTCACAAATGCACAAGTCTAAGACCAAAGCCAAGAAGGGCATTTCAGCACTTGTTTCTGGTTTGAGAGGGATTTCCTTGACAGCTCCTTCACTCACACTGTGGAAGACATTTCAAGTTTTTCTTCTCACTCTCTCTTTTTTTTTTTTTTTTTTAAACCTTCCAGTTTGGAAGAGAAACTGTAAAGTGAAGCCAAAAAAGCTATTTCAGCGATGAAAAAAGGGGGGACTGGCAGAAACCAGTAGGATTTCCTTATGTATCCAATTTCTTTCTGGCCCCTTTTTGCTCTCATCTTGCATTTTGTGTCTTCCCCTACTCCTGGAACTTTTCAGCTTTACTATGACTTTTTTTATTTAAGCACATTATCTTCCCTTCACAATAGTATAAAGAATCCTGAACGTATTTTGTCCATGTTTCTTGAGTTTGTGTTCCTTGACAAAACACAGTTCTTCTAATATAAGTTGATAACATGAAAGTAAAGATGTTTTCTCTATGTGAGTTGATAACATAAAAGTAAAATATTTTTCTAATCTTTACTTTCAGAGTATTTGGATTCAAAGGGCTCTTGGGCTGATCTGGAGATTACTCTTACCACTGCTATTGTTCCTTTTTTTTTTTTTTTTTTTTTTTTGGTCAAGTGAAGACCTTTGTCAAGCAGACACGGTTTCTAACAGAGCGGGGGTCTTTCCTGAGAAGTACATTTTGTACATACTTACAGTTCTCTGGAAATAAGGTTGTAATCTGTGCAGCTCTAAACACACGAATGTAAACATTCATCTCAGAACAACTTCAGTAAGCAGATTTTTCATGACCATCGTAATTTCAGCAGAGCGGTTGAGTATGCAATGCACCTTTTGCAATTGGCAGCTTTAAAGTGATGTGTGTGTGTGTGTACGTGTGCATGCAGGGGGGAAGGGTAACTCCACTGAAAGGCAATTGTTTACTCTTTCTAAATATATTTGGCTGCAGGTATTCTTAGACTAGGCCTTTTACAATGGGAGGAAAACTCCAGTGTGGATATAGTAAACAGAGCTGAAATCAGTTAGTGACTACTTGAAATATTTGGAGACACGAGGGGTTGGGAGAGGGCATCACAAAAGGCAGGAATTAAAAAATTGAATCCCAGGCAGTGGATTGCCAGCAGAAATGTTGACTTTGAGTCACACAGTAAACATTACATTGTTGCTTTGTTTTCCTTTTTTGATTTATGATAAATTATTCTCCCGGGATTGATTGATGAGTGGAATCCTTAAAATTTAATTTGTGAATGATCTAGTATAAATAAAATGCTAATCCAAAGAAAGAAACCAGCAATTATTCATCCTAAACTCTGCTGATTCAGCAACTCAATTATTACTGCCTTTCCCAAGCTGCAAACTTTTCAGGCTGTTTTCAGAGTTGCTGTACCCGTCCTCCCCCCGCAAAAGAGACCTTCCCCTGTCCTCGGCTCTGCCTCCACCTCGGCCTCCAGCCTTTCTCTCTCTTTTTTTTTTTCTTCCTTCCCTTTCTTTTCGAGAGGTTGGGGGGGGAGGGAGGGAAACAGTTAACCTCTTGAAGCGTATTTCCTCCAAATAAAAACAGTGAACTTACAAACGGAGAGGAAACCACGGATAATTCTGCAATAATTCAAAGTGTTTGGAATCAGGATTTTTTAAAACAGTGTTTTTAATTGAAAATAAAGCTAAAGCATGCTTTTCAACAGTGCAAATTTCCATAATTTTGATTTACTGCTTCCATCATCACAATATATTATACCAGCATGACTTACCGAGGGCTAGACTCTAGAAGTCTGCCTGTTCGACTATTTCGACATTAAGTGCAAATATAGATAATTGCCTCTGATTGTCACGTGCAGTAGAAATGTTTCTGCTACATAGAGAGGATGGCATGACAAAATAAAACCCACAACAGCAAATTTCAAGATATGAGGATAGAACTGGGAAGTGTAACACGGTTGAAACGCTTGAGTTTTGGTGCCAAAAAGCTATGAATAACATGGTCTTCTTGTTTTGTGTAATCTTTCCACTTACGGCCTCTCATTTCACTTTTTGTGTTGTATTTACTGCTTTGCTATTTCCTCCAGCCAATGTGAGGGGCTGGACCATAAATTGTACTGCTGGCCGGGCAAATATTTTAGTTGCTTTGCAAGTTTGTAAGGGGCATGTTCAGACCACAACTTAAGTATGACATTAGTGGGTAACAGTAACCTTATTTAAGACCTCTGGGTGAAACAAAAAGGCTTCCCAATTGCAAAGAGTGGCTGTACAAGCAAAAAGACACCCTTTTACCAAAAATAGAATTCCACATTTATTTACTGGTTTCAAATGAGGCAGCTTTTCCCAGCGCTGGGGTCGCAGGCAGACACCAGGCTTTCCAAACCAGAGAAAAAGGAATAAGTGCAACTGCTCTTCGAAAAAGACACCCCTGCACCCGAAAACAAAGCTCCCAAAAAGTAGATTGCTGCCACATTGAATTATAGTGAACCCTTACTGTGCAACCATGTAACTTAACAAACTTTAACTGAATTAACAGTTAGACTTCCATTTTCGAAATCTAGTGCATAAATTTAATGGCTCATTCTAATATTTATTATTCAACCTTTTGACATTTATTTGCAGCAGTTGAATTGAGGTACTGGTGCATTATTAGCATTTAAACAGTAAAGTGTTCCAGCTTTACCGTAATAACTGAGTTTAACTTGAGTCTTTAGCCTGAAGTACTCTGTGGAATGTAACAAAATAAAATAAAATAAAAAACGCCAATGCAACAGAACAAAACAAAAACAAACCACCAAAAACAAAAACCCAAAATAACAAAAAAATCCCACCACTGTTGTAATGGTAAATAAAATAGTAATCCGGTTTCTGTCTTCACATTGTGATAAAACAGGATTCCAAAAGTGTGTATAGCATTAATAGGTTTGTACAAACCATGATATAGTTAAAAAAAAAAAAAAAAGAAAAAAAAGAGTAAGAAAGTTAAAGGTGGTTCAAGAAAATATTTTCCAAACTATTTTATTAATTAAATTTCCTGAATTTGTGGCTAGGTGGAAGAGGTATTGCAGAACCGCCCAGCTGCCATTTCCATACAGGATGGGCCTTGTGAGGTGGTTGGGAATCCTTAGTGGTGTTTAAGGAATAAGCTGGCAACAAATCCCCATCATTGCCAATAATTAGTGATGGTGGACAGGGAAAATTTGCCATGAAATTAAATGGCCTTTTCACTGCTGATGCTACATTGCTGGCTACCCTTTTGCGTCTATTGTTAACTGTAAAATCATCCAGTGTTCCTTCATGTGTCTCGATTTTACCTGTAGGACGTGGGCTTCGAGCTGATTTCAAATTTGGTTTGACTGGAGGAGTCTGCAGTACAGGTCGCTTTCCCAAAACCAGTGTCCTGTAATTTTTTCTCACCCTTGCTCCAAATTTATACTCCCCATCCTCAGGTTTTGGAGTACCTAAAGTGCATGAGAGGACCTGACTCTGAGTCAGCGGGTTTAAGGAAGTGGTTTCTTTCTCAGTGCATGCAGAATCTTCCTTGGCTGTTAATAAAGCGTCCTGGTTATTACTCTCAGTCACACCGTAAAACTCATCCTTAGTATCATTGCACTCACACTTTAGCTTATGTGTTGTAAGATCAGGCTCATACTCGTCGTTCGCACTGCTGTCCTCTATTTTGATTTTAATGCTGTGCAGGAATGGCAATGCCTTATTGCCTGTATCAGTGCACTGGAGCTCAGCTGCTGCTGCTGCCCCTGGAGAAGCAGCATCCTCCGCAGGATCAGTTTGTAAAGAGGGCAAATCCGTGGCAAATTCAATACAATGAGGGATTTTGGAATCTTTCTCTGAATTTGCTGCCGTTGATGAAGAATCATTATTTAAGAACCTAGCAGCTATTGTATTGTTATCTGCACGGTGTGTAGTAGTTGCTTGAAGGCATTTCCTTGCCTCTCTGAGTATTCTTTGTTGTGGAAATGCATTGTTTGTCTTTGGGCTAGGTGAAGAGGCCCCCTTTGCAACACAGTTAATTGTTAGGTCAGTACTCTTGGCATTATTGGAAAATTCAGAGTGTGGGAATGTGATCTCGGATACCCTATCATCTCTTATCTCCGCGAAGCAGCTCCCTAGGCCGCCGGAGCAGCGCAGCGCCGGGGCGGCGGGAGCCCAGCCGGGGCGGCCCCACTCCTCCGGCAGCTCCGGCTTGACTCCGCCGGGAGCGCCGCGGAGGGCGGGCAGCCCGCCGGGCTCCGCCGGGGCCGGGGCCGGGGGCCGAGGGGCGGCGGCGGCCGCCAGATGGTACAAGAAGTTGGCGTGGACCACGCCGGGCGGGCTGCAGAAGCTGGTGCGCCTGAAGCGGATGCTCTGCACCGAAACCTGGCTGGAGACCGAGCTGGAGTCGGAGTCCGAGGTGCTGTCCTCCTCCTCCTCCTCTTCCTCCTCCTCTTCCTCCTCCTCCTCCTCCTCCTCCGAGCTGCCCTCGCTGGAGTCCGAGGCGCCGCTGCCCTCTTCGTCCTCCTCCTCCTCGTCCTCCTCCTCCGAGCTGCCCTCGCTGGAGCTGGAGAGGCTGGAGCCGCAGTCCGAGTCGTGGGCGGCGCGGCCCGAGCAGCAGCTGGACTCCGAGTCGCTGCTGGCGCTCTCGGCGAAGGCGGGCGGCCCGAAGCCGCGGGGCAGCGGCAGCGGCAGCCGCGGGGCGCCGCGGGGCCGGCAGGGCCGGGGCAGGGCCAGGGGCCGGCGGGC
>JAYRBT010000001.1:14399505-14410907 GCA_036023395.1 Myiotriccus ornatus
AAAAATCCAATGCGCAGGCTGGAAGGTGTAAAGACCTTCCCCGGTTCTTCGTTCGCAAAGTCTGGCCATTATATTATATACAGTTTATTCTTTACCTTCTGTTTGTACTCAGGAGGCTAAACCTATAAAACCATCCAGTTCTTATTCCACCAGTAAAAGAAAGACTGATAAAATAGAATGAGTCCCATGGGAGGTGAGTGTATGAGTGTATAGGTGTAAACAGGTCAAAAGAGTTGGCTTCTCTTGCTTTGAGAAAAGAAGATTAAGGGCAGGAATTTAATCATTATATCCCATTATGTAAGGAGGATTTAGTTATGTAGGAGGTGCAGAAACACCTGTCTCAGGAGCTCCCACCAGAAGTGCAAGAAGAACTCTCAAAAATTGCAGCAAGAGAGGCTCTTTTGTCATTAAAAATCAAATAAATTTTTAAAAAATCATACTGAGAGAGGTTAAACATTGGGGCAAGTTGCCTAGAAAGGTCATAGGATCTCCATCTTTGGCAATCATCAGAACTGGATAAGGAAAGACCCTGATCAACCCAGTCTGACTTTGAAATTATATTATCATAAATGCCATCATATTGTCTCATAGAAACTCCAGATCCAATGAAATATAATAATAGAGGACTAGAAGTTACTGAAATCAGCATCTTCTCATAAATATCAGGAACAGTCTTCTAACTGTTCAATTTCTTGTCCTAGACATACTTATTAAAAAATTTTTTTTTGTCTTTCAATTTCAAGTCTATTTTTTTAAGAGTAAAATTGATCCCTTTCCTCTTATGCCAATAATGTTATTTCATTCTTATCTGCTAGATGAACTGCAATCCCATATGTAATCATAATCTCCAGTGACATTCCCCCTCAGCTGAAATCATTTTGTGTGACAGAAAGACATAAAGATGCTCGAAGTAACTCTGAGTGATCTGGAACATTTATGCAGCATTATACTGAAAGATGGAACCAGCGGGTCTGCACTGGCACCATCCAACAATCAGTATAATAAGTCTTACTTGTCATGAGTTAATTAGAGAAGGTGCAGAAGAATCCCATAATCTGTGACATGTAACCACATCTCTTTCCTGCTGTCACTTTCAGATAAAGCACACAGCATGAAAAATTCACATTATTGGTCTCTATGACTTCTACTTGATGAATTTTATTCCCTTCTTCCTGAATTACTTAAACACATTTTTGTCATTTGCTAAGTTCTCTTTTCAGCCTGTGTGCCAAAATTTTTAATGAAAATATTCAATACAGTTGAGGAGCAGTCTGTGGTACTCCACTTACAGGACTCTCCATCTTGTTCATCTTTCAGTACAACTATTATCTTCTGTCCTGCGGTGAAACCACTTTAGTCCGCTTATAAATCTGCCTTATCCACCTCACCATTCTTAAACTGTATCATATTCGTCTCCATTTTGATTTAATAATTTCATCTGAGGCCTCCTGTGAAATTAAGCTTGGATAAATCTGAGCTACTGGATGTCCTTTTCCACAGAAAGTTTGTCATATCTTTTTTAGGCAGCTGGTTTCTTTGGAGTGATTTACTCTTTTTAAAATCAAGTTGTATTTTTTACCAACTTTCAAGTACATAAAATGAAAGATAAATGTAAGGTACTGTTATAGAAGCTGTACTCTTCCAAGAATATTTGTAGAAATATGTAGGATGCTTTAAACCTTTAACACTGATGGGCCAAAATCAACAGTATTTTGGGGAAAATGATCAAAACTATGATTAATGAGAATAGGAATGTTAATCTATTTTCTCAAATGTTTCACAACACTCTTCCAATCTTCCATAAAAAAAAAAAAAAGGCTGTTTTGATGCAGAATAAAAAACATGCCTATAAACTATATCTTGAATATTACTATTCAAGTTTTCTAAGATATTTTGCTTTCTGGTTCAAGAATTTGGATTTGACCTTTTCCTACCAATTTAAATAATGCTCTTCCTGTTTCTAAGAGACTAGAGTGGATTTTGCCTTCAAAATTAATCTAAATAATTAAAAGAATTAAATTAGAATATGTGTTTAAAGCTTTTTAAACTTTATGAATAGAAAGCCCCACTGGAAATAGATTTCAGAATTCTAAAGTGACTTTTTTAACTTACTGTGTTTTGCATTCATTCAAATGGTTGTGAACTAATAAATGATAAGAGTACAAGTAGATTACTTTTAAGAATGAAATATTTTGTTCCAGAGCACCAAAAATAGTAAATGAATAATCAGTCTTCTCAGTATGTTTGTTTATTTGTTTAAATTTTAATGTATTCTATCCACAATTATTTTTTTTTAGTTCTTATATGTTGACATATAAAAAAATCCTATAAAGTGAAAATATAAATAAAAATCAGTAGTTTTTTCTGGGTCTGGAAAATGGACAACACATGCGCTGCAAGCAGTGACTACCTGATCTTCATAAGCTTCATGTAAGACCTGTGTTTTGACATCCTCTGGTATCTGGTTATACTCTTTCAGAGTTTAAAGTCCCTGGAAAGTTAAGTAGGTCATCCACTGTCTCAGAGTCACATCTTACTGGTATCAAGGGCTACTCTGCCTTGTAGTACTTCAGCCATAATTGAAAGACAAGTGATTAAGTGTTTGGAACATCTCAGTTCCTTACTGTTCTTGGCACAAACCAGAAACCCAGGCTCATAAATCTAATGAACTTGGAAAAGCTTTTTTTTTTTTTTTTAAAGTTTCTTTACCATCCACGAATTTCAAAACTTATCCACACCATTTTACTATTGTTCTACATGTATAGCACACATTGCAAAATGAAAATCCATCAAGATGTTGCTTTTATGCCCTTTGTGCTCCTGCCAAAAGCTGTTTCAAATAGTTCAGCGTATTTTGAACAAACACATAATAAAGAAAAGCAGCTGGGCATACATACTGAAAGGTCTTGAAAAGATGCAAGGAAAAGTAATTTCCAGTGATTGACAGTGAAATGTATTGCTTGCTTGTTTTGCTGGCAATCCAAAGAACTCAGCAGGGAAAAAAAGAATGAGAATTATACCTTACCCTTGCCCCACTTGGTTTTGCTGCTTGATCAGAATATTATTTCCATTTTGAAAGCTTGTAAAAATTTATCCAAGAAATCAGTACCTTGTGTTTTAGGAGTAGAGTAATAGTCACAATACCAAGGAAAAGTGCAAGACTCCGGTCTTTCAGAACTGAATGCTATTTATTTCACTGCTGAAACTTTATGCACAGCTACTGAATATTGTGGGTTAAGACCTGGGTACAAGAGTCCATCTAAGGCTTAGATATCTTAATTGTAGATTTATCTATTAAATAAAGACTGAAGATAAGAATTTAACCATGTAGACTGATTTGATACCTCACAAGGTTTAAAGCACCAGGTCCTAACTTGTATTTATAAGAAGTCAGGTAATTGTCACTAAGGCAGATTTGTCTGTATATCTCCTGTAACATCTAAAAGTGCATTTTCCACAATTTTCAACACTGTTATTGCGAGTATATTGTAACAGTATACTTTCTTCCGTAAACAGATAAGAGATGAAGAGGAAACAGTGGCTTGTAGTGTTTCATAAGGCAATGCGAAAACAAGCTTCAGGAGCTGTCATTAAAAAACATACTGATTAAATTATCAAAATTATGATAGCCGTAAGTGTTGGCTCTCACTGTTGAAAATCTACTTCAAAAGGGACACTGATATATTCAACTTTCTGGACCTAAGAGTATTATCATGCATATAAAGCGTTTTTCTCCTTATTCGTACAAAGACTAAACTTCAGCCCAGCTGAAGCCAACAAAGTTGCACACACCTTCAGAGAAAATGGGAAGATAGTATCTCCAGCTCCCAGTCAGCCACAATGTGTTTTGTGTCTTTGTGTCTGCATGAGGGAATCCATGCAGAATAAAAAAAAAATAATGAGGAAGACAGACTACCAGTTCAAGGGTGCTTAGATAGTCTGCTAGGTGAAGGAAAAAAAAGATGGATTCATATGATTTCAAAATTAAAGAAAAAGGGGGTTGAATTAGGACTTCAAAATTTTAAGTGTGAGCACCATAAACAGAAACAATAAGTTAAAAAAAAAAAAATCTCACTGTGACTTTAGAAAAAAGTTAGGTCCCAAAAAATTTATTTTCTGATGAAAGCATTTAACTAATTTAGTTGGCATTGACAAGCAACCTCACAGCAATTACCACCATATTATTGAGTATTTCTGACTCCCCTAAGAGGAGTCTAATAACAGAAGTTATTAGAAGTTAACAGAAGTACAAATAGTAACACTACTGTGTTTTAGAGCTTATTATAGAATAGCTTTGGCTTTAACAAAGAGCCAAATGAGACAAACTGCTCCTTGCTTTTTGGCCTTTTTTTTTTTTTTTTTCCCAGATGAAAATTTACCTGTGTTGAGTGAAGAGTCAGAAGGAGTTTTTTTCCCTCTAAATAATTTTTGTTATAGTAATCAGTATGCCCACTAACCCTGGACACTGCAGTATTCTAGCTGCAGTGCAGCAACCGCAATCTTCAACAGTTTCCAGTTTTTAGTATTTCTTGGGAAGCATCACTCAGTCCCTTCCTAAGGCACTCAAGCCTTTAGGTTTAGTGTCAACTCTCTTCAGCCTTGGAAGAAAATTTTTTCATCTTCCATGATAGAAATCCACATCTCTGTTTAAATTTTAATAGCGGTTTTTTTGTTTTTTTTTTTTCCCAGTTTGTCAAAAAAGAAGCATTCAACCTGCTTCCTATCATTCTGTATATTCCTCTAGACTTGGTGGAAGGAAGAGGCTATGAAATGTATCTCAAAGTAGTCTGTGTTCTGAAAGGCACAAATCTTGTAAACTGAGATAAAACATATGGCTTTCTTATCTGGCCATATAAAAACATACTCTTGGAGATCAGCAGTCTTTAAACTTTGCGTTCATAACCTTTCAGAAACTTCCAGAGAAGATTTTAGATGGAGATCAATACTGATTACATGCATATCTCTCTTGCTCTGCCTCGGCTGCTTTTCCTTTTGAGAATCCTTTGGAGTTTGAATTATTATGATGAGAGTTATCAAGCTAAAAAAAAAAACCCCACCCCTGTTTTGTTACAGTTGTTTCCTCGAGTTAAAGAGCACTTATTTTTAAAGGTGACCTTTAAGTGACAAAACTTCTAAGTGTTAAACAGTAGTGGCAACTGTATTTCTGCAGTGAATTATGAAACTTGAATTATGAGTTGTGATAAGTTCATGAACTTTATAAGCTAAATAAATCCTTCACATATGAAAACTTCACAGATATAAGAGGTTGTTCAGGTGCAGGGGGAGAAATGTGCTATGCAATGCAGCTTAGAAGTTTATCTACTGCTCTAGGGCCCAGGTCTATATTGTTGGATCTTCCAAGGAGGTCTCACCCCTGTGGACGTGTACAGAGACTTTATGAGTGTCTTCACATCCTTAGTTTTAATAAGGGTGGAGTTCTGCCTATGAGAATATTCATGGATAATTATAGGGGTTGTCCTTCTCAAAAGGAGAAAATAAAAAAAATTGTTTTTAAAAAAATAGCAAGAAACCAATAATGTATTCCTACTACTAACTAATATCCCCTGGTTTATTTTAGCCCAATAAATGGACAAAAATTGGTTGATTGTGATGTAAGCAGTGTTCAAATTTCCCAGGGTATTGTCATAAATTTAACCTTTCCCTAGATCCCTTAGAAGTAAGTTGTCAGTAGGTCTTCCTGTCCCTTGTTTCACAGGTCAAGAACATGAGACTAAGTGTCTGGTTGCACCAATATTACTCATGAAAATCACTTGCAGGAAGCCCCAAGAAAACTTCAATTCTCTAGTGACTGTTGAGCCAGGAGATTTTTACAGCAACTAGACAACTTTCTGAAACAAGTCAGCTTGTATTGGCAACTAAAATTGCTTTTAAGGTCCAAAGCAAGAGAGCTAAAAAATCCCCTCCTAAAAGCCTATACAGGCAGCCAGTTCTTATCAAAGCCCTCAGAAGCCCTCAACTTTCCCTTCTCGTTATTGCAGTCTTTCCATGTTTAATTACCCTGTTTAATCGTTCCATGTCTTAATTACCACATTTCTGACTGATAATGGATTTTTTCATGCCACGATTTCTATGCAATATTCCTTTAATTCTATGCAAATATTCCTTTAAGCCATAAATAAGCAAAATTATTCCAGTTTGTGGCACCACAGACCAAAAAAAGTCTTTTTAATCCAGGCAAACAAATAAAAGTTGCATTGGTAAAACAAGCCAAGCATGTTTCAGTGAGAATACAGAACTTCTAATGTCATGTATCTGAAAGGAAATGTTCTCTCCTTGATAAAAAAAAGTATTTGAAGCTCATTAAAACTGAGAAATCTTTCAAATATGCCAAAAGGCTATGATGGCTTCTTAATGAACTCTTTAAAATTTTCATTTTCTCACAGATGACATTATGATTTCTTGTCCTTGCTTAAAGCAAAACAAGTTTTAAACTATATGAGTTTTTCACGTGGTGGATATTAATTTGATCAGTTTGAAATTATTGCCAGATCAAAAGCAGTTAAGATAATCTTTTTATTGCTCCTGTAATATAAAGTCTTATGTTTAGTAGAAGCTTTCTGAAAAGTATACAAGTAATCAGACTCTGCCCGTAACTACTGCCAAGTTAATTCCCTTTGTTTTATTTAAACGAAATCATTCACTATTTTCCTTTGGTGTCTGATACGGTGTTTTAAATAGCAACAAGTACAATACTTCCCAATTGTAACTTCTATAGAAGGTTCTGTAAAAGAGATAATGGAAAGCAAAATCAGAAACTTGTTACATATTCAACTCATTGTTGACAAGTATAAATTACTGTAGGTGAATAATAGTGAAATGGATTTCTGACGAGAGTATTCACTAATATGATGTTCTGCAGTAATTCCTATGTTATAGGGTTCTACTCAGCATTTTTGGCTAATGTTATGTGTTTCTTACAGACAGCTCCACGCACTTTAACATTATCAATCCTCCTTCAAAGATACACAACGGAATTTTTAAGCAGAAATTTTCACAAAATAGTGGAGATTCATTGTGTTCAAAACATTTTAGAAAAATGTAGGAAATTTTCAACAATAAAGGTTTCACAGCTTAAGGACAAAGGTTTGGATTCAAATCAGAGACACGCTATTACAGAGTAGCTGATGGAGATTAAAGGAATAACAAATATTCTCTGAACGATGTAAAAATGTGGTTTCCTGTCTCGGTGATTATGATTGTAAAAGGTAAAGTGACAACTCTGTAACCTAATAGTACAGAGACCTGGAGAAGTGAGAACACAGGACACATGTAGAAGAGTACAGTCATGGCATCAGAAGAGGTGGGTGCCAGCTCTTCTCTTTTCTCCCTGCTATAAAAATAGTCACCCGTAGTCAGTTAAAAAAAATACAGATGTGAAGCTGGGGAAACCTGTTTGCAGAGGAAGAAAGGTGGACAAAAATATATAATCTAACATGCAAAACTTTAAATGCAAATGTAGTTGCAGACCACTGGAGAAAAAACAAGACATAAAAGGGTGGGAGAAAACACACAAAAATAACCTCAGATGAATCAAAGATGTATGAAAAAAGACAGAAGGAAGGAAGAAGGAGCAAAGACAAAGAAACTACCAACATTAGTGTCATATTCCTCAGGGTGAAGGACTTAAGACAGGATTCCAAATGCTGACACCTCCACACAGACCCCAGCAGCCCCTTTCATCACCACACTGAGGTTACAGAGATGAGGGCTCAGAGCACTGAGAATATCACCAGGAGAAGGATTGCAAACAATTTTAAATGAGACTCTTTTTCTCAGTAATAATTTATTTTATTCTTTCTTTTCTCATTTAATCTGGACCCCTCATAATTCTCTGACTAAACTGTAGTCACCTATACTAACCCATAAATGCTTGGCTTTATGTATTGTGACTCCTTATCATCCATAATGATATTTTGAGGGTAAGAAGAGAAAAGAGCTGGTTCAGTCATCACTCAGGATACTGGAAAAGAGAGAAGAAAAGATGTAAGTATCATTTTCCTGTATGCAAGAGTTTCAGGTTGTTGTGGGCCATGAGCTGGTAAAGTTCCATTAATTACAGCAGTAAAATATCTTGTTTCTGGTCTTTCTATTTAATAAATAAAACCTTTCTGATTCCCATTGCTAAATTGGGAAGATTATTTGCGCTAATGAAACACATAAAGTGGAGAAGAATGAAGAAATGAAACGCATTTTATTTTTTTACTGCTGTTACTAGTCAGAATTTGCAAAATAGGTTTTAATCATTGTTTGAAGCTAGGGGACTGGGGCTTCAATCTTTTGTTTAATTTTAAAATGTTGAAAGCTACTGTTAATTTCTATTGTTTTGCTGAAATAAAATCCTTCATTATTCCTCCTTTGTGTTTAAAATTGGTATATTCAAATATATGTTAATGAAAAGCAATATAAACTGTTTCAAAACACCTTCAACAATTAGAATTGAAAACAAGCACAATAAAGACCTATAGATATCTCATTTGGCAACTACAAGGCTTCCTAATAGCTATTCACTTTTAATCACTCCCAGATAATAGCAAAATATTGCTCTTAGACTTATGCATTATTCAACCATAATGTGAATAACCTGATATGATTTTGTGCTACTTATACATTAGTACCTTGCACTTATCAGTCACAGCAGAAGTCAAATAGGGGAGTAAGACAGAGCAATACAGAGAGCTGAACTAAGAGAAAATGTTCACTTTTTATTAACTAGATATAATTATTCTTCACGGCAAACTAGTGTTGAGAAAATAATTTACACCCCTTGTGAGAGGGAAGAGTGAAACAGAAGTGATTAATGAGACTACGATAAAAATGCTTTAGCATCAGAATTTGTTTAACCAAGAGGAAGTGTGAGATGAAGATTGTTGTAAGTATTGTGCTTGTGTGAATCGCGCTGCAACTTATTGCACAAGCCACCAGATCTGGCTTCGTCTTGTTTCACAGAAGTTTTTCAGAGATGCTGGGCCTGACTCTACCCTCATTTTCAGCAGCAGACATGAAGTAAGCTCATTTAGAACTATCTTGTTGCAAAACACCCCAAAACAAATGCTGCACATACCACACAGAATGTGACCCATTTGTGAGTTTACTGTCCTTTAATCAAGACTACATAGTGTACTATTAAAAATATTTAATAACACTCAAAATATTAGAATTACTGTAGACCTTCATGAGAGATTGCATACAACTGTCTTGTTTTACCCTGTAAAGATAATTCATTGCTAACCACAAAGTTTGCATGACTTTTTATATATTATATGTATGCAATCTCACTGTCATCACAAGTAGCTCCCACAAGTAGACTGCTGCTAATGGATGGGTACATGTATTTTAGGACTGACAGGAATTCATCCTTTAGGTGAGAGAGTAGTGGGGATGCACCCAGATATAGACATGTATATACAGATTGATAAATACAAGACAGCTGACACTTAATCAATCTGAATGTATACAGTCCCTGGGATCCAATAGGATGCTCCAACAAGTGCTGTGGGAGCTAGAGGTTATCACTGTAAGGCCACTGTCAACCATATTGGAAAGCTCTTGTCAACTGGAAAAAAAATGTCATCTCCACCCTCTAGAATGGCAAGAATGAGGATCCAGAGAACTACAGGCCAGTCAGCCTCACTTTGATCCCTGGAGGAAATAATCCCATAAAACATTTTCAAACATGGGAAGGACAAGAAGGTGACTAGGTATAGTCAATGTAGATTTATGAAGAGAAAATCATCTAACCACCTTATAACCTTCTACAATGAAAAAACTAATTCAGCTGACAAGGAAGTGGATCTTGTTAATCTTGACTTTACTGAAGCTTTTGACATTGTCTCCCATAATACCCTCGTAGACAAACTGATAGAGTATATGGCTAATATTGTTCAACATTTTTTTGTGTGTGTGTTAAAATTTTACAGGGTTTGATGTAATTTAATTTGTGGGGGGAAAATTATTTCAAAAGATTAAGGAGTTTATTACTTTTAACTTTGATGGTTAATGGGCTGTTATTAATTCCTTTTACAAAATGATCAAACAAAACCAAACCAGGTAGAATATACTGAAATGCAACATTTCAGTTAGCTCAAAGCTGGTTTTATTTAGCAATTTTCTTTCATAAAAATATTTAATTTATCATTGCAGTTGATAATAGGAAAATATCTGTTTAAATCACAAACATCATAGCTCAGAAATACGTTATCTAATTAGTTCTGCTATTGTTGCCATTATGTATACAATAGAAACTAAAACTCAGGGGACTGATTGCAGGGGAATTAAGTGACAGAGAATGGGTTTCTAGTTATCAAACTAGAATCCTATAATTTCGATCATCCAGTTTATGATTTCTCAATTATTATTTCATCACATTTTCTTATTATAGCTCCTTAAAGACCATTTAAAGAGGTCCTTTCTGTAGAACGAGAACAATTAATCTGTCTCTCTGCTTACCTCCTGAAAAAATTCTCAACAGCACATGCTCTACTGACATTTTGAGACATTTTGTTCAATATCTAATTCTCATTAGGTACGAAAAGATGGTATTTAAATCTTTGCCCCCACTGAGTATATCAAAGAGCTGTTTCAGTGTAATTCCTTCTCAATACCAGCTGACAACTTAGTTAACAATTCTAGTCCCAACTTAATGAACTAGCAGAGCCATGGTATTTAAGAGGGATCTTTACCTTTCACTGTCCTTCAGAACTCATCTTAGGCTTGACATTTATATTTTAATGAGATATTCTACATTTCTAATTCCTGCTCTGAAGCTGAACAGAGGTCTGACAAACAATGGAGGTTTATTTTATTCTTCCTCTTAATCTAGACAATCCTCACAGGAAGAAAAAGACATTTGTTTTTCCTTATGGTCATTGACCAGAGAAAACTTATGTTTTGGTTGGTTTTGTTTTTTTTCTTTTTTAAGAAAATATTGTTATAAGAAAGTCTTAGTGAATATCATAGATGCAATAGAATAACTTAGGGCAATCAATGTGGTCCATTTCCTGAATCACTCCATGTTTTGTCACTGTATAGGGATCACTTCTTTTTTTATATGAAATGCCAAGTAAATATAAGGGTGCATATGAAGACAAATGCCTGATGAAATCTTCTTAAACTCATGTCTTAGCTGTGTTTCTCCTTGAAGGCCACACCTTGCCCTAACTTCTGCAGCAACACCTGTAAATTCTTAAGTCCAACCTTAAGAAATAATGGAAAATAGTTTGTAAATCTGGAAAAGGGAAATAGTCGGATATCCCCTGTGGTTCCTATGGAAATGCAATAACTGTTGACCACATGCAATACTTAATATCATGACGCGGCTTTGCTGTCCTGGAAAGGAGCAGACCAGCGTCAGGGGTTCTTGCGCTAGCCTCCGAGGTGGAGGT
>JAYRBT010000001.1:14411007-14466892 GCA_036023395.1 Myiotriccus ornatus
GTTCTGGTGTCCATTTAGTCCACAAATCTTCTTCCTTTGTTCCTGGGATGAAATTCCCCAAAAACCAACTCCAACAATATCAGTGCACCATGAAAGAGCAATGTCCCTTATGACCTGAAATTTCAAAGCTGCTGAAGCAATCTAGGACCCAAATATTTCATCGTCATTTGATAAAATATGGTCTCAGCCACAATCCCCAGTTCACTTCAAGGAAAGGTTGGACACATAATTTTTTAAAATGCTTGCATATTGCCAGTTTTGACCTTTAGTACCATCTTTCATTCATTAACTGAAGCTGTATTCAGGGCCAGAGAATTTGGATTCATAGGTTCATCACTGTTTATTATAAACCATGAGAGAGAAGTTTTGGAAGCCAGAAAGACCTTAATGAGACAGCTTGAAAAAAGAATATCTCACAAGAAGTTGGCAATTGTTTCTGCCAGTTTGTGACCCTAATGAATTGGGCTCTCATCTACTTTAATCATTTATAATTACTTACTCCACAAAAGTGTATCTTAAATCATCTCCCACATCATGTGCTAATTGAGATACAGACGACCAAAGCAAAGGTATTGAGTGGTAATGAATATTTCATCAGTATAAGACTATTTATTTCCTCCAAATGCTGCTGTGAAACTAGACAGCATCTTTTCAAAAATGTACAAAACATAACTATAGGAGCACTAGCTGTGAAACTCAGAGCAGACATAAATGTTCTAGATTATATTGTTTATATGCAATTAAGAAACAGATAAAACAAACAAACAAACCACACTTTTCATGGCATAAGACCTAAAAAAGCAGGTGCTCAGTAATCAGTCACGACATCATTCTGTGGGACATTTCTGGGGACGGTAAAACATTCATGGGATGATACGATGAGTTTGTCCCAGCTGGCAACCATGTGCACACACAGTCACTCCTCCTTCTTCTCCTCCCTAGGATGAGGAGGAGCATAAGATAAAACGGGAGTGGGAAAACTCATGGGTTGAGATACAGATGGAAAGATTTCTTAATGGTTTCTGTGGCAGGCAAAACAGACTTGACTTAGGGATATTAACTTCCTGCCACACAATATAAATATCAAATTATTCTTTTGGGTATTGGGAAACAAAAAGAACAAGCAGAAGAAGCAAACATTTACACGTTTAGAGAAACCATGTCATCCTCTTTCCCCAGGTTCAACTCCCTTCCTGCACTCCAGACCCCTCTTCTCAGTACAAGAATACTGATAATACACTAACTGCTTTTTTAACGGAGTATTATAGTCCAGAAAAGTTTCTATCGTGTTTCAGCAACTCCTATATTTGCCTGTATTGAATTTACACTTTTTCAGTTACCTTATCATGGAGGGGTGAGGAGGTAAATGACATCAAACAACCCATTTCATAGACAATTCAAAACTAAGGAAAGAAAGGTCTTAATAATCTCATCATGTCAGAGAAAGACATGTCTGGAAAGTGTTTGATGGCTTCTTCCATTTTATCTTTCTTTCTCTGAATAGATTTTTCATGCAAATTCAATAAATTGTCTCCACAATACAGCATTATAAAAGAATATGGAGGGAAAAAATACGTGTGGATGTAAATAAAAAAAATCATTATATAAAAGGAAGAAATATATTCTTAATTTCAAGGGAATAGAAGGAGGAAAGCAGTAAAAGCAAGGAGAAACAGGAAAATTCATGAAAAAATAAAGAAGGCAGAATATTTAGAAAAAATATGTCAGTGACTCAGTTAAATAAGCATCAAATAAAACAAAAATAGTGATCCAGGTATAATTATATTTTCCCCCTAAAGTTTGTGGGCATATGTTCAAAACAAGCAACTACTTAAATAATGTACTGAATAGAATTTCTCAGTTAAAATGTCTTTCAGGATACCAGTTCAGCACTGACAGGGATCAACTTGAAACATGTGCCTAAAACAAAGGGGCAGTTGCTGGAAAGGTCTTAAAAGAGGAAAAAGTGAAATACAGAGTTCAGTGAGGGACATGGAGACAGACACATGGAGAGACACATGGTCTGATTTTTTTATATGGCATGTCATGGGTGCACCTAATTTCAGTCTCAGGTTCACTGAATCAAACAGTTTGATCAGATGGAATTCATTGAAACAGTCCTGCCTTCTTGCCTCAGGATGCAGCTGTTCACATGCTCTGGTCCCAGCCATGAAGGCCTAACAACATTTTGGCTTCACAATACTCTGGTACAAATTTCCAGTTTTCCCTCTGTGAGAAGACTAAATTACAGATTTCACTGAGTCTATGCTGATTTGAGCAGTGAGATGGTTATTTATACTGTTGACAGGTCTTGTTGAACCGCAATATTGAAGTCACTCTCTGTAAAGCATGTGCTGATGTTGCACGTGCTGAGCAGTGGTACACTGAGCAGCTCAGAGGCTCCTATTTAGCACTCGTATGGAATGTGGGCAAAAAAAATCATAGATGTTATCCTTATTATGAGGCTGTCTTCCCCATTACCTAGCTCATGGTAGTTGTGTTTATGGCTATAATCCTGCTTTCTCCACCTTCCACAGGGTAGTGCTTCAACACGAGTGAAATCACACCACCTTTCTTAGAGCTATCGATGGCATCTTTCTCCCCCTCCCACCCCCGCCTTAATGCAGCTTCCCCATCTGCCTGAAAGCAAAAACAGCTCTTGTGTTCTAAGCCATTGCTTAGACCTAGGACCTTTTATCTTGCAAAAATGATCAGATTTTTGGCCTTTTATTTCTTAGGCCATTTATGACTAGTTCAAGAGGCAAGTTTGGACTTACACGAACTGTGTAAATTCTATCATGGGCTCCTGCATCTGTTACATCACGTGAGTGCCTATCATCTGCTTCCTGAGAAACCAAAACCTCTCTGTGTCGTGTCCAACACTTTCCTTTCCCCTTCACACTGCACAAAACCCGTGCCAGTTCCACCAGAATATGAGGAAGAATTTATTTCCTGTGCAGTGACCAATTACTGGAACAGATCGCCCAGAGAGAGTGTGGAGTCTCCCTCACTGGAGATCTTTCAGAACCCTCTGGACACAATCCTGTGCCATGTGCTCTGGAATGACCCTGCTTGAGCAGGGAGGTTGGACCAGATGTGAATATCAGCACAACATCACCAATCTATTGGCTAATCCAAGGTTTCCAGCACTCTCAGAGGCTCCAGGCAGAGCTGAGGAAGGCTCTCTGCACTCTTTATCCTGCCTGTAGCTCTGATCACCCAAGCTTGGCATCTCGTGCTCTGGATTCAAGAGCTGCAGCAGGCCTGTTCAGTGCCACAGGGACAAAATGCTGCCTTGGTAGGCTCAGTCTCTTCTCTGCTCTGACAGTGCCCATATGTCATTTCTTGTCTCCCTCCCAAGGTAATAAATGCACAATCGTGTTTGCCAGCAGGCAGATTCCATGCAACAGAGTCTTACCCAAGAAGGCCTGTCAAGGATGTTGGCAAAGCAGTCAGGTTCTGCAGACTGAAGTTTTTCTTGTCTTTATTATTCAGCTTCCTTGAGTTTCAGCCATTAGATCTATATCTAATATTAAATAGGTAATTACTTTAATGAATTTTTCTCATACTTGAGATATGAATACTCCTTTAATTGGAATACAGGATGTTTAATTGGAATACAGTATTTACGTGTAGGTTTTTCAACTGAAAAAATAATATTTTTACTTCCAAATGAACCCAAAAATGTCAGTTTGGATGGGATTCAATTTATATAGAAAAATAATTATAATTTCAGCACTTCAGAATATCAAAGCATTCTTTTTCAACATTTGAACTCCTGAATTGTTAATGTTTTAAAAGCTGTAATTCACATTTCAACGGCTTCTTCCTTCATTTTTTTTCACATGGAACAGAAGAAATTTCATACTAAATTTCAACTAAACATTATCAAAGCCCTGAAAGTACGAGAAAGACCAAGGAAAAGATTCAGACATCCATCATTGCAATGGAAAAATAACAGATAACCCCCAAAAAGCCAAAGTGCTGATTCCTTATAAATCAGTCTTCACTAAAAAGGTCACCTACTGACGTACAGCTAACAGAGTTACCATCAGTGACAGCACTGAGTGAGAAAAGGAAAGGTTAGGTGGTGTGCAGACAAGAGAAATGTGTCACAACATGTACCTGGACCTCGTTGCTGCAAAAGTGGCTGATGACATCTTAGATCCACCAAGGACAATGCAGAAAGATGTGAAAAGAAACAGGAGAACATAATGTTAGCTTTTATTTAGCTGAAAAGAGAGGAATCTTCTTTTGGGGAATAATTTAGACTTCTAGAATTATTTTTGTTAGATTTTTGGTTTTAAGTATAGAAGAAAATAACACAGGTTAGTTAGAACTGTGTCTGGATAGACCACTGTGACTTACTAATAAGTAGATGCTAAATTAATTGGTAAAGTATATTCAGAGAACAGTTATGGGTATTTCACTATTAAATGGAGGATGTTATCAAATAGGGTTCTGATGTGATTTGTTCTGGTGCATTACCACTCCCTTCCCCCCCTTAATCATCTGGAAGAGTGTATACCTATTTTTTATATTTTCAGAACATAAGAGAGTGGGAATTTTTCTATGTTAGAGGGCAGGACTGGAATTCCAAATTACCTCAGTAAATTGGAAAATAAATGGTCTGAATACATGAGGAAAACAATTAGTTTAATAGAATTTACATAGGGAAGGCTTGAAGATTCCAATTCAGTTACAAATGGAACAAACACAGAAAGTGTTTCAGAGCTACACACCTCCCTGTATCTGTAAACCCTCAGTGAGTCATAGTCATACCCAAAACTGTTAAGGCCTTGTCAGGACTTTAATGTCAAGAAAGACTAATTTGCAGATAGGCTATAGAACAATATCGAGGATCTATGAACTTTTATAGACATCAGCATTAGAAAGACTTAGTTTAAATAACTTCAGGCATTGCATAGTATAGCACTGCAGTCTCAGGCAAAAACCAGAAACTGTTTCTGGCCAAAATCGTTCCCTTATGGTATAAAAAAAATGGAATATACTGTAAATTTTTCTGAGTAGGAAATTATGTGATTAAGAAATAAATTTGCTTACAAACTTCACCAGTAACACTTGCAGTCTCACAAGTCTAATCAACATTTATAAAATAATCAGCTATCTCAGGGTCTTCTCTCTTTTAAGCTTTCATAGTTAGTCTCTCGGTATTCATCACTATTGACAGAACAATAAAAAGGATAAAGAAAGGAAAATAGAGCATAAAAAAAGCAGCAACAATGACTATTTCTTCAGGTGTTATGAAAGACTAAAGTCAATATAAAAATTTTTATATACTTAGCCCTGAAAGAGAGGGTGTGCCTCCACTTTCTATTTCAATTACTTAGCCTGACTGCCTCTCTCAAATGAAGGTTTGCTTAAACATATCAGAGTTCCCTGCTTAGTTACTAAACTGTCATGTCCTCCTCTTCATCACGTTGTTGCTAATGAAAAAAACAAAAAGGCCAATAGAGTTAATTATTCCTAGGTTTTTATATATCATGGTTGGTTATTTTGATAACTAAGAGGCTCTCTGAACTTTTCTGAGCTTCCCTTGAGGCTGTTTGAAAGATATTCCTCCATTTGGATTGTTTCGTGTCTAATATGGTGAAAGGTCACACTGGGCCCTTGCTTGGTCTTTTCCACCTGTGCATCCATTTACTCCCTTATACTTCCAGGAATGTAATTATCTCAGAGACTTCTTTTACTAAATCCAGTTCAGATTGGCCTGATGGAGAGATGGGCTGTTACATGCACAGAAAGAAAGATTATGTAAAGCTTTCTGTCATAAAAATTTACTTTGTTTTATACATACATATATATATATATGTACAAAATTAAAAATAGTATAGGGTTTTGCAAAGGTGCTTTACTTTACACTAATCAATTGTCAGGAATTTGGGTAAGATTTCAATCACTAAAATGACACAGAAAAGTAAGAAAATAGTTAAATGTATTTTAATTTTTTCATACTTTCAAAGGACACTAGTCAAATCCACCTTATTACCCATATCTATTATTTGTTTCTAGAGCATTTTAAAAGACATCTAATATTGAAATACTAAATCCATAAGAATTTAATTCCTCTCCATGTAGAGTTACAGTTCAAGATGTCTGTATCACTCACACACTGCTTAAACTTTATGCTAGGTAAAAAGTCTTGTGCTGATGCTCTGCACAGGAATAAATTTCCCTCTAGATGTCCAAAAGGAAATAATTTAAAATTTCTTACATTTCTTAACCTAATTCCTTTAAATTATAAAAAAAAAAAAAATCTTCTTGACTTGGAATGTAATGAGAGATCAAGGGAGAAGGGAGATGAAAACTGAAATCATAGAGGAATTCTTACAGATTTGAATAAAGCTTATTTGTACAAAAGTCAATGAATATTTTGACATGGGTTTCAATAACACAGGATAAGACTCCTGAATATCTTGAGAGCATGCTAAAACTACTTGAGATGATAGCTGAGATTAACATACTCTAGTTCAAAGATGAAATACTTGAAAAGTACTTTCACCTCTGTGGGAACAAAACATGTCTTTTATTGTCTTTATTTTGGGAAGATTGGAAGATTGTATTTAAACAGTGCATCTCTAAATTCTCTTGGATTTTAAATTAGACTTCAGGAAAGAAATATTTGTTATAAAAAAATCAAAAGGTCTTTTATCTGTTCCAAAAAATGAGAATCACATTTTTTATGAGGCAAAAGACTCAGAATGTTTCATTCTAAAGCCCCAGTGGAGGTCAGCATAGACAAGAATTAAAATATGAACTAAAGAATAATTTCTTTTGTCATGACTAATTTCATTACAAGCAAAAGCAATATCAGAAAAAACAAATTTGAGAAACTTTTGCTCATCAAGAGCTTTTTAAAAAGAATCTTTTAGAAGATAATAATTACATTTGTAAGAAACCAGTAGCAAAAGTCTAACTGTTTTTCATGGAGTTACTTTGTCATCCAAGATTGTTCAAAGTATTGGTGACAAGTTTGATCTCATCTAAGTTGCACCATCCAGAATATAAGGGAGAAGAGACTGATTTGCCGGTTTGCTAGTGACTCCTAATATACGTAAGAACTCTTTTTTCAACCAATGTGCAAATGTGATGCTGCCTCTGAAATCTGAGTGAACTCTTGTCAAGTTTGGCTTATCCATCTCTGTGCAGCATTACATCGTACTTTAGAGACATTTGCAGAGGACACTATCAAAAACTCATTTAACAAAAAAACAAACCTTAAGGGCATGCAGAGGACTCCTTATTATCTAATAAAATATCCTTATGGAATCAAGATACTTTTCTTCCTACTTGCATACAGCTGAGCAGGGTTTTGTTCATTGTCAGGATGCTGCTTCTGACTCATTTTTTTAGGGCAGGCAGGAGTGCTACATTGCAGGCAGGTACCACAACATCACCCATTACACCCTCTACTCAAGTACTCCCTCTGAGTCTAAGGTCAGAGATTTGGGACACACAGTAGGATGAATTCTTTAGCCAGTTAAGATGTTCACAAATATAATTCTTTGGTATGTTGAGGCTAATGTGTCACAATTAGTTTACATGGTTTACAAAGCTGTAGTGGCCAGCTGAACCTTCCAGAAAAGAATGGGATAGCCATTAGCCACTCCTGCCTAGCTCAGTCTGGATATTTTTAATCTATGTCTCGCACTTGCTCTGTTCAAAGTAAGAGAATTTTGAGAATAGCCTTGGTAACCTTAATCGGAGCTTTGCCTTTGGTGGACTTACCCACACCACACCAGTAAACCACTCCCAGTGAGAATCAAGAGGTTACATTATGCAATGATCAATCACTTGAACATGGATTTATGTTCCCAAAGTTTGGCATAAACATGACAACATTAGGACATCAGCCAAAACCACATAATCTCCATTTCCTCCCTTCACACCCCAAAATTTTGGAGCCAGTGTTGGTTGTGGAGCATCACAAGGGCAGTGCTGGACCATCAGTCTACATTTGTTTATCAGGTCAAAACCTTTCAGTTGAGCTGAAAATATGTAATTGCAGTGACAAAGACTACAAAAAAGGTGTGAAAGAAAAAGCAGTCTGAGAGACCCAGAGTAACCTTTGGGGTGCCCTCACATTGTGGCTGCTACAGCTGCAGTATTAAGCCTTTTCCTTGAAGTGTCTTTGTTCACACCAGTGACCAATTCAGAGGCAGTTTAGGCAGCAAGCATCGTGGCATCAGTTGGAAATGAGAAGGAATGAAGAAAGGAGGTATAGAAATGAGGAAGAAATATGAGCAGGAATTGGAACCAGGCCTGTGAGTCCTTGTGGCAGTGCTAAAGTCCTTGGCATCAGGTAGGTGGTAAATGATCAATCCGGCATTTCTGTAGGTGACTCATCTGCCACTGGAAGACATTTAGGAAAGAGCTCAGTTCTGGAGTAGCCCTTTAGAATACTCTGTCAATCTTCCATTAAGTAGCATTTAGATAATTTCTTTTAACAGCTACTCGTATCTGCCATGATGTATCCGTTTGAATCCAGTTGTACTTTTGCCCTGAAAAATATCTGGTGGTAATATAATCTGACTTTATCAAATCTCTTCTTCTGATAATTTTGAATAAAATATTCATAATTTTCAATAATAATTCAAAAGTTCCGTACAAAAAAATGCAACCTAAATATCAGTTTGAATTATTAATATTACTGGTTATTTATAGATAATGTTTACATTTGAATTTTCATGTGTTCTATATTTTGTACAACATATCTGGTTTTTAATCAGGGGACATATTTGGATACCTAAACTGTTATGTACCAGGAAGTTTTAACAAATTTTAGAGTAGTTTTTCTCTGGGAAAAGCATAAAACAAAGTAACCTACATTTATATTGGAGTTTTAAGGATTTTTGTGGGTTTTTTGTGTGGGGTTTTTTTTGCAGGCTCAAAACTGCTGACTTACTAAAAAGCTTTGAACTACCTCAGTGTAAAAGTCCTAACTTTTACTGATGTACAGCCAGCAAATGAAACAGCAACTACCATCTGGATGCATTGGTACAGTGACAATCGTAGTTTTGTAAAGTAGCAAATGGAGATTTTAATTGACTAGTTACCAAAAAAAAATAATAATTATGACAAATAAGAGGAAATAAGACTCTCTGTACTGCAGCAACTATGAATACTAATTACATTGTTTCTTTTCTTCTCATTTTGGATCAGTACTAGAAAAATATTAGAACTACTAATAAAATGAATGCCTACTATATTTTTACATATTGACATAGCATGAGGTCAAAAAGATTTTTTAACTTTACTTTTCCACAAATTTTCTCATTTAAGCTTATTAGAAATGCTTTTTTTAATTAGAAAAAATATTCTTTAGGTGAAAGGTTTAACAAATATTAAATGAAAATGTCTGATGAATTAATTTGAAAACCATCAACATTAAATGTCCAACTTTAGTTAATAAATAGTGTCCTATTCTGAGAAACATACATGCTCTAAATAACCTTATGTCTTTGCTCCAGAAGGATGGCATTATATCCTGATTAGAGATCTTCAAAGGCTTTATTTTAAAGGATTCTAGTGGATTCAACCCTTACTGAGTTAGAGTGGACCCACAAGGATCATCAAGTCCAGCTCTTAAGTTAATGGCCCATATGGGGAATAAACCCACAACCTTAGTGTTATCAGCACCATGCTCTAACCAGCTGAACTAAATGAACTTCCTTTCTCTTTTAACTAAATTTCACAGGTTTGATTTATTAAAAATTCATTTTGGAGGGAAGAATAAAGAGCCAGGGATCAGAATACAGCAGGAGGGGGAATGACTTGGGTGTTGCAATAGAAAGATATGTTGATAACAGAAGGAAGAGAAAAAGCAGTTGCTGGAGCCCTCAAAGCTAATAAGTATTCATCCATTCCTGATGATCATTATAACTGAGCAAGATGGGGACATTTCAAAATAAATGTCTCAAAACACACACCTGAAGTGAGTCTTTCACCTGTCTATTAATTTTTCAGAGAAAAATACCTCACAGCCAAAGAAAATTATTCTCTTTTGTTCCTGTTTGTGGTGAAACCTGTTAGTTGCACAGCTGACTCAAAGAGGGATGATTCTTATCTGGTATGCCTTTTCATGATTCCTTGCATCCTCCTCACTCCTTTACACTGCTACAAAAAATAGCACAAGTTTTAAACAATTCTGTTAGCTGACACTACTCCTTAAAAATGGGGAATCAGTCAAGACTGATGGAATATAAATTTGAAGAGCTTGGATAATATCAAGGGCATCTCAGGCAAATTTTATCTACCCAGCTTGTCCTCCCTGGGTTTTTCTCTTAAATATACCCTACAACAACATACTAGATGATGTTCTTAAATAGTGGTTTAAATAAATCACATGAACTGTCCTTTCTTATGGTCTGTATTAGGGCACACACAGGTTTGAGTGGTTGGCAGGGTCAAATAAAACTCCATTAACACCTCACTGTAAGTGCACAGGAAACCTTGTAGCTTGATATCTAAGTGGTAGTGCTCTTTCCTTTTTCACTAATACCATGGCCAAATGATCTCTGCTGTAGTGATAAAACATCAGAAAGTTCTTCCCAGAATGGATTGACTGCAGTTTTGATCCAAAGGAACTGCTTCAGGTAATTCTATGCTAGTTGTTCTCTAAACACTGTATGAGATTTTCTGCCTTTTTCTTACTTTATCAAAATAATATTGAGGATGGATATTTCAGTACTTTGTGCCTGCATAGTTCTGGCAATCAGCAGTATGCGGTAAAAGATTTTTCCCAAACCCCAAATCCTGTTTACAGTTATTTAGCAAGGTTTTGACCTAGAATTATTTTGCAGTATGGTCATACCACTTTCCTCTTTTTTTTTCATTATTTTCTCAATTGTGCTGCAAGAACAAAAGAATGTGACATAATTCTGATGTGATGAAACTGTATTCCAGCAAAAACTGTCGTATGAAATACTGATTTTCACTTAGTGCTTTTTTCTTAGAACACTTACCAAAGAACTTTGGAGGAGTTATGTGAAACTTGAACAGATTTCATTGCCCATTTAAGCCACCAGTTTAACAAGGTCTAGAAATAATGTTAGTTTCTGAGACAGGTCTTTTTATCTTAGTGTAGGGAACAATTGCAATATCACATGTGCTTGTGCTTCTGGTTTGAGCACAACAGACTCACTCGGTGCTCACTGACCATTGTAGATTACAGCATGCATTGACTTTTTATTTACATACATGTTTTAAATTCAGACCTGAAGAGCTCAGTAGAACAGTGATATCCTGCAGCAATGCCAGTGCTTCACTGTTTTAAAGGCTTTCAATATGATTACACAAAGAGATATTGGCAAGGGTGCTTATGACCAGTATTCCATGAAAAATACCCATAGACTTGGACCTTAAAACTGAAGCTTCAATTTGCATTGATTCATTGCCACAAGAACAGGAGGCATGGAAATTTTACAGTAAGTTGATGCTATTATTAGTTGCCAAAATAACTGTCAAGCTCTGAATTAGGATTGATTAATAATGGACTTTCAATGGCATGCTATGAGATCCTCCGTATTTAATATTAGTCTGTGCATGTTTTATTGTGAGGAGTAAGTCTTCTGAATTTCCAGGACTTGACATAGTGGATGCACACAACTATTTATTTCTAGTCAAAGTTATAAAATTATAAAATCATAGAATGATTTGGGTTGGAAGGGACCTTAAAGATCATCTCATTCCAACCCCCCCAGCCATGGGCAGGCACACTCCTTCTCTTTGTACAGTGCTATCAAATCAATATTTCCAAACCTTCACCCAGCTCCCTGCGCCTGGTGTAGAACTCACAGATTGCTTCAACTTGATGCAGAAAAACTTTTAAATCTTTCTCTCACTAAAACTTTGAGTGAATCTGCTGGAGCTGCCCAGTCTGCTGGAGATGGGTTGTTCTCTCCCAGGCTATGGCAAAGGACTTGGACATCTCAGCAAGGTGTTCATCACTGTCTCATAGTGAAAGCCTGTTATAAAAGATCTATGCACTCTCACTCACCAGCAGTAAGTGGTGATGGTCTCCTTTTCCACTTATGATGCCTTACCTGTCATAAACATATTCTGTCAATTTAACAGTCATGAAAGACTTACCTAAATTTGTTAGTCAGTGATAGAGCTGTGCATTAAATGCACTTCATTCCTCCCCCTTCTTCTCTTGCTCTCTCTCACACAAATAAACCCCTATTAAGCAGATAAAAATAATACACATATTTAGTAACTCCTGGTTATTGATCTTTCATCTGAACATGTGCACATAAATAAATTAATATATCTATATATATTAGTTCTTAAAAATATATATGGGAATGTTATGGAAAAAGGCATTAATGGCACACTGAAAATCTGTGATGAAGTGAAAATTTAATTAGGGTTAATCAAATTGTTGTCTTCCTATGAAGGTCTTTATCCAGAATACATCAATATTTGTCAATGTACAGATTTAAAACTTTTTCAATGTTCTTAAGTGTTTGTATTTTGCTTATTATTGCAGAAGATAATTTGAAGGCAATGGAGTACAGTCATGACAGTGCTGGGCAGTGTTTTTAGGACACAGTGAAAAGAAATAGTGCAAGAATTTTTTTTTTTTTATTCTCTTGTACTAAGCTGTCTTCTGTGTCTGCCAAGAGCAGCACTGCCTTAGAAAAGAAACACGTCTGTGTCTGCTGGACCATATAGAAATACAAAATGTGAATTGCTAGACTGAAAGCCCTTTCTATTTTCCTCAGTATTTAGGGGCCTTTTTTATGGATTAGCTGTTCAGAGCTACACTAGTGACAAAACTAACTTCATAAAAATCTAACATTTAGGTGACTTTGATGAAGTTTCAATGCTTGGATATAATGGAATGAATGCAAACTGGTATTTCATGAGATCATCAATAAAATTCTTCTCTGACTGTCAAATAAAAATACGGCAAGCCTTATGATATGATGGTGGAATGCTTTGTCATTTTACAACAGCATTGCATGTGACACCAGACAGGAAAGACACGACTTTCTTTGTTTCCACAGTATTTCTAAAAAACCTGCAGTACAGGGAAAGATTTCTGGTTAGAATGAAAGCGGTTCCAAAGAAGAGCTGTGCCTTCGTGGGAGATTTCTGAGGGATGAGTGGATTCACATTCATCATGGATTCACACCCCAGCCTGTTAAATAACCCCAGCATGGGCTGAGTTTGCATATGCAAACTGAAATGTTACACAGTGTGATTGCTCCTTTCTATCATGCTTCCTCCCTTGATTTTGCTATAGTGAAACATTTTTAATAGCACTATATAATTACAAGATGAGCTTTTATTATTTTAAAGTGTTAAGTTTTATAAAAAGATTTTAGTACAAATTTTGCACAAAAAAAGATACAAATGATTGAAATTCTTGAGTGCTACTCTATCAGTAGGATGATTCTGCTCTAACTTCCGTCATTTACATTTTAACATTAAGGATTTTTTAGACACCCAGTATACATAAGTTTGTTTATACGGTATTTTAAAATGTTTCTAATTTTAAATAAATGTGTGTATTTTTCACCTGTAATGATAATCGCTCTTAAAAGCAAATCACCAGCAAGAATAATCACAAACTTGAAATTAAAATAGCCAGTCACAATCATAATTTTTAAAAGATTAGAATGAAGAAATTGCTCTTGGAAGTTTATAAATAGCCTTTTTCTCTGGAAAAAACCCACACATTTTTGATTGGTGATACATTCACTATGCTCATGCTTGCACAGCATAGCAACACACTTTATGAAGGTGTATCTTTGCTGATGTGTGATACAGACAAACTATAAATGACCTCTGAGAAGCTAATTCTGGTTTTGATATTGATTTGGTCATGGCAACAGGAAATAGGACAAGCTCAACACCTGCCTATTTGCATCTTTTATAGCTCATACTTAACTCCTAACTAAGCTGTGTGGTTGCTGTGAGCAGAATGCTTTTCAATACATTTTTAGTCTGTCATTTCTCAGATCTTCCCAGAACTGAAGTTGGTAGGTTGTCCTACAACACATCATCAAATTACATTTGCGTTCTGAAGCAGTTTATCAAATATTTTGTCTCAACTTTTAACAACTGTGGGAGCATCTTTTGTAATGGGGGGAACACAGAAGAAAATCTGTCTATAAGTTGTGCTTTAGTGGCTGGAAGAGGAACAAAGCAAACATGAGGGCAATTCCTTATCTGAAATGAGGAATATTGATACACTTGTTGAAGCCCAGTGCAACATCAAGCACAAGAGACAGTCAGCTCTAGCTCTGTTTAGCATAGGATATTTTGCTAAAACAAATGGAAAGTCTCATTTCCATTGGAGATGGATTTTCCAATGGAAAGAGATTCTCAGAACTTGGTATTTACACATTTAGATGTGTTAATTATAATCAAGTAGCATATTTACATGGTTAAATTTAACCATTTTCATTAAAAATTTTCCTAAGAGAAAATACTTCCAAAATACTGTGTAATTCTTCTCTAAATGCTTACAATTATTCTGATGACAAGAAAAACATAAAAAAGACTAAAAGTTGGTACAATCTGAAGTGCTAATATTTATTTTATGTAGTATGTGACTATGTAAGAACATCAGAACTTCTTAACTTTATCATATCTAAGTATATACTGCTTGCACTATTTCATGTCCAATATTTAAAACAGAGGCTATTTTGGTTTATAGACTGCTTTGCACTTTTGATTCGTATTGTAATATTCTTACCTTCCCTGACTTTATCCAGATCCCAATTTTTCACAAGAAATGGGATGATTCACTTTAGGGACTCTTTGTGACTGTAAGATGTAACATTTAAAACTCGTTTTGAATAGTCTTCCAGCACAAATGAGTGCTGAGAGTGTACCAGGGGTTCAATTATGAAACAATATTTGACTTCATAAGGAATTACAAATTATCCTTGGATTTACATATTCCTGTTAGCTGCAGGTCAACTCAACCAGTTTTAGACATACAATTCTTGCTTTTTCCATGAGTACCTCCAGCACAAACCTGAAAGTTTAACTTGGAAAGTAATCTCATCTCATGATTTTCAGTCCTCAAAAACGTCTACCATAAATTTTAAAAGGGCAGATCACAAATCTTTGTTTGAGCCTTCTCAATCTGCATTGTACCAGAGAAAATATAATCAGCTGGGTTTGCTTTAGCATAAAACAGCAGTAACGCTACCAAAAAGAAGTGGTGTTAAGAAGGCATTTATTAAATCATTCTACCTCTTTTGGGCAGCCAATCCAAATTTTAAGAATATTGTTCCAGCACATTTAAACCTCATACAAATTGAAATTGTATCAGACTATCTTTATATTTTTCATACTGGTTCTCAATTAAAAATATTTTTGGGATACTGTTTTGGATACTTTAGCTTTGGTTTATTCTCCTATGCACACTTCTTGTTTCCTTCTGTTGCTGATACCAAACTGCTACAGTGACTCAGGGGAAAGAAGATAGTGCCAAGCCACTTTTCTAACAATGAAAAAGGGTTTGGAAAAAAAAATCCTGATTTTCACATCTTTAATTTACTACTTCCTTCAAGGTTTCTTTGAATGTATGTACTTTCATTTTGTTTCCTTTGGTGGGAGTGAATATTTAAAATTAAATAAAATGTTATTATTGTGTCTATTCCAGATAATGAATAATAAATACCAAGAGCAAACCACTTTTAAGTGTTGAGATATTTGTGGCAACCTGAATTTGCACATATTTAATATGCCTATGTATGTCAAAGTAGAACTGCATTTTCCCATCTATTTTCTTCAAATCAATATATGAGTAGATATCATAGTCTTACTTCACAAAAGATGAAAGTCCAGTGAGTCAAGGAAAAGTCTGTCATAGCCTTTTGTGTGTTTTATGTCCACACATGATAAATTTTATTTTCAGACAATAATCGCAGAATGAAAAAATACATCTCTTTTTCTTCTTTTAAATATATGCTTTTAAGGATAATGAGAAACACAACTAAGAACTTCCAAAATTACAATCCTCAAACCCACAAGGTCAAAAAATCTTACACAAGTGCCACTTTTGCACAGGGGCAAAGGACTAAGAAGTATGTTAAAATTCAGACAACTAATCATAAGAAGCACAGAAAGGAAAAATAAAATGGAGAAGTAAACACAGGAAAAATAAAAATATCTTTTGTTATAGCATAGTAGGCCCTGACAGCTGAAGACAGACATATGTAAAAGACATAGATAAGTACTGAGAGTATGCTTACATTGTGTCTTCACTCCAAACCTCTAATTAACATAGTTTAGATACATCTCTGCATTCAAACAAAGGTAATGATCCCTAGCAATAGGGAGTTTATATGATTATGGTTGTGTGGAGCTAAATTGAACAATTGTCATTTCCACTGATACTTCGTGCCATGTTTTGCCAAGGACTTCTTTAAGTCCATTTTTTTTTAAACTTTACATTGTCAGTTGTACACCACAAGAGCAAAAGTGCCTAGTCAGTGGTCCACAGGATGACATCTGGATGCAGTCCAGCTGTTAAAAAAACAAAAATCAAATTACCTGAATAAGTTGATATCCTTATTGCAGAAATAGACTTAATTTGCAGAGAAAAGCATGTGTGTCAACACTTCTTTATTTTATAAACTTTAGCAGGCATATTTTAAACTAGACCTCAGGGCAGCTCACTCAACACAGACCATCTGAATACCTGATCCAGTATATTAATCAGATTCTACAAACATTATTATTCATCTTAAAATATTGAATTTCTTATACCAATATTTAAAAAGAGAAAGTGTGAAGCATCTGAGCTGTGCAACAATTAGTCTTAACACAAAGAAAAAGTCTCCAAGGATTTACTATCCCCCTCGACATACTGCATTTATGAATCGTTCACCGTTTTATGCTGAAGTCACTGCATAAAAATAGTTTAGGCAGAAATAAACTATACAAATGTAGCCTGTACATGAATCATATTGCTCTTTCAACAATGCAAACTAGAAGTATTTAAATTGTTAAACAAATTTTTTCCAGCATTAGTATTCACCCCTTTTCTGAGAATGGGTTATTTTCCAGTGGGAGGTAATAGAGCTTTTTGCTTTCATATACCATTCAGTGTCAGAATGCAGTGGAACAGTTTTAGTCATTCAGAATAGAGAAACGTCATGGAATTGTTGACCTATAACTACAAGCTGATTTCCTAGGATAAAGGTTCACTTTTCATTGTGTGAATAAAGGAATCAGACTTGCAAAACAGGCTGTTCCTCCTGCTCATGTGAAGGAAACACCTGGATTCAATGGCTAGGGGTAAAGAGAGGAGTCAGAGGACCCAAATTACATGTTTGAGATCAGCTACTTGGCTTTTCAAGATGAGCTTGTCATCATGCAAATAAGCACCTACTGTGGCTCAGTGACATTGGTGGTCTCAGAGAAGAGCTACTGAAGAAAAGCAGTTCTCAGTACTTTTTGAGTCTGTTGAAAGACTGTTCACATTGTAAGCTTATGAATCTTAGAATCATAGGACATTAGGGGCTGGAATGGACCTTAAAGAAAATCTAGTCCCAGTCCCCCAGCCACTGGCAGGAAAGCCTCCCATTAGACCAGGTTGCTCAAGGCCTTATCTAACCTGGCTTTGAACACTGCCTGGGTTGGGGTATCCACAAGCTCACTGGACATTCTGTTCTAGTGTCTCTCCACCCCCACAGGGAAGAATTTCTTTCTAACATCTAGCCTAATTTCCCCCTTCTTCAATTTGTACCCATTCCTTCTTGTCCTATCACTACATTTTCTGATGAAGAGTCCTCCTCCAGCTTCCCTGTGGATCCCCTTCACGTACTGGAAGGGCTATGAAGTCTCCGTGCAATCTCCTCTTCTCCAAGCTAAATATCCCTGACTTTTTCAGCCTGCCTTTGTTGGGGAGATGTTCCACTCCCCTTCTTTACTTCTTGGCTTCCTCTGGACTCGCTCCAACAGGTCCATGTCCTTCCTGTGCTGGGACCCCAGAGCTGGAGGCAGCACTGCAGGTGGGGTCTCACCAGAGCAGAGCAGAGGGGCAGAACCCCCTCCCTCCCCTGCTGCCCACACTGCTTTGGATGCAGCCCAGGACACAGCAGGGTGTCAGGGCTTTGACCCCACATTGCTGAGTCATGTTTAGTTTTTCATCAACCATAACCCCCAAGGTCTCTCTGCAGGGTAAAGGTGTCGGGGTTGAGCCTGAGAGATACAAACCATCTTCAGTAGGAGCTTCAGAGTGACAATGTCCTTTGATCAATACTGTTGTCTGTGTGGTAATGAAGGGTTTATTCTGCAGCAGCTTACTGCATGGCATCAACAGGAAACATGATAAACACATACTGTCTTCAAAGTAAACATTGCCTGCTCAAACTGGAATCCACTAACTTTTGAAAATCAATACTAACTCATATTGAAGTTGTCATGTTAAATGTGTTTTAAATTGTTTCCATTTCACTTTGTTCAAAACAAATCAGCCTTAGTACTCAGACTTACTTTTAAAATGAACATATAATTCTTTTCAGAATCACAGACACATTAGTAAAGTCATCAAAAAAAAATCCATTAGTGTTGTCTTTTTTTGATATAAACTTTATTTAAAGATGAATTTACTGAGACAGGTTCTAATCATAATCAGTCTGACAGAATCTGGATTTAATTCTGTGCCCAATTTACATCTCAGGCTTACTTTCTCAGCAGAACTTCCACATTGTTCAAATCAAACTGTGTTATTTTTCTGTAGTGGGGCCATATATACCAGGCACCCATATGTGTCAGGAGTAGAAGCTGCCCCACATAAGTACTTCAGCTTTATCTATGCTATGATATGAATTCATCAGTAAGAAACACCATATATTTTAAGAATAAACCATCAAGATAATTTAGAAGAAAAAAAAAATATACTTGCATGTTGGGTGTAGGTTTCAAAGAGCCATCTGACAGCCCATGAAGAACCCTGCATGAAAGCAGTTGGGTATTTCCTGAAGGCACATGGAGAACCTTCATTGAAGAAGTCTCCTCATGGCAGCTGCAGCCCCTTGACAGTAATTGCAGCCCATGGAGAGGATCTCATCCAGGAACAGCTTTTCTTCCAGGAACTGCAGCCCATGAAGGCCCTGTGCTGGGGGGTCTTTTCCTGAAGACTGTAGCTCGTGGAGAGGGCCCACACTTGATCTGGGAAAAACTGTAAGGAAGAACAGAGAGCAACTGTTGTGGACGAAGCAGATCCCCTTCATTCTCCTGCTCCGCTTGGATAGAAGGAGATAGAGGAGTTGTGGACAATGGGGTAAATATCAGCCTCAGAAGAAGGTTGGAGAGGAAGCTGATTTTAGCTTTTGCCTTTATTTCTCACCATCCAACTGTACATTTAATAGGCAATAAATTGAACTCATTTTTCCCAAGTTGAGCCTTGTCTGCCTGTGATGGTAACGGGTAAGTGATCTCCCCACCTTGGGATAGTTTTTTTGTCATGAACTCAGCTCTTGCTGCCGATATTTAGATAGGATGATTTCTTGATTCTGCATAGAAAACTATTTAAAAAAAGAAGAAACATCTTTCTGTAACAGCAACATTAAAGAAAAAATACAAAATAAAACAAAACAAACAAACAAAAACCCTAAAAGAACCCCCACTTTTGGCAAGTGTCACATTGCTACATTCTTATAGTGCCTGAGATGTTGGAAGCTCTTCCAAGCCTGGTCATCTGTAGAGTTCTATAATGTTTATATCTGCATTGCTTCCACTACATCATAACATGTAAAGCCAAATGAGATCCCCAAAAATATTTCTACATCAAAAAAAAGCTATAGTTCCAAAAGAAAAAAAATTATTTATTTACCTAAATGAAAGGTAGCAGAATAAATTCTGGTAATTCAGGAAAACAGTCTTTCTAAGGATGTATTATTAAAAATAGACCAATCCAAATTACTGGAAGCATACAAAAATAAAAGTGTCATCAAAAGCCCAGGTATATAAAAAAATGCAAAAGTATAGATAAAAAGAAACAGTTTCTCTCTTTCCCTTCTAATGCGATAAGCTTCTCATATTCCCTCATGTTATTTCTCTTCTATGCTGGTCTTACAGAATAAATTGCAAATGATCACACTTCTGTATGGACAAGAGGTAACATTGGAATATGTAAGAGTTATTTGTAAGCTTTAAGTAATGTTTGTGTTTCAATGCTTTCCTACATTTCGGTCATCTTCTACAGAGGAATTATCTATTGGTGAGCCACCCTTGGCCCTCCATGCCAGCACGGAGCTTGCTGCGCTAAGCAAACTAGTCTAAGCAAACATTTTAATAAAATAATTATAATATTTAACATACAAGCCTCTTCACAGATAAATATTTTGTGTGTGTTTGCATATGTGAATTGCACAATAAAAAAGAATGCAAGACATAATTTCCATAAAAACCTCAGGAAAGAGAGGACTGAGAGGCCTTCAGGCCTCTGTGGTTCATATTGTATTATAAGAGAGCTTTTACAAGTGTTATGGCCTCCACTTCGAGAATAATTTTGAATTTTTCTGTTATGCTTGTCCACGACTTTCTTATTTGACTAAATCTACAGAAATACTTTCTAAATGCTTCATTCTACTGTCCAAACAGAATTTACTTATAATCAATTTCTATCCACCTTTTTTTGTGCCAACGTGACTTTGGTATTCTTTCTCCCTGCAGTTTGCCTGTTGAACATACACACAATATTCAAGATCTTCTGCAACATATTGTACTAAATAAATCATGCCCACCTGTTTTTCTTTTATTATGTACACTTTTACTTCTCTTGGGGATCCTTGAAGAAATTTTTTGTTTCAGTAAGAGTTAATCATTCCTGAAAACAGACAATCAAAACTCTGCAGGGTTCAAAATTAGGTCAATCAGTGCTTAATATAAGACAATTAACAATTCCCTCTCTCTGCTTAATATAGCTCAGATGATATAACTAATGCTCACATTTGCTTTTGTTGTGGATGTGAATTACTATTTTTCAGCAAGAAAAGGACTTCAGATTTCATTGCTGTTATTTTTAGAGAAGCAGCACTTTGTAAAATGTCCAGTTCTGTACAGTTAATTAAGAGAAGAAAACCCATTATTTGGAAAAGAATCTTTTATCTAGACTTCAAAGCTCTAACATTAAAAAGAAGACTTCAGAATCCAAAATACTGAGGAGCTGAAAAGGCTTTATTGTAAACTATAGGATTTGGACAAGTTTAAATTACATTTCAGATTCCTCCTTTATTCCCAATTTCAATTTCAGTTTATGTGTCACTGGGACAGATCTAAGCTTTTGATTAGCTCAGAGTGAGTATAGATTAAAAAAAAAAAAAAAGAAAAAAAAAGAAAAAAGGCTAAGATCTGACGTTTGATTCCACCAATATTTGCTGCCTTTCTCATGACCAGCATTGTAAGAGTGTTCAGAAAGTTGACCTATAACAATCCTATGTGAATCCCATAAGCCATATAGTTGTGGATGACAAATAAAATAAGTCTTTAGAAAATATCACAACCTGTTTTCTCAATATTTCAGCAGGATGACTGCTGGCAGAAAAACTGTAAGTTCATCTCTTCCTGACTTTTGTACTTTCTATAGGTACACTGTGACGTCAAAGAGTAGTGAAAATTAGTATTTCTGTTCCTTGCTTTCTTTCAAACAGATTTTCATGGTTTAAGCCCTGAAGACAGCTCAGCCCCACTCGTGCTCACCCATCACGCCCGCCAAAGTGGGATGGGGGAGGGAATCAGAAGGGCAAGAGTGTGAAAAATCATGGGTTGAAATAAAGACACTTTAATAGGGAAAGCAAAAGCCATGCAAATAAGCAAAGTCAACCAAGTAATTAATTCACGGCTTCCCATGGGCAGGCGGGTGTTCAGTCACCTCCAGGAGAGCAGGGCCCCATCACATGTAGTGGTGGGTTGGGAAGACAAACACCGTCACTCCAAATATCTCTCCTCCTTTCCCCCTGCCTTTATATGCTGAGCAAGATGTCAAATGGTATGGAATATCCCTTTGGTCACTGGGGGCAGCTGTCCTGGCTGTGTCCCATCCCAAATTCCTGCACAACCCACAGCCTGCTCACTGGCAGGGCGGTGTGAGGAACAGAAAAAGTCTTTGCTCTGTATTAGTGCTGCGTAGCAACAGCTAAAAAATCCCCGTGTTATCAACATTGTTTTGGTCACTGATCCAAAACATAGCACCATATAAGCCATTCTGAAGAAAATTAACTTTATGGCAGCTCAAACCAGTGCAGAGATTTCAGACTGTCAGTATACTGGAGATATTTACATCCACAAATCCCTTTCAAAGCACTCAATCTGACAATGTACTTTGGGATTCTCTCCTTTAATGGAGTAAAAAATCGTGGGCAAGAGATTGGCACTTTTTGCCATACGATGGCATCGGGGAAGATTTATTGTACAAATTTCCTAAGGGAAGTATAATTTTAATTAATTAGCAAATGATATTTTCCAATTCAGCTTATTTGCAGCCAGAAGGAGAGAATATTTTACTATAGCATCTGAGTGCATTAAACATTCATTCATTTACTGTGGCATAAAAGCCTGGTCAGATTAGAAATATTATTACTCTCATTTTAATGTAGGGAACATGTCACAACTGTCCTTGTCCCAACAAAATACATAATCCACTTCAACAACCAGGTAAGCCCACTTGGTATTACCCACCTATTGAAGGTTACCTACATTAAAGAATTTTGCTTGATTGTTGCTGCATTGAAAGGATTTGCTCACTTAGATGAAGTTCAGTCTGGGGCATGTTCCACCTTTCTGGGACAGATGAGCATTTCCTTGGTTCAAAAGGAAAAGATATGGCAACACTTCCTTAAAAATAGAGTTCTGGTGGAATTCTCCTACACAAAAACTAAAAGTATGAGAAATTAATGGGAGGAACAGTCACTCACCAAGATTTTGCAGTGAGTGTGAAACAGAAAAAGCAGAGCACAAACTTACTATGAACATTAGAACACTTTGTGTTATTAAAGATGATTCAGATTCAAACAATCATACAGCCATGGATTGTATATACTACGTATACTTTATATTGTAATTTTTATTATAATATAACCATTATATAATAACCTACCCATCATGTCAACAAGTAACTTCAATGCCCTCTGGACTGAAATGGCAGGAAAATGAGGAAAACACCAATACTATTTCCGTATAATGACATCACTATTTTAAATAGATGCCAATACTGGTAAATTGGTGGTGGATGCCATAAAGAATAGAAGAAACAATCACCCGAGTTTTGTTCTCCTAAACCTTGGAGAGTATGAAGAATTAATTTTTTCTTATGCAGAATCACAAATGCCACAAATGAAACTAACAAGCCAGAGGTTCATAACAAAAAATAACAATATTACTGGAGAGTTTTGCATCTCCTATCCTCAGTTTGGCTACAGAAATTAGAAGTTTTTATTTGGCTGGACAAATTTGTACAGGATAATATATTTGGGATTAAAGACATAGACCCTTCTGTGGAGGTATTGATAAACATTTCTATTCCTTTACTTTTTGTTGCTGAGTAACAGATATTGCGCTAGACCACTGTTTTCATGATAGGATTTTCACCATGAGCGAAATGTGTACAGATTTAGAAATGGAAGAATATTTAATTAAATTAGGAACACCTTTTACTTGTTAAGTGATATTTTTCCCTATTTTTTCAGTCTCTAAAATTATACAGTAACATTACCAACAGGTTCACTGATATTTTATGAACAAACCCAGTAATGTTGTACATTTCCATTCCCATTTTCCATAAACAGCAATTATACACTATAAATATATAATACCAGGTACTCTATTATGGATCTATTGGTAGAGAGGGAGTTGCAGTTTAGCAAGGTAATTCAATCCTTAGGTTTTACTTTGGTGTACTTGATTCTTCTGTTTATGAGATTTAAATCTAGACCAACATCAACAAGCTACTTTCTGAATTAAATCAAACAAACTAAATCACCACATTTTTCACAAATTCTGGTACTATGAGAGAATTGTTTTCCTTTTTAATTGAACCATTTTATAGAGAGATGATAAGCATAGTAATTCATCATATTGAGGGAAAAAACAAATGATATGGCTGGATAGATCATCAGACTATTTGCACAGCTGGATATTTTTGCAGATAAAACAATTTTTCAAGAGGAACTATATTTCCAGGATTGGATGTATGCTTTTGACATACATTTCACATAATTTATGTTTCTTCTAACAAAGCCCCTTTTTACCATTTCTGCTTAAAAAATACATAAATTAAGAAATGTAACTGGGAAATTTTACAATGCAATATTTTTAGTCCTCTATCAGTTATTTCAGCATCACCCAATATTATACAGTTTCACCTCCAAAATCTGTTCAATATACAGTGATGCCCCATAGAAACCAGTAGACTGGTAAAACTCGTAGGTAAATTGATAGCAACCACGGAGATCTAACATTAATATCTCATATTAATATCATATTTGTAGTTTTATTTTTCTCTGTAAGCTCTACTATAGCTCCACCTGCTTCCTTCCATTTTCTCTTATGCCTTTAATAATGCACATTGCTACTGTTTATCTTGTCTGTTAAGGGTCAATAAGCTCTTTCAGAAACTGTCAATATTCACTCATGACACTTGACTTAATTTAAGCTTGAACTTGTTTATTCCTGCAGCAACCTGTTTTCCATGTCAGCATATAAATTTATCTGTCTCCTTGTATAGTACATGGAAACAGTAATAGTTGAATAGATTTTCTATCATAACCCTAGGTCACCTGTAAAGAGGTCAGAAAATTACTCTCATCCTCATTTAGACAACTGCAGAAAATGAAGAAAAAAATAATACTAATTGAAACAATAAGGTTAATGGCATGGAAGAACATTTTCTTTCTGCAAAAGGTAGCAACAACTGGAAGACACTTCACGTCTTTGAACAGCCAACACCTCTTCCCTCCCCAAAAAAAAAGAAAAAAAAACAAAAAAAACACCCAACAATACCGATCAGATTTCCTCAAAATAAATTCACCAAAGCAGACAGCATTTGGGTTTATGTGGATTTATGAAAACCATTCTGCACACTTGAAAGAAAATCAGCTCCATTACAGGCAAACCAAGTACAAACTCCAGTCCTCCTTCTGCACCATTTATGTTATGTTCACTAGTGGGTCTCACACTACCCAGCACACCCTCATTTTACAGCTTCTCCCACCCCATCCTTTGATATACACACTGATATCAATCCCTCAGTCTATGGGCCACCCCTTAAAAATGTCCAGAGCCCGTTCAGCCCATGACTCTGGTTCCATCTCGGGAACCATTCGAGTGGGTGCGCAGGACAGGAGAGATGTTGTGTTGAGTAATTGGGTGTCAAAGTCAGCTCAGGTTTGGTCACTGCTCCACCTGCCTGACTTCTTGCAAGGCTCATCCTCCTTCTATAGTACTTCCTAGAAGATACAGTTCAGATCACAGGTTATAGGTAGATATATTCTTTGCAAGTAAGTCCATAACTTATTTTCAAATGGCTTCTTTATTTATTATTGCTTTTCCCAATGTTCCTATGTGCTGTAGCCCCTTGTCCTCTCTTGCTACAAACTACAGTGATTTCTCAAAAAAATGCCTGTAATTTTTGTTTGTTTGCCTAATCAGGCAAGAGGCTTATTAGTATGGTCTACATTAAGAATGTTTTTGCTGTAAAGATAATTTCTGACAGAACTTGTTTTTACTAAAAAAATTACGATCTGTAAAAATAAGCAAACACATTCCTTTCTGCAGCAAAAGCTCTCTAGCATGGTTTGAAATCAAATGCAAGCAATCACTGTAAACTGTTTACATTTCTGTGGGTGTATTATGATGTCTGTGTTCTTTGAGCTAGCTTCCAGCTCTTTTGCTCATGTTGTGATTTGATAACTGGACACCAAAACTCCTCAGGTGTGTTTACTTCAACTTGTTTCTCTTTCTGGCCTTGTGATAGCAAAGGATATTCTTGTATATGATTCCCCTTTCCTCCAGTAAACTTGAGTTAGTAGATGTCAGACACTGGAATAAATTTACATTATATTTGTATAGTCTCCCATCTTATTCAAGGTCACTGAGGTATGAAACGAATCATATTATACTGCCTGTTTCCTTACTTGAGGCAGTTATCACTGAAAATAAAAGTATCTTTCTGTCTGAATCTGGAGGGCAAGACAAACATAAGTGTGGTTCAAAAAGAAATTCATTTAGAGTTGACAAGAGTTTAAAGTTAGGGCTTAAGTTCTTATTTGCTCCTCTGATTTCCTCCAGGGGAAAAAATGGGTTACATTTTATTCAGCTTTCCAGCTCTCATTTTCTTTTCAAAAGTAACACATTTTCTTTTTGAAATTTCTCCTTGTCAGGTTGCTGCTGGTTGCAATAACCCCCTATGAAGAGAAAAACAGGTATGATTAAAATGTCCCTTAGTGGGCTTGATGAAGACACGGTAATGGCAGCAATTTCCATGCAATTTCCGTAAAATACCTGAGTACTTACTGAACACCTAAGTAGCTCTTAACTACTATAACTTTTAATCCACCTTATCTAATTGTACACATTCCTATTAAGAAACATTCTTAACAGTTTTTGCAAGAAGCCAAATTTTGTAGAAATAAATGCTGGAAGTTATGCAATACCTTATGAAAATTTAGTGCATTCTGCTGAACTATATCTGTGTGCATGTGCACTTGTAAAGATCATCACTTGCAAAAATAAACTTTCAAGTTTTCTTAGCAAACAAAGTAATAAATTGATTCAGAGCTTGAGATAAATCCGACTGATTTTTTGAACAAGACAGACACCAAATATAGCTGCTTTTGGTTGGTCAAGTCATTTGAGACACACTTTTTCCATCAGTCATTCATTTATATCTCTGAAGCATACTGAAGAAAAAAATTTTCTGTTTTAGGTATTTTTAAAAAGAAATCTTCATTAAATATCACATCTGAATTAGAGATGGTATCACTCCTGTTATTTTTATTAAGTCCCAGCAACAAGAACTGATGTGTCATGGTGTTAAAACAAAAGGTAGTGAAGAGCAGAAAGAACAATAGTTCAGCAGTTTAGCTCTTTTATGTTGAATGTGCTTGTTTGTATATTGGCTCAAGTTTTCTTTAAATGCATTCAACTGCAATTTTTCCATTGACTTTTGTAGGAGACAGATAAGAATTTCCAAGGGCAAAAGCTATTAAGTGCAACGTGTATTATTAATGTGTTTATGTCTCCCTTACCATATTTATTATAAGCACATTAATGAAAATGCCATGAATATTAGGGCTGATTTATAAGAACAGGGTACTGTTTACAGCCAGATTACTGCACTCTGGAAATATTTTATTTAACTTAACTACATGCATTTGCAATTTATTAAGACACTTGTATCACTCCAAAGAAAAGTCTCTATTAAAAAGATTAATGACCTAGAGGTTTACAGTGTTTTCTTCTGAACCTCGGCACTGAGGGGAAAAGATTGTTTAAATTTTTATTGAGAATCGATTTTTATACAAGGAATTTACCAAATAATACAAATAAACTCATAAGGAATGCCTTAACCAATGAGATAATGAAATAGAATTTAACAGCATTAATATATACTCAGATAAAACATGTAGAGCACAAATCAGTATTCTTGTAGGTACCACCTGATTTCTACACTCCTTATAGGAAACCAAAACCTTGCATGGATGCAGTGAATGTCTGAGGGCTTCATACGTTTCTGAAAGGATCTGAATATGAGTTTGCTCATAGAGTTTATTCATGGCAGTTATGAGTACTGCTGTGCATTTGTTCACATCCACCACTCCTCCACCATAGTCATATGTAGTTCATTTATCCATGCATGAAAAATAAACATTTGAGGTACTTTTTATATTTTAATCCAATATTCTTAATGAAAAGTCAACTAAATTTGATCATAAGCTTAGATGCTTCAACAAAAAAAGGACACCATTCCACAATATATACATATACTAAATAATTTCACATATATAAATACATAAATATGTGTATAAAAAACTAAACTTTTTATTAAATAGAAGTATAAGATGAAGTGGAAGGTAACTTGTCAGATGGAATCGATCATCATTGTAAGACCCTTCCAAATAAAAATCAGTTCAATTCTAGTCTAGTCTAGTCTAAGTACTCCCACTAGACATCCAACTTTCAGGAAGCTTTGGTTGTCATCATGGAAGATACAGCCCAAAGAGATGTGGCCTTACAGAGGTATATTAAGATACAAGAGAATGAAATTACATTTCCTAGGAGCCACTGCAATTGGAAATCTATATCCATACTCTGCAGCTTTAAGTAGAATATTGTATTTGAGTGTGAGGTGTACTAAATGGGAAATTAAGTTGTGAGGAAAGAGTATCTTAGGCAAAAGTTTCCTGGAAGTTGCTACAATATATCAGAAAATGTCCTGCTGAAATATCAGGCCAGGTAAGCTGGTAGGGAGGAATCACTGAATAAATGACCTTATGACAAAGGTATATTGTTTTTCTTGAACTTATTTTAATGATAACACTTATTTTAATGATAAGACATGATAATTTTTAATAACACAAACTAGATTGAAGCAGCTCTGCAGACCCCTTTGAAGGGCGGGTCAAATGTCCGTGATGGAGGCTGTGAAGCCCTGAAAAGATACAAGAAATCAGTTTTGCATGTTACTTATAAAAAGTGACTGGGGCTCTAGGAGAGATGAAAATAGTAGAAATGAAGGTCCTGACCTGATATTATGAAGGACCATCACAGCAGAAGCACTAACAGAATCTCAGTTCCCCTTCTGTGACCCATGAAATATGAGGAAATCTCACTCAGCAGTGTCTTTATTTGTATTAGAGATGCGTTTAGTTAGATGCAGCCTGTGTCACACTGTAGGTGCATTTTGGTGTAGTGTGCTGTGCTGGGCTAAGTAACTGCACAGACATCTACAGCGACAGCCTTTCCCAGCTCCTGAGAACCACTTGAAGAATGGACCCAAACCATCCTTTTCAGTTTGTGTCAGAAGTGCAAATTTTCTTCAAACGCTTTGAACAATAATAACTATTCTTGTTGACATTTGTTAAATTCAAAATAATATTAAAAATGCAGATAATAACAAGAAAACAAAGACTTTTCTGAGTGAAGCTGAAATGATATCTACATATACAGGAACTGGTCTCAGAGGATTTCCAGTTTGTGTTGGTCTTCTGCCCAATCTTGCTTATTATAAGTCTTAGATCTTTACAATATTAAGTAAAATACATCAGATTCAAACACCAGGACTTGAATTAATTTAACATGATATTGTGATCTGATCAGAGGTCCAATCTACTCTATTCACTATGTCAGGTGAGTCCCATGTCATGATTGTCAAAAACGAACTACTAAACATTTAACATCTTAATCTGTGTATTAAAAAATAACATAATAGTCAAAATCCTTCCTGCTTTTTTATATGACACTAGGGAAAATTACTGACATGCAGAATTTTTTTACAATTGTCAAATAAGAAAAACTTGTTTAAGATAAGGTTTTAAATTTCATTAGAAGTTTAAAATCAGAAGACTTGCTTTAGATACTTTTTTTAACAAGGAACCAGATCGTTTTCTGTAAAATTTCTGTGTATAAGCAAAATGCCTACTGACTTTATTGACAATGATATCTACTTTAGATGGCAGGAACACTCTAAGAGGATTCGACTTTTTCAGTAATTTTCTGAAACAAAAACAAAAATCCCCCAAAGTAATGTTTTCTCTCTTCAGAGAAAAGTAATATATTTTCTGGTTTGTGTCATATTAATGTAGAATGGAAATACATTAGAAGATAAGTAGGCAGAAACTGCTTATATGTTTTCCTTATTCTCAAAGAATTAAATGGCACAACAGCTAGAAATACGGCTTTATGACTGAAAAATACGTTTCATGAATCTTCAGGGATACCACGAAAACTATATTTTATAGGCTGATAACATATATTCCTATATTTTAGCCTCATTAAATTACAACTTAGTGAAGAAATTTTTGCTTTTGCCATAGATGTAATTAGTAGATTGATTTTTTTTAAAGTCTTCAACTTACTGCGAAGTGTCTGCAAGTTCTTTGCACTTTCATTGATAACATTACTATTCTCAAGAAATCAGTCACTTTGCATAGGTAAATACTTATTTTAAAAGCACTTTAATCCATTAGACCAGTGGCTCCCAGACTACAGTCTACAAACTGATCAATATGCAAAACAATATCATAGTGACCCTCAGACAGTTCTGTAACCATATCATCTTCTACTGATCTAAAGACAATTTGAAACTTATCTACATTAGAATTGTTCACATTATTACTTTATGACTTTATATGTTTTTGTTTTCACACTCCAAAGCTTATTAAGGCATGAAATCTTTCATGGGATTGATTTGAGATTGATGCTTATATTCCAAACAGACTCCTTAATCATCTTTGAAAACTAAGGTCTGTTTTGGGAAACAAACAAATTCCAGCAGCCAAGTGATCTAATTTCTAAATCAGATTATTGCTTTTAGAAAGAAGAACACATTGCTTTAAGAACATGAACTTCGGTATCATGTACTTTTTTAATGATAAACTGCAGTTGAAAGCAATATATTTAACATTAACTTTTTTTCCACAACAGACAAAACTCTAGACTTTTTGTAGAAACAATCCATGCTATGGGCAAAACTCTTAACCCACATTTTATAGGAAACATGTTTTATCCTACTCTCCTGTATCCTTGATTTTTCCATAAAATAAAATGCTAAATTATGTTTAATTAAGTCGACAGGGTTCTGTTAAAGCCTTAAAGAACAAATCCCAGTGGATTATTAGTAATTAAGCTATGGAGGCCAGGACTGAATGATGAACAACTACTGAGGGAGAGGGAATTTGCTTTACAAATTCCAGCAAACTGTGCATAAAAAACTATGCTAATGAAAACGGAGAAGCCTGATAGAGTGTGGTCATCCCATGACTGTACAGAGCAAAGGAGGAGATAATGATTCCATGCCAGATTCTACATTTTTCACAAGAAATGCTCAGACAACATCCCTAGCAGAAGGAGGATTTCCAGAGATGATGATTCTTAGCTAAAAGGGAGCCATGGAGGGTCTGGAAGGGTTTGAAACGAAGCCACTGCTAAATTTTCTTTTCAATAAAATTTTGAGAAAATTATAAGATCCACTCCAGATAACTGGACAGCTTAAAGCCCGCAGAGACCCCATCTCTTTGATGATATTCACGGGTCAGTTTGTTAGATGTAGTTTCCTGATTTAAACAGCAGAAGAAGTGGGCTAAGTCAGTATCTATCTGCAGGTTAGTGTGATGCAACCATTAAGGGCAGCTGGAGAGAGCAGCAAACCAAAAATGAAGCTGAACCTCCAGAAACAGATGATTACAAAAATTAGAGGGAGAAAAAGTAACAACCTTAGAACACTGCATACTGATTTTCAAAAATTACCTGTTGTGCCAGTTTACTCAGTTTCAATGTCACGAAGTTATCAGATTTGTAAACATTTTGTGTTGTTCTATGAGTACATGTTTTTATTAAAATAACTTAGGTTGTCGCTTTATGTTTCTCAAGAATAGCAAGAAGTATTAGGAGCATGTCAATAAAGGTGGCAAAGATTTACATTTCAGATACTGACTTAATATTTTTTTGTGCATTTCAAGCATAACAATATGTTCTGTTAACATCCACTTGGAACAAGCCTTTTGGGAGCCTGCATTATGTCCTTAATAAAGAAAATTAAACAAAACAATAGAAGTTTTTCCCTAACAGAAAGAACTGGGAATAAGGTGGAAAGAGCTCAGCAAGAATCAAGGAAATGACCACTATGTCAGAGCCAATGGTTACGTACCTTGTGTGACACTTCACTTTTTACCTTTAGAGAAACACATGTGGACACAGCCTTTCAAACAGCCATGCCTTGTTTGATTTAAGAGCAGTGTTCATGGAGCAGGGAGAATTTGTCTATGAAGAAGTGTTTATCCAAGGCCTCTGTTGTACTTGGTACTTATTGGCTGTTACAGCCTGCAAAGCATTTTGGGTCCAAAGGAAATCTTCACCTATAAAGAACTTTAAAAGAAATAGAACAGCACAGAAGTGCACTCCTGCACTATAAGTCTTTGATTTATTACAGTTTTCTTTTAGGATCCTTGCAGTGTTGTATCAACGGTCCTGATTTAGAGGTTTTTTTCTGAAACTCATTTGTTTAGATTCCTCTGGAGGAGTACAACTCTTCAAGACATAAAAGAGACTTGAAGGTTGATTTTCAAGGTCAAAATCTGTCTACCTAAACAGCAGGGTCTTCTTCCTGACTAATTTCAAGAGATGATCAAATGCATGCAAGGAGAAGAAAGACAAAAAATTCTGAACAAACATAAGCTACAGTAGCCTCAGAATGAATCTATTACTTCTATGGAGCATGAGAAAAGGTTCATAATTATTCACTTGGCTGACAATGTCTGAGCTGTAAAAAAGTGAAGAGTAGGCCTGGAGAAAGACCCAAAAGGGAAAACTTAGGAGGGGAAAGTTTTGCTAGTCTTTGTTTGAGCAAGTTGCATTACAGCAATAAAACTGACCAATTTAGGAAATAGAAGCTGACTGACTGTGTCATACAGGACACTCCTTGAAGGTAGCAAAAGAGCACAGATGTACAGCCCTCTAAGCCTGATACTTTACCACTGGATTAAGAGGGTAAAATGATGCTTTCAAGTGAAAGGACAAATTTGGGTTTAATTTTGTTTTCTGAAATGGTAAAAAACCGTGATCCACACTTGTGTTTTCAATTCAAATCCCAGAGTTCTGTGGTACAATAGCACACTGCCACCAAGCAGTGATAATATGTTGTTCTGTAATTCCATGCATCCTAATCTCATTAGTGAAAAAATTTACTACTTTTCCTGATGTATAAAGCTAATCATACTGCAAATTTTGGCGGAAAATAAATATGTGATCAAATTACAGTAGGCTGAATTTATTCAAATCCATTTAAAAGGACCTATGGTGGCCAATGAATGCAACAAAAATATTAAATGTACATAAAATTTTCATTCTTTCTGAGATTTATGAAGACTTAAGATCATTGCCATCAGTTTTAAAAGGAAGAAAATAGTATGAATTGGAAAAAAAAATTATTTACCAGCACATTTAGAGTAAAAAAGAATAGCTGAAATCTAGATTTTTACAGAGGCGCAGATAAATAGAAAATTTAAGTTCTAATATGAAGACGTTTTTGGTAAGTACATTTTCTTTGCGCTCAGATTACGGGAAAATAAAAAGTGGGAAGAAAGGGTGCTTCTCAGATACTCAAGACGGTAAATAACTGCTGAGATGCAGGTTATTGACCATAAACCCCCTTTCTAAAACAGCCTCTGCACTCTTGACTTATTCACTTACCCCAGTAGCACAAATGTTTAAAATGGTTCTTCAATATTGAAAATGTGAGTTAAAAGCTTCCTGCTGTGAACACTTAGTTGAGATCAGAAACGTCTTGTCTTACAATTTTCTTTAATTTTTTTTTTTGGGGGGGTCAATGAATCAAAAAGAAAATGTGTAAGCTTGAATCAAAGCGGCAATATATAATATTGGTCCTGGAAAAGACTGTTAAATTATATGCAATATGCTCTTTTTATCCTTTTAATGAGGGGAAAAGAATTGTTATTAATAACACACTGCATTGCAGATCAAAGGTATCTGCAAGTTTCATTGCAATTAGCTTGTCTCTGTGATTCAGATTTACTGTCTTCATGATAGTCAAAGGTCATTAGGAAACTACAGTTCAAAAACTCTGCCCATACAAAAAATTCAGATGAAAATAACCTCAACATTATTACATATAAGGCTATACTAAATAAGTCTTGAAAAATAGATATATTTCCATTCTAAAATTAAACGTCATCTTTATTTTAAGATGGCATAGTACCTAGGATTATTTTTTTAAACCCTCGATAGAAGAAGTGTCATACATGGTAAAAAATGCAGCAGATTTGAAAGGGTACTTAAAAAACAATCATAAACAGATTTTGAAAGTGACCTCTTTGACTTAAAAAGTAAATGTTCCACAAGACCAGAAAAGTGTTCTTCAAAGAACCCTGAACATTAAAGATGGGACTTTATACAGAAGTCATTTAAAATTCTATCCAGCTTTGCTGCTTCATTTCTTACATTCTCTTTGCTTACCATTTTAACATGGACTTAGATAATGCATTTATAGGGAGTCTTCAAACAAATAGGTCAGCTGTTCCTTGAATAACCTCTACCTGAGGAAAATGGTTTGGGTCACTGAATTGAGCATCCTGCTTATTATATATAAATGGCTCATGTAGTCGTCTACAGAATATATGGAGCTTTATCTTAAATCAACTACATTTTTAGCAGCCGTATCTTGTTTGAATTTCTCCAGGCTGTTCCAAATCCTCACTCCACTGATTGCTGAAAACATCCTTTAATTTCCAAACTAAATTTATTCATCGCAAAAATTATGCTTTTTTGTTGTTGTGTCTACGTGTTTTCTTTGCTTCAAACATTTACCATAATGATACATTCATATAGGTCAGTGATATTCCATTCAGCCTTTTTTTGTCAGACAAGGCAAGTTAGCCTAATTTGTCTCCTCTCCATTCCTAACAGTCACTATAATGACAGTTTTGAAACCACATGGCTGTAGTATTCCAGCTTAATTTTATTTTTCTTGTAATAAGTAACAAACTAATTATGAAAACCCCCCATGTCCTGGGCTGCATCCAAAGCAGTGTGGGCAGCAGGGGAGGGAGGGGATTCTGCCCCTCTGCTCTGCTCTGGTGAGACCCCACCTGCAGTGCTGCCTCCAGCTCTGGGGTCCCAGCACAGGAAGGGCATGGACCTGTTGGAGCGAGGCCAGAGGAGGCCACCGAGATGATCAGAGGGATGGAGCAGCTCTGCTATGAGGAAACACTGAGAGAATTGGGATTGTTCAGTTCTCAGAAGAGAAGACTTTGGGGTGACCTGATGGTGGCCTTCCTGCACCTGAAGGGAGTCCACTGGAAAGATGGAGAGAGACTATTTAGAATCAGAATCAGATGGGTTGGAAAGGACCTCTGAGGTCATCAAGTCAAATTTACGAGGGCCTGTAGTGATAGAATAAGGGTGGAATGGCTTTAAACTGAAAGAGAGTACATTTTGATCAGATATTAGGAAGCAGTTCTTTCCTGTGAGGGTGGTGAGGCCCTGACAGAGGCTGCCCAGAGAAGTTGTGGCTTCCACATCCCAGGAAGTGTTCAAGGTGAGGTTGGATGGAGCTCTGAGCAACCTGGTCTAGTGGAAGGTGTCCCTGACCACGACATCAGAGTTGGAACAAGACAATCTTTAAAATCCTTTCCAACCCAGGCCATCCTATAATTCTGTGGTTCTATGGTTCTATATTTTGAATGGGAATGAATCTCTACATATTGTTAGTAATGCACTCCTACCCGTAGTAGAAATATCAGTATTGCCTAATAAGAACCTATATCTTCAAAATTATCCCTCTTGAATTTTATTATCCTTTGAAAGGGAATGACAGAAGCAGGAGTGCCCACTTATAATAACATTTTATTAATGTAAGATTTTTCCCTATTTATAAAATATATTTATTTCCCATGCAAGGAAAAAAAACCCACAAAAAACAAAACAGAAACATGCACACAAAAAAAATAACCAACCAAGTAACTAACAAAAACTAAAATGGCATTGTAATGCAGTTCTTCAGAATAACTATTGATTATTTTCTTACAACCTTAAGATGTACTTCATAAGATGACACCAATTTCAGTAACCATTTATACTCTTTCTTATTTTAAGGCACTTGCTCGTTGGTTGTGGCATCATGGAAGAAAAGTTTCTTCTTTACTATAATACAGACAGAAAACACATCAAAACTATTTTCTTGTTTAATGGAGAGAGATTCCTGAATGGCAATAATTTGTGTAACACCAATTTTACGTAGATTTTTCTTGCTGACTGCATCCGAAGACTATGTCCATGGAAAGGAGGAGGTGTTACATTCCCACAGAAAATGAACCTGCCTTATACTTACTGGCTAGAGAATACCCATCAAAACTGTTCTCAGATATGTAAAATGAATGGTTGCAGCTGCCCTGCATTTGGCCAAAACCAAAAAGGAACAATAACTTCAGACTATGCAATGTTTGAAACAGAGCTGTCTGGTAAACACAATTTTTTGAAAACTGTTTTTCAACAGAAATATTTACATTTTTTAATGGCAGTGCATTTATTCCACAGTCTATGAAAAATAAATTAAATCAGGCTCCCTGCATTCCTCTCTTAGTGTTCAAAGGTTTCTGCAGACTTTCACGTAAAGCCTCTGCATTGATTTCCTTTGTATTTATAAAGCTTAGAGGAAAACAGTTCTGACAGGAGGAAAAGGAGGACGTGAAACAATTTGCCTCTGGTCTTTACATTCCCTCAATACCTGCTGGAATGGAAGAAACAGGAGATGCTGCGTCAACATCCATTATATCTCCCAGCAGAACATTACTGAAAAAAAACCCAATAATATTCCCAACAGAGCACCCTACAACATACTCATACATTTTCATAAGCTAGTTTACATATTGGATCTGCCAGGTCATGTTGATATAAACCACGGATGACTCACTTTATGTGGTGGTTTCTGATTCTCAATACTTTTCAGAGCTACAGTTTAAAAAATGTAATTCTAGCTTCGAATTCTCAGAAATGTATCTCATGGCAGTCATCCTCATTTACTGAATATGAGATTAAAACTAAAGACAAAGAAATAATTGCGTGAGAATGTGTCCATATTTTGCAAATAAATAGTTAGATAATAATATTCCGAAAGAATCTACAGGAGGATATTAAAAACTCTAGGACTAAACCCAGTAAAGACAGATTTCCAGCAAGGTTAGATAGTTATCTCAGTGCTTTTGGGAGCATTTATGATTTGGTACCTTTTTCCAGCATAAAATTATTTCATCAGTTTCAGCAATGCACTTTTTTTTTTTTTTCATAAAAATATTAGAAGAAAAAGAAAACACCTGTAGAAAAAGGGCATTTCATACTGGCTTTGATAAGTGTCTGGAGATAAAGTGAGTTTTATAAAACCTATGACAAGTTTGGAAACCTCTAGTGAAGACCTACAAACTGTCATAAAAGATAAGATGAACTGAGGTGATAAAGATCACAGACAAGAACAGAAACAAATGTTGCCCTTAGAAATGCATGTCAGTACAGGGACTGAACAAGGTGATTATATCACGGAGCATTTGAAAGTTGTCACTTTCAACATTTCCCTTAGCAGTTCTCAGCAAGATGGCTACAGCTCAAACAAATTCAAAGAAATCATTTATCCTACCCTGAAAAAGTGATCTTTTCATGCTCTGTCTGTGCTCTGTGTCCCTCACGTGTTCCTGACATATGGGCAGAATGCAAACACTGCCTGAACTTCCCTGGCAACAATCCTCGTTTTGAGAAATCACTGGATACACACATCCTATTAGTGTGCTCTCCAGCCATTACTGACTCACAATATGTGGGTGGAGGGTGGACTTTGGCTGATCTAAACCCTCTCCTCTCTCACAGAAGGCACTAAAGAAAAGGAACTGAAATCTCTGAGTGTGAGAGAGCAATTGAACAACTTTGCCAACTGCAGCTCCAGAGAAGAGAAAGCAGTGACATGCAAGGCAGCACCAGTTCACCCCCTTCAGAGATAAAAGTTATCTCAACAAAAGCTCCTGGTTAATGAACTCCAAAAAGCTGTTAACGGATGTAGGAGAATCAGCATGGTCACCTGGCATCTTCCTATAATATGAGAAATTTTCAATCAGCATGAGCAAACTAATTTTTATTCCATACTCACATCAAAAGCAAAAATGAAAGGACTCTGTATCTGCTTATCCACAGCTCTCTCAGAGCCTTTGCTAAGATCAGAGTAAATGATAGAAGCAGAGACTGTATTTACAAAACAATGTTGTTGTTTTGTTTGTTTATTTATTTTAACTAAACACAAACACACGTTTATACAATACTTGTATCTTATCCGTCAAAAATTTAGTTAAGAACTTTTTGAGTATAATGGGGAAAATTATCATTTCTACCATAGTTATTCATGACTTCCTTCTGTTCCCTGACACCAAAACAGAGTGCAGTTTCACTGACTGGATGATTAGGTTTTGATATTTCTTTATCTTAAATTAAAAGTCTTTTGAATAATCTATTCATCAAAGTGGGTTTTTGGGGGTTTTTTTCAATAAAGGGTCACCAGAGTTGCCACCACTTTTTCTCATTAACAACACCCCAGCTACCATAGCTGAGTTTATAGGAAGCTACAACATTAGATAAAATTATTAGTGGTTTTACTAGTGGTAAAGTGGAAAGTAGTTTGACTAATTACTGTTCAATTTTATTCTAATTAGTTGGTTTACTAATTGGTGGTTTACTTTGTGAACTATGAAACTTCCCAGTTGTAAAGTCATATCTTCTGCTAGCAAGCTGTTTCTGTGAGCAAAGCTAGAAATGCTTTAATCTCAAAAAGAGAGGTGACATTCAACCTCCCTCTCAAATAAGTATGGAACGGCAAAAAGGGAAAACAGTGTACTTTTTAGATTATTCAGAGGAATGCATTATCTCTTCTCAGTCAAAGGCAACATGCACAGAGATTGCCAAACATTTCATTTATTGCATACAAAACAGATAATGAGATTACTCATGGTCATATGAAGTCACACTAAGTAAATAAGTATGTCTTATACAGCTGTGTTTTATTATACCATAAAGTTGAACTACCTACCTATCCTATGGTCATCTGTCTAGAACACCAAAACATTGTATTTCCTGAGATTGCATTGAATTATTATTTAATCTTTTAAGCCATTAAACCAAATAATAGAACTGTCTAGATAACATCATAAAAGTTTACATTTTAATTTTGAAGATTACATAGAAGAGCACTCTCTTCATGTGTTTCTCTGTTTCAAGAAATCAATCACCTCCTTCAGATGTTCTACTTCACAAAATAGGCTTTCAGTAAGAGATTTGTGTGGCCTAGAAATAAAAGAAGTACATAGACGTTATTCAATCTGTGCAGAACTTAGAGGAGTCTCTTTTAAGAAGGAACTGAGTGGTCAGATGGGGTATGAGAGGTACCATTGCAGGATGTGTCAAAGCTGAGAACCATGGCATTTTACTATTGATTCATTAATTCCTGCTACAAACTTTACCCTTCAGTATTCTTAAGAGACCTACCAGTACAGCCAAATTTACTATGATGAACTATAATTTTTAGCTGAGAAACTTGTAATTTCCTATTAAATATTTTCTCAAGAAAGTGTCAGGTTCCTTTACTCTTTTAAAGGTGTATTTTTATCTGATGTTAAGAATTCATTTGATAAACCTGAAAGAGAGAAAAGAACTGTTTTGAATACCTTGTCTTTTAAAACTGTTACCATCCCTACAGAGATTATCAAACTGCTTACCAGGACTTTTGTTGCTTAGTATGATTAAAGCACTGTAAAGCAAATATACTTGAATATACTACAGTATATTTCAAATAAGGTGATTTAAACTGGTTAAATTTTTAGTCAATCAGTGTGTGCCTTCAGTGCTTGGAATTAGACCTCCATGTACATGCAAAGAAATTTTATACGTTCAAAGTGAAAAGCAGTGGTGCATGAAAGTAAAGTGTTCAAGAAAGGACAACTCCTATCAACTTCTCCTTACCTTATTGGAATACAAAATAGAATATTGAATTTTGCAGAGATATTAGGGTTAGAAGAAAGCACTAAAAATCTCTTCCACTTTTAAAATGCAATGTTACAGAACATCATATTGCAGTAGTGAAATTGTTTTTCATCACTTCATGGCAAGCTCTCTTTGCTCATGTCATATATTTAGCCTTGGCAATACCATTTATTATTAAACAAACTGCCTCCTGAGTGATTATTATTAAGTGTAGAAATTGCTCCAAGCATTCACAATTATCCTGGAAGTAACACTAATACATTCTGTGATTTATATACTCTGATTTCTCTGTTTGTTTACCTAGTTTTGGATTACATGATATTTAGTTCATCTGTTGTTCTGTTGATTTCTTTCTTTAGTTTACAGCTAATTACATTAATATCTTGCATAAATAATTAGCTATTTCAGTATCTATTTCTTCTATTGCTTCTCATTTCTAAACCATTTTGCTCATGATATATAGCTTTTGTCACATGTGCAATGCCTTCTGTCCCTTAACATCCACATACCCATCCTCTCAGGTATTACTTTCCCCTCCTACCTTGCTACCATCTTTTTTCAAATATAACTTGCCTGTATTTATCAATTAGGTGTTAACAATCCTTCAATAGCCCTCTAAGGGAAAGGCGACCAAAACACTCAAAAATTCCTACAGTATGTCTCAAAAAATCTGAAGAAATAACAACAATGAAACCCAGTGTTATTTTCCACTAATGGATCTATATATATCCTAATCTGTTTCCTTTTAGCTTCTAATTCTGTATTCTCGAATTTTATTTCTTTATTTTATTCCCCCCCACACACACGTCTGTTCTCTATCTTTCTGAAATAAAAAACAAAATGAACAGAATATTAGGCAATTGCATGTGCTAGATTAGATACTTGTAATTTAGCAAAGCTCTGTCAAAATTTGCAAATCTTCTAATGAGTTATATGAAGCTTAACATTACTTTGTAAAACTTCCAGTCTTTAGGCCCAAAAGGTGAACTCTAGATCATATTAATCTAAAGGGGCACTGGACCCTACTGTCTTGTCATCAGCTACCATCAGTTGCTACAAATGGAGTTACCAAACCAAGAATTTTTTAATTGGATTCCTAAATATCAGCGTTGTTCTGCAGGCTGACAGAGAAAATTTCTAGCTATAGAAATGGAAGTCAAACATATGTAGTTGTATTTATTCCTTTAAATGCAAATAATAAAAGCATCCAGCCAAGTCACAGACCATGTGGCTGTGGGAACCTCACCTATTTTCCACCTCCTAGATGGCAGTCCATATACTGTTCGAAACATTTCCAGAATACAGTGAAATTCAAAATACTTATAGGCAATAGTGAAAAGTCATATTGAGCCCTCAACATTTTTAAGGGTTGAATAATTACAGCTTTTAGGGAACCAGTTCATGAGTCACAGCTGTTGTGTTGAATAAACTCCAGGCATGTTCAGAATTAGGGGAGAGAAAAAAAAAATTCCAGGTCTCTGTCAGCTCACTGACACTGATCCTTGATTAAATGACTACCAGCCTCTCAAAATCTTGAATATCTGCAGGAAAACACTAAGTATCACAAAGAAGATGTCACATATCTGCTGTTTTTGTAAATGGGATTTTCTGCCCCACCGGTACTTGCCGTAAGCCTTGGATTTCATGAGTGCACTCTTTTAAAAAAGTAATTAAACATAAATTACTTCTGTCTCTCTCTCACTGACACACACACAGAGTTTTATCCTTCATGTTTAGTTGCTGACATACCTTGGACTGCACATAGAGTGGCTTAAATGCAGACGCCCTGTCTTTCCATTTAGGGTGTAAATTTTAGAATGTATACTTTCCTACAGAAAAGCTGAGTTATATGGGACAACAGGAAAGAATTTAATCATGCCAACAGCTAGGGACATGATTAATGCATTAGCAAAGCGATATTTAATGCCCCCAGTGGGAAATGTTAAATCTTCAGGGTTCTGTTTTAATGGTCTAAATCCTATTCTTTCAATAGCTGCAAAGCACTGAACTTTTTGTTTACCTCAAGTTACAAAACAACTTTAACAGGCTTGTTATAAGTGGAACAGCATGATCCAAGGTTTGTTTGGTTTTGCACTCATTAGGTCTAAAACTTGCAGAACAAAATCAGGAGAAACAAAGAGAAAGGGAAGAAATAAAACAAACAAACAAACAAAAAAACAAGTTCCTTCAGTGTTGTTACTTAACTAAAATGCTTCTCTAAGAATAATTCCCAATGTTTCCTTGTAGATTCCTTGGAAAGTAAACTATACAAAACCAATGTGACCTTGGATTCAGTACTGCATTCTGAGAAGTCATGCGTTAGAACTGGCAAGGGTATTAACATTTCTGATCCTGTGAGTTTGGACACAGATCCACAGTCCTATTACTGTAACTTAATCTTATACAGGAAACTTAATACCTTGGTGAGTGCAACTCATCCCTTTTACTTTACATTTCATGAGCTAATCCAATAAAAAAACACAGTTCAAATCATGATCCTAATTTTTGCAATTTTTTATGTTATTAGCCAACCCCAAAAATGCTACTCATTGATAGTTCAGGCTTTGTTTTAACTCCCAGCAGTTTGAAGAAAATATTAAATCTCTGATTTAAATGATTTTACTGATGTTTATCAACTGGTAATTTCTAATAATTTAGTCAGTTTACATTTCTCTTCATTTGTTTAAAGTGCAACTTTATTCTTTTCATGGAAGCTAAAAAAGCTAAGTGGACATTTTTTGTTTGGTTTGGTTTTGTCGTAATTTTTTTCTAGCTTAAATCTGTTTCTTTAACAGATTTTCTTTATTAGAAAGGGAATAAGCTGAGTAAGAACATTTATTGCTCTGCATTCTTAGATAGTACCATGAATGTGGTTTATTTTTTGATAGTTACGTCTTTTATTAGTGCTATCCATTTCTACTTAACACAAGCTGAAGGTTCTACTTTTTCCTTTTGTTTTATTTAATAAACTCTATTAATTATAACTGTCTTTTACCAAAAGATATATATATATATATATATTCAGTAGCAGTTGGCAAGATTACAAGTTATTTTAATTTGGTAGAAATTATAACAAATTAAAAGTTAAGTAGCATTAGATCATTAGACATCTCGGTAACCTGCTAGAAGAATCTAAATGCTTATTTAATGCTTATTTCCTGCACTTCAAGCATATTTATTTCAACAAAATATTTTCTGTGTATGATATGTATTACCTCTCCAGAAGCTTAATTCAAAATATTTGCAGCCCCAAATGAGGAGACAGGATTTTGCATCACAGAATTAGAAGAGTATGTTAAAATTATAATTCATGCAGTAACTTAAAAAAAAAAGTCCAAAAGTTTGAAAACAGAAAGCAGTAACAATAGTTTTGAACCAAATATCTTACTTGTTTTCTCTCTGACGATCTAGGTGTGTTATTTCAGGTTTTATAAAATCTTATGCAACACCATTAATAGGTAAAATGTTTAGGAAAGCATAATACCTAGAATTAAGAGCTTGTCTTATTTAACTGTCCCTCTATTTTCCCGTATTTATTTCTATCATCATATATATTATACACTATATTCTACCTGCTCCAAACAGCTCGACCTTCAGTTTGTTCCCTGTCTTTGAGGGAGAGTGTACAAGAGATTTGCAAATTGAAGGAAGGAGATGAAAAGGAACAGAAGTTCCTGGATGTGAAATCTGTGGCCATAAAAAAATTCCAACTAACCAACCAACCAAAAAAATCAACAAAAAACAACCCAGCACCAGATGCCATCACTACACTGTTGGCTTTACAAGTGACTCCATCACAATCACAAAGCAGTCCAGCGATAGTATTGTAAGGCCTCTTTTTTCTTTCTTTTTCACCAAATTTCTCAGGTTTTCAGGGCTTTGCATTCGGGTGACTCCCACCCTAGAGGAAAGCAGCCTTAAAGTGATAAAAGTGAGAAAAGCAGCAGAAGTGATAAAAATGATAAACACTACTCCCATCTGGGTTCCCACTAACTACTCTGTCTTGAAAAGATTTATTAGCTAAAGCCTCCAGGTAGAAAATAAAGTGTGTTAATGCTAGTTTGGCCAGGGTATTACTCCTCAGAACATCTTAGTTCTATTCATAGCTGTGCTTTCAATTGCATGTGTAATTTAGAGCAAATTGCTGAAAATCTCCCCTTTCTTCTCAGCTCTAAAGCTAGAAGTGAGATTTCTCCCATAGTACAGCACTTTAAAACTTCACGGGTTACAAATGTTATGTGATCGACTATTGCTAGAAAGTTAAATTCAAATGCATATTTATTGCATTTCTTTCCTTCCTGCTAATTTCATGTACGTATTTAAAATGGAATTCATAAACATATTCCTGTTTTACTCCAGTACTTTTTATACCCTACCTAAAAAGTCTGCAACATGTTTCCAAGCAAAGAGCTTAGTGCTGCTTTTTTTTTTTCTTCTAATATGCAAAATTCCATTTTGGCAAGTCAAGCTCAAATACTTTCCACTCACAAAACAAAACCTAAATAGTAGCAGCATCTGTAGAGGACACCTTCAGTGACTCATACAGAGTACACTGGCCCACAGACTTGAATGTCTCAGCCTCGATTCCATTCAAACTGACATACTGGAGGATCTTTTCAATCCTTCTGAGATCATTTGACTAGATTTGAACTGGTGTTAAATCCACACAGATACCAAATCTTCTACTAAATGGTTGTATAAACTCTTAACAATGTGTATCAGTCAAATGTTTTGAAAAATTCTATTTATCGATATAATTAATCACCTACAGACCCGATTAACAAGGTGTTACTGTACCACATATGCTTTTCCTTTAACTTCACTGCAACCCGAAGACAAATAAGGGCTACAAGGGGTAAGTTTGTCATTAAACATGTCCAGCAGTTCCTTTTCTCTTTACATTTCTCAGACAGACTAAATAACTTTTCTTGGAGATGTTCAGAAAGGCTTTACATTCAACGAGAGAAGAAAATTTGGTCTTTAGTTACTTGGAATTCTCATACTTTCTGTGATTTTTTTTCTTATAAATACTAAATTTGTTTTTTCTCATTTTGTCTTCTTCTATAAACCAGCAGAAAATCTCAATCTTGCAGAAAAAAACAAACTTTCTTCACATTCTCTATGCACTTACAAATCTTATGTCTAAAATCACATTGCTAAATAGAAAATGTATTAACACAGCAAAAGCTTTAGGAATGTGAGTATTTTTGGTCTGATGTTTTCCCTAAATTATTAAATTAAAAAAATTTAAATTAGAATGAAATTAATTAGACTTTCACCATTAAACACATTAAAAACATGAAGAAGCTTCTTTCTAATTGGAAAACCAATGACTATTTTTGTTCCCAAAATGGCCAGTACTTATATAAACATAATATGACATTATATTTCTTTGTATCTCAGCAGTCTGCACAACTTTTAAACGGAAATCCTAAGCTCCCTCTATGCAAAACTCCGAGTTTCACTTATATTCAAATTCTTCCCACATGGGACAGGAAAGTCTCTGTGTTTTAAACTCAGAATATCCTCTAAAATATCACTGAAATCAGATGCAGTAATTCCATAGGCTCCTGTGTGGGTTAGATCAGGTCCAGAAGACAGTAAATACTGAATATCTTAATTACCTACCAGCTGTTAATGTCATTTTCATGACAAGAGTTTTTAATCCTAAAACTCCTTGTTCTTTATGGACTGCATTCAGAACATGTAGTCCATGAACAACAAATCTACTAAATAAATGGGTAAATAGAAAACACAAACACATCTTAAGGACTTCTCACCATCAGAGAACACAATTCAGGAAAATATTTCAATACCTTTCTACTCTGTAGTAAATAAAATTTTATCTTTTCCTCAAAGAGAGAAGCTAATGTACTTTTTAGCAATGATTGATTAGTTCTGCATCATGACATTGTAATTTAAACAGTTAACACTATGATAGTAAAGCAACTAGGAGCAATTTTTTTTCAGGCTTTTATTAGCAAATCTTTCCATGAACTTTATGTCATCTATAATAAACAAGGTATAAATAAGTGTTTAGACATCTTCAGTTAATTATTTTCCTTTGAATTTATTTGAAAGGCAATAACTTAACTCATCTTACCTATTCTGGGAAGAAAAAGTAAGATAAGTGGTCATACTTTTCTAAGGTCAAAGCTCTGAACAGTAAGATTGAATTATTTTCAGTTTATGTGAAAGACTCTAGAAAGTCATATAAACATAAGGTTATTTCAGTATTGTTTGAATTACACACTTTGATCTGTATGTTTACATTTTGTAATAAAACCAGTGGGACATCACAGAGTTGAGTCCTAAGAATAACAGAAAAAGAAGACTAAAGTCACTTGTTGTCCAACTTGTCTAACGTTTCTATCCAAAAATCATTTCAGATGGAGACTGAGTCATTTTATAGCTCTTTTCCACAGATTTCAAGTATTTGTTGTTTCTTTTTTCCTCTCTTATCTCTCACTGTAGTTATGGATACGATGTTAGCTATTGGCATATGGTCACTGATACTACTTTACACCCCTTGACACTGTAAATGACTCTCCTCAGATGTATTAACATTTGGTGCACAAAGAATAAATTATTTCAATGTTACAAAAGAAGGACTGCCTGTAAATGAATTTGAGTTCATCTCTCCATTAAACATAAAAAGGTTCTTCTGCTAACTTATATAAAATTGAATGTTTTCATTTCATATGAAATCTAATGACAAAGTTTGCTACGGGTAATTGGCAAGTCAGGCTTCAAACAATATTTTATTGTAAACTTTCCAATATGGCTCTTGTCATCATTTTGTTGGACAGAAGCAGCCATCAAACTGTCTTGGCATCTGCATTCTGAATGTAAGACGCCAAAACCACATGAGGACATGTAAAAAAACCACAACTCATAGGAACAGAAGACTGGCAATCAAACTGAGCCCCTCAGAACCACAGGTGCTATTTCTTCAATGTAATGTGTTATGGTTCTAGAAGGCTCACTACCTCCACTAGCACAGAAAGAAAATATGCTTATTTGAATAAATATAGAGATATAAAAGACACAATTGTTAATGAAGCTCTCCAAGTTTGTGTGTCTTCTTGCTACCACATGAAAAATGAATGTTGCCAGATACATTTCAAAGAACTGAAATGTGGGACCCAGTAGAATTATTGAGACAAGATATTTTAGTGTAGGTTTTACTACTTTAGTAGTAGGTTTAGTGTACTTTAGTGTAGGTTTTATTAATTTTTTTAATTAACCGAGTTTTACTAAAGTTTGTCACAGACTTCTGTCTTTCTAGTTAGCCAGAGGAGTGTTTTCATGCAAGTTCTTTATCAGCACTTCACGTCTCTATTATCACAGTCAGAACTATGCTGAAGGACAGTGCCACAGTGTCATGACAAGAACAGAGCACCAGCTGGTTTATCTCATGGAATTTAATTTCCTTTCATCTTTTTCAAAATTTGTCAACCACCCTGCCTTTGTTAGTCTCACATTGAAGACAGCTGTCAAACAGTATGGCCTGGTGGTGTTTATCAGGGCACACTGAGTACAGACGTTTTGCCTGTTTCAAGTTTCTTTCTCTTTTCTCTACTGGGTCTGCAGTGACACTGTGCTTAGAGAGAATGGTGTTCAAGCAGATGGGCATGAGGCCATAATAACCTGATGGCCCAGGAGTAATCCATGGAAGTGTAAACGTGCCTATTCCAGAAAAGAGTATCTGATATGTCTCAGCAGGGAAAACAGTTTAGATAAGTAATGAGAAGGACTTGAAAGTCATAACTGGAAAAGAGGAACACACCATTTAATAACAAACTGTTGCTGCTGCCCCTATATCAAGCCATGTAGGTAAAGTCCTCAGAATGGTTTCTCTACTTCAAAATTACCAAAGCAAGTTCACATTCCTTTATTTCATGGAAAAGTCATGAACACTTCTGTTTTACCTAGATTACAGCAAAAAGAATTAGCCTTTATGCAGTAATAGAATAATTATTTAATACATCTGGACATAGTTTTGACGGGTTCACACCAGGTGCCCATCAAAGCCATTCCCTCTCCTCTACATCTGGACAAGGGAAAGAAAAGATAATGAAAGGCTCCTGGGTCAAGATAAGGGCAGGGGAAGATCATTCAGCAATCACTGTCATGGGCTGAACAGACTCATCTTGGGGAAATTAGTTTATTACAAATCAAATCAGAGTAGGGTAATGGGAAATAAAACTAAAACTTAAAAACATCTTTCCTCCCCCTCACCCCCTTCCCAGGTTCAGCTTCATTCCCCATTTTCTCTATCATACTTCCCCACAGCATTGCAGGAGGATGCAGTCAGTTCATCACACAATGTCTCTGCTGCTCCTTCCTCCTCAGGGGGAGGTCTCCTCACACTCTTTGGCATCCCTCCCACAAGGTACAGTCCCCCACCCACTTCCCCAAAGTGGGTTCTTCCCATGGGCTGCAGTTCTGCTCCAGTCTGGGTCCCCTGGGGTCACAGGTCCTGCCAGGAACCTACTCCAACACAGGCTTCCCACAGTGTCACAGCCTCCTTTGGGCATCTACCTGCAGCGTGTGGGGTCCTCCACAGCCTGCAGGTGGATCTCTTCTCCACCATGGCCTTCCATGGGCTGTAGGGGCAGAGCTGCCTCTCCATGGGCTGAACCACGAGCTGCAGGGGAATCTCTGTCTTGAGCACCTCCCGTCTCTCCTCCACTGACCTTGTGTCTGCAGGGCTGTTCCTCTCACATATTTCTACTCCTCTTTCCAGCTGCAGGGTTTTTTGCAGGCTTTCCCCCTCTTTCTTAAATCTGTTATGCCAGGGGTGCTACCACTGTCACTCTTGGGCTTGGCCTTGTCCAGTGGCTGGTCCGTCCTGGAGCCAGCTGGAATTGGCTCTGTTGGACATGGGGGAAGCTTCTGGTACCTTCTCACAGAAGTCCCCCTGTAGCCCCCCACTACCAAAACCTGGCCAGACAAAACCAATACAATAGATTAATTTGGTACCATTTGGTTTAGCATAGTAAAGACTCCATATAAGATGTTAAATAAGAGGAGTTTGTTAGAATTTGATTAATTTTTTGTAAGACTTGAATACAAAAAATGAAAACAAAGAGATTTAGGAGCTGCTGAGATAATTTTTACACCAACAAAACTTCAAATTAAATCCAAGAGTTTTGCCAAAACGGTCTGTGGGATAACCACAAATTGAAATATGATTTCTAAGTCATTTAAGGAAGATATAAACATAACTATCTCTTTTTTTCTCTTACTCTTTCTTCTTTCAAATGCACACACACACATCCTTAAAAGACATAGAAATGGACCATACACCGATGTTGGTGTAATTCTGCAATTTTTACTTCTCCAGTAAGGTCTTTGTTCCTAAGGAAGAATTTTCTCTTATATACTAAACAAACAAAGGTTTAAGGTTTGTTAAGAACCACTGAATGATCCCTAAAAACAACAACTGGATACTCTAATTATCTCATCCAGAATCATCTAGGAACCAATGATGTTGTTGCAGATATTAAAGCAAACCCATTATCTTTTTTAATTACTGTATTAAAAAAATACTGTTTAAGGAAAATCCTTTATCTGCCATGTAAAAGTTAGTCTGTTGTGGTTAAATGAATAAACAAATTGTTTTAAGTGGTTTTAGCTATCTGTATTACCAGTTTAAAAAAAGTATCTACAGGCTTGCAGGCCTTAGGAATAGTTTCCAGTCTGTTCATAAAAGAGAAATTACAAAAATCTAAACTTGTACTTATAACAATAAGACTTGAGACAACATGGTAGCTCCCCAAAGAAACCAAATACTGAGTTGTTTGGGCATCGTTACCAGGGTGATTCCTGCTATCCTCAGCTGACACTGAGGCAGACCTGTTTCCCAATTCTTTCATAGCTACTAAAACACAAACTCTCTAGACATTCTTTCTTCTCAGTCATTCCTTTCATTCATTCCTCCAATCATTCCTCCTTCAGTGACTCTCCACTTCTGAACCTTTGCCCAGCACAGCTGATCTCGCAGCTTACATTTAAGTTCCTACATCATGAGTGCACCATGTTAGAGGCAAAAAAAAAAAAAATTCCTTCAGGCTCTGCAGCAAATATAGCACCAGATAATCATCATTAAAAAATTAGCAAAGCCCTTGGATGTAATTCACCTTCTTTCTGTGAAAGTGCATGACGGCCTTTTCAGTTAAGGAAAGTGTGTGCCCCACTGGGCTCTTTTTGATTTTGACTGATGAGCACGGCTGGATTGAGGCAGGGAATCAGCTGGGATTCACTACCGTGTTTCTTCCTGGTTGATCTCAGCAGGGCACAGGCTGCAATTCAGAGCAAACAGTCTCAGAGAAAGTGCCAGTCAGTTGTGCCAGCTCAGCTGGCTACTGGAGCACATGACAGGCTTCTTTGGGAAATGGGACCAAATTAAACAAACAGTCAAATAAATAAGTTGTGAAAGACACAGAGAGTTACTTTTCCTTGCAGGAGTTCTCCAGCCTCGTTGCCTACTTGCCTCCTAAACCATCAGACAGAAGCATTTCACTTTGGTATTTCTTCTGATGAAAATGCCTGTCCAGGAAAAAGGGGGCTGTTGCAGGGCTGGGGAGAAAACAGGGAGAGAGGGGAATCCAGTCTTAACTTCAGAATATTTATCAGGTCATTTTCTTGCTTCTGTAATAAAGTGTAACTAGCAGGTAAAATGATGGTAGATACTTGGTACGACCCACTCCTACATTTGGGTAGGAGTTACTAGGCTGCTGGGGGTACTAAAGTCTAATATCAGAAGGATATGCGAGCTGGCAACAGAATTTTTACTTGTCACATAGTCAATAAGATATCAAGGATATCTTATTGTTAAGTTTGAATGTAAAAAGAAAGAATATTCCATGCTCAGGAATATTTTCAGTATCTTTCCTTTGTAAATTAGTAGGAATCTCTTACATTCAAAATATGTCCTTATTCACACTTATCACAATAGCACAAAGATGAATTTAATGATGATTTAGGCAAGTGAGAAGAAACCAGCTAATTACATGTCATGTTAGACAGTGCTAAACCAACATATGCAAAAAGTAACAGGAGGGATTCTTTTTGTTCTATTTTCAGTGACCCACAGCACCAGATGGTGCTCTGTAGCTCAGTTGTCCTTTCCTATCACACTGCAGATGACAGAATTGATATTCTAAAAGAAAAATTGGGAATAAATTTCGGGTGGAGCAAAACTTGATTGCGCTGCTCTCCCCACCTCTCTGCTGTGTCCAAATGACATGTCAAAAGTGTACCTGAAGAAGGTGAGTGATCAGAAAACACCTTGTCCCAGAAAACACTTGTAGGGAACATTGCTACATGGTAGGGATTGCATCTCACTTGGAGATGTAAGAGCAGGGTTGATACAGCCTTAGCTGCCTGTTGCAGACTGTTCCTGGTACGTTGCCTCAGTCTCCTTCAAGGAGTCCTAGTCACCTATAGCAGAAAATGTAGCACTGGATTTCTGTGCAGACATCCTACAACTGAAATCAATTTTTATTGCTGAGATAATCAGGTGTCACAACACCACTGTGAGAACCAGATCTTAGAGAGTCCAAAAGGAGCAGAAGGACAGATGTGCATGGAAGAGAAAAAGAACTAAAGGGACTGCTTTGTTCTCAGTCTTGTGCACTAGCAGTCTTGTGTTACCCAGTAGCCTCTAATGACAAAGTCTGATTAGAGCATGTTAAACTGAGTATATGAAAGATCCAATATGTACCAACTATGTTATAAAAACCAGCTCCAATCATTAATTATGTGCTTCTTGTTAATTTCTCTGTATCAGCTGCATCATCATGTCTAGGCACAGTAATAATTTAAAGGCAGCTTTGCTTTTTTGATCATCCTCTTTCCTTCCTTGGAAAAATGATGTGTGATATATAGTGGAAATATGACAAATGTTACTCCTAATCACTTGAGCCCTGCATGTTACCCAGAACAGTGAAAGGTAGTATTGCCAAGAACAATCTTTTAAGCGAATCTGGTAAGACTTAAAAAGCATGTTAAACTATAATTAGACCGCAAAAGACATTCGAAGACACCTCTCATCCTTTTGTTACTCATTTGTAAAGTAGAACTATGAATAGACAAAAAAGGGACTAAGTTATTACTGTGACTTCTGTTTGCTTCCCTGAAACAGTCATAGGTCATTTCCGTAATGATGTTCAAAGGAAGCTAAAAATTGCAGAAAATACTAAAAAGCTAGCAATAATCTATTTTATTGTTTCACACACAGTTATACTGCACAATAATTATTTTCTGCAAAAAAAATAAATCTTAATTCTATTTGTTACATGGGGTATATGTTTGTGACACAGAATTTCATAGAACCACAAAATGGATAAGCTTTGGAAGAGGCCACAGTGAGCCATCTGGTCCAACCTCCCTGATCAAGCAGGGTCATCCCAGAGTACCTGGCACAGAACCTAGATCATATCCCTCTCTTCCCCCTACCTCTCAGTACATCTAGTCAGAAGTGAGATTTTTTTCATATGGAATAAAAAATTTAAAAAGTGGTTCAGATAAGAAACAAAATTTACAATATTTTGCTTTGGTGCTATTGCAATCAGGACTGATCAGGTGTCTTGGAATCTAGAGGATTTGTTCCTTCAAAGAAAAAATGTTCCTGCTTTACACCTCTGCCCTGGAATGGAAAGATATAGAAGAAAATTTTCTATTATCACCTTACAGTGGACCCAACAGCGCTATTCTCACCTACAGTCCTCTTCAAAGGTAGCAAACACCCTGCTCTAGGGCTTTAGTCCCACAGCCTTAACACCTCTTCTAGGTAGAGATAGACTTGCTATACAGTTAGCCCACAATCTATCTATTACAAATGACACTCAAGCTCAGCAAAGCTCCTTTTTCATTTCTTTTGCCTGGTAATTTTAAAGTTTTATGTCTATGAAGTGCATATAAATACACATTTCCAATATTAAGTGAGCATTCTGCTGGTTAATTTTTTCTGGACGTGCATGAAAGTAATAAAACCTAATAACGGCAATGCATGATTTTGATCTAGGACCTAATGGTGAAAGGTATATTTACTAATTTTTTTAATATATGTTACAGAAAGTCAGGCTGACCTTGCACAGGATTCCTTTTTGTTGTTCATACTTTTATTATAAAATTATTCATATTACCAAAGAGTACAGTGAATAATTCAACAGTAAGTTATAACATAAACTGAAAGAATTTTTTTTTCTGGGTAGATGGTGCATTTTCTGTGATTGTGTCTTTAACTCCCGCAAAAATAATAACATTGAAATAGCTGAAATCAGGTCCTTTCTATCATAGAGTTGCCACAATGCAGGTTAATTAGAAAGTAAGTGCAAAAGCAGTGCTGGGGAACACTGAAGGCTTGGTTAGATCTGTTCCCAGCTTTTGGTCCGAGCTCACTAACACACTCCCAGCCACAGCCCTGGAGACAGTGTGGGGTGAGCACTGTAGGCTCTTTCCGTTGAGGAGTTTGGGCATGGCCATGCTATTTTTGAGGATTGAAGAATTTAGGACCATGAGCACAGACCTCTCCAAACCACTCAGCTGTAGTCACAAAGAGAAGTCCTAAACAGTGTTTATTGGTATGGGCACAGCCTGAGCAAGCAGTAATAACCATCTTTCTAAAACTGGAGTGTAAGGACAAAGAAAAGTAAATGCTCCATCTGGTACTGGATAACTGTTATTTTTGTCATAAACAGACAAAATTAATGAGACTGTACGTACTTGCACATTTATGAGCAGAGCAGGTCAGAGAATACTGTGATCTCTCTCCTGAATTGTATCACCTTAGTGTGTTACCTGAAAATGTATCCTTGTTGAAGACAGTCCATCTCTGAAAGCTCATATACTATGCTGAAAAAGTTGCTGTTAACCATGAATTAGTGGTTGAAAATAATCTATTAAGAAAATAGAAAAAAGAAAAGGTCTTAGAAATCCACCGAACTGGTAAGTCTTTTTTTGGTTGTGAAAATCAGAACACAACTGTTGGCAAAACAGGATACCCTTGAAAATGAAAACAAAATGAAAAATCAGCTTTCATTAAAAAGCAACTTACCTACAAACAGAAAGTGATGTGGCCACCACTGGCTACCATAATAATCTGTCAGGAGTTTGTGGGCTGAGGATTAATTTCCTTTTTATCACTGTGTTTAAAAGTATCAAAAATTAAATCTTCTGAATGAATCTCCAAACAATATTCCACGAGGAAAAAATGCACTCACCCTTACAGCAGTAAAGTCATCAACTACCAAGTAAAAAAAAAATTAGCTGCCTCCCTGAGGTCTTTGCCCATCACTGGGGCTTGAGTAGCTTATTCATTTAGGGGTCTTGGAAAATCTTGCTCTTAATCTTGGGAGATTTTTCATAGATATCTCGTAGTACTGAAGTCCTATGCAACTATAAGCAGAAGTTGTTTTCAGAAGTATTAAGTAATGATATTGCTGTAAACAGCAGAAATGTGTTATGATTTCCCCTTTCTTTTTTAGATGCCTCCAAACTACTAGTAAAATATAAGCACAGAAGGGGACTTTGGGATAATGATCCAGGGCTAAAAGAACTCTGACTTTTCCAAATGCTCTATGGCCAATTTCAGTGACAAATAGAAGAGATCCTGCAAACTGCCTCACACATATAATAGTTTTGAATTGCTGGTTGTGCTCACTTGCAGAGGTGAGGGATTCATTTTTCATCTAACCCTTAAGGACATAACTGCATTAGTCTCTCCCTCTCTAATCCAATCAGTGGCACTGTTCCTCTCCTGGGTAAATGGCCACTCTCTATCATTATAAACAGGATTTATGAAAGTTCAGAATTCCTGTTTTCTTTAGGAACTTGTTTCACTGAGCCTTGGGAAGCCTGAGAAAGAAGTGTATGTCAGGGATAGAAAGTTCTTTAAATGGAGATATTCTATCTTAATCTCAATTCCTAATTTTTTTGCCTTAAAAACTCATAAAAGAAATAGAAACAGTCAAGTGTGATTACAATGTACAAATAACCCACAACTAGAATTGAGTAATATATATGTGGGGCTGGTTTCTTAAAGATAACTCTCACTTTTATCTCAGCTTCACACAAGTGTGTCCATTCTTTATTTAATTTCTCTTGACCACATGGAAGAGGAAAACTTCATATCTAGTATTTGATACACGAAAAACTATCCTTAAATGTATAGATGTATATATTTATATAAGAAATTATAAAAACACGTGTGTGTTTTATATACTTATGTATATTTAAGATAGGTATATGGGAGATAGTCTTTTATTGCCTACAGCAAGCTGTGTAGTATGAAATAGTCTGTCAGATGTTGCTCACTCTTACCCAAATCTGTGAAAATGTCTTCTAGAAATATTATAGAAGAGAAAAATGTCACTGAGGAGCAATTAAGGGAGAAATCTTATAAAAGAACTGAAAACCCAAGTATACTGGGGTTTTATATATATATATATATGTATATACCTATATATTTTGATAGGTAACAGATCCTTCATAACAGTTACTCAGTAAAATACTGTAATAAAAGTTTGAATCCACACCTACTTCTGCAAAATATCCTGGTTTATGTTATTGTAACAATACATGCAGTAATTAATTATATTGTTGAATGGTATATATAACATAGGGAAAATATTAGAATCATAGAATCACAAAAGAGAATCATAGAAGCAGTTGGGTTGGAAAGGACCTCTGAGATCATCAAGTCCAACCCTTGATCCACTACCATCACAGTTACTAGATGGTGACACTAAGTGCCACATCCAGTGCCTTCTTAAAAACCTCCAGGGATGGAGAATCCACCACCTCTCTGGGCAGCCCTTTTCAATGTCTGATTACCTTCTCTGTAAAAGGTTTCTTCCTAACATCCAACCTAAACCTTCCCTGGCAGAGCTTGAGACCCTGCCCTCTTGTCTTACTGAGAGCTGCCTGGGAAAAGACCAACCCCCACCTGGCTGCAGCCTCCTCTCAGGGAGTTGAAGAGAGTGATGAGGTCACCCCTGAGGCTCCTCTTCTCCAGCCTAAACAACCCCAGCTCCCTCAACCTCTCCTCATAGGGCTTCTGTTCAAGTCCCTTCACCAGCCTCGTTGCTCTTCTCTGGACCTGCTCCAGCACCTCAATGTCCTTCCTGAACTGAGGGGC
>JAYRBT010000001.1:14481172-14541866 GCA_036023395.1 Myiotriccus ornatus
CTTTCCTTCCCAACTATCCCTTCCCCTTGTATGGCTTGCGGCCAATCCCCACATTATCCCTTATCACTGACCCTTGGGATTTGATGTTACTAGCCGGGATTCCACCCTTGTTCTCGACCCTTCCATATCCCCCAGTATATAAGCTGTCCTTTTGTTCTAATAAACAGCCATTTTGGGGTCATCCGCGTGTGACCGTCTCCTATCCAAAGTGTGTCTCGAGGGTCTCTCCGCGGGGGACCAAAACCCCCCCGCGATACTTAACCACTTGCTTCATATCTATTGCAGATTTATCTTTAAATGAAGTAATATTTTACCAGCATATATATACACACCAATAAATATAGGAGAGAAAAAAAGGACTGCATTTTAAAAACATGAATTCTGATCTCCTGGAATTCATTTTTATTGCACTCCCTGTAGCACAGTGGTGTTTTGCCAGTTAGCCCTCATTCTATATAATTTTTGCTAGTTGTAAAACATAGAACTGTTATTTTCTCTCTCTCTTACAATATTTTTAACCTCCACTTCCTCTTCTCTTTATTTTTCTAGGGTGTTTTTTTTAATTTTTTTTTTTAATACAGAACAAGTCCCAAGAACATCTTATTAGAAACATCTCCCCATCTGGGTCTCACGTGCTGTGAAATATGGTTTAGATTCAAGGAAGAAGATAAATAGTTTTCATTTGTAACCTACAGAAAATGGTTTGTTCTGCTCTGGTAACTGGAAAATCTAAAAAACACTCTAACATAAATTCTTTGTTCCTTCTAATAACAATAGTCATATAAGAGGATGGCTGAGCTTGTATAACCTTCCTGTTATCCATCAAGTCAAATCCTATTAAAGCTTTAATGTTACAGGCACTTAACACTTAAAAGTTGCCTTACCTATGGGATAAAAATGTCTGATATGCCCTCTTGAAATAAAGAATTAAAGTCATCATAACCGTATATTAACAGTTGCCTGCTCTGCTTATCTTTCAGATTGGAAAGTGTGTTCTGGTCATTCTGTAGAAAGCTGCTATTATATATCAAGTACTAATTTCAACGCTTCTGAAGCTTTTCTTTTCATCCACATCCTTCACACTATCCATTTGTAAATTCTTTATCTCCTTCTTCATGAACACTTCTTAGTGCTCATGAATTTGTATTCACAATACTCTTCTGAGGACAGAAGCAATAAGAGTCTCTTTACAGATCAAGAACCAAAGTACAGAAGAATCAAATCAGATTATAAATACATCATTGTGCTTAGGTGTGGTGTTCAATTTTCGTTTGAGGCTATATTGTTAATAGATTAAAAACAGAAATAAAAATGAGAAATAATCCTTCATAGAGGGCCTTTCTTTAAAAAAATCTAACCAAACAAACAAATAACCAGTGTGTAAACAGAACCTTTCCTCTTGTAATATGCATACTTTCTGAACTGGTTGGATTCAGAACTGTTTTTCCAAGTCTTGGAGTCTTGAAGATCTTATTGAAATTGCAATTTACTGAGGGTTATTCTAATATATATATATATATTCCAATATTTAGAGGCATATTATAAAACAGAATAATTATGAATGTAGTTGCAATTGAGCTTGGATCAGTTCAACGAATTCCAGTTAGCTTTGCCAAGAAAATCTGTGGATAAAGCCCTCATGAGAAAAACTGGCAAGTCTTTTCAATGGTTTGATATGGCTGTGGGGGTTTTGCTGTTCTTGATGACTTTCATTTTTATGACATAAATATGGAATCTTTTAGCAATATGTTGAGCAGTGAAAACTGTTGTTTTCAGGACAGGAACACTGGGGAGCCAAAATTTCTCATTTTAGAAAGAAGTAAAACAAAGAAGTCTTGACAGAAATTGTGGAAATCCACAGATAAAGAAAAGAGACAGAAACTTGAGTACAGGAAACTCGTTCACTTAGTCTTTGCAGTATAAGATAAGATGCTCTGTCTTCCTCAGAAAGGGAAGACACAACATTAATCTTGATTCCGTTCAGAAAAACTACAACAAATGTGTGAGAAAATGTCTTCTCACAGTCAAAGAAGCAGAAGTTGAACCCATGTTTTCTAACTTCCTTGAAAGTATTCCTCTACTTCAAAAGAAAATAAACTAAAGAGGACAAGGAAGAGAGAAGGCTGTGTTTGACAACAAGAAACATTTACCTTCAGTCAGAACATTCAGGAGAGTGTTAAATCAGAGATTCCTGATTATTTAAAATTCTTATATATGGAATATTATTCTGAAATAAATTTCCTGTCTACCCTTGTGGAAAAAATATAATCAGAAAAACTGCTTTAGAGTACATTTTCAGATTAAAGTAACTGTCAGAAAGCATCAGAAACTACAACAAGATGGTTTGAGTCAAGACAGTGTAGGAATTTCAGAACTTTTCTACTTGAGAACAGATAAAGACTCTGAACTGTAGATATAAACCAAAGTTTTAACTCATAAAATTTTGCAATATGTAGGAATTAGTGATTAAGTAATGTCTATGTGATATCGCAGTCTCAGTTGAAGCCATAGGCATAATAAAAATAAAATTGACAGAGAATTGGTCAAAAAACGCCACTAACAACCAATTTCCCACATCCTTCTAGATAGTTCAGCACAGCAAAAAATACTGTTGTTTTTTACTTATTTTCAGAAAAAAAAATCCCCAAAGCTGCTTCAAAGTTTAAATCCCAAAGTATGTAGACAAGTGTATCACTTCATATTTAATGAATAAGTATCTTCCATCTTACCCGAGAATGGGTTGTCTACAGTTTTCAATATTTATGCCTGGGAACAAATATTTTCATAAATAGAATAATTATAAGGTCAATATATGGCCAGAAAATATTTCTATGACAGCAGTAATATCTGAGCCCATATTAAGGACCACCACTTCCATGTTCTTGTCCCTGTACAAACAGGAATTAAATACAATTAAAAGTCTGTCCTCCAGCCAGCTTATAGCATATCCAATAAAGCAGTCATTCCCAAAAGACATTTGTCAAGATATAAGGGCTACAAAGTTTTCTTCGCCATCAGATAAAATACACAATTGATTAAAAGTTTCATTCAGTGTTTCTCACCCTTCCTTTTCAGCCCCATGAATGACATTTAATAGCATCAACATATATATGTAACCTTAGATTAAGAAGTAATAAAGTCTGCCCAAATTAATAGTAAACATTTTAGAGGCACGGAATTGCTGTCACTGTGAGAAAACCATTATTGTATAATGTTACTGTACAGGAGAGTGAGGAGACCAGCAGGTGGCATAAAGCAGCTGACTGCAAAACTGGTCGTGGTAACAGGTGCCAAATTGAGATTCTGTCAGATTCTGTCCACTTAGTCCTATAAGAACTTAAGAACAGAAAATCAGCCCAACTGGTTGCATTTTCTGATTATGTTGTGTTTTTCTAGTACCATCATTAATGCATTTCTGATTTAGTAAGTCACAGTAAGGTCTATATAGACTAAGATTATAACAGAGCTGGTTAAATATGATCTAGTGTTTAAATTTTAACATCCAATACCCACTTCTCAGACAGCTGGATTACTGTCACATTTACTAGCTGAGAGGCCCATATGTGAGCATGATAAGCACTCCAAGATAAACTAAATAAGCAATTAAAGCAAGGGACATGAAAATCTCAGTGGCTAAACCTTTAAAGTGATTAGTTTCATATGGTAAATTTATTTCTGAAGGGGCTAATGCAGCATCAAATAGACTAAATGTCACAGTGTTTAAGAAAGCAATCTGGTTGCTAACTGGATTATGTACTCTTTTTACATGCAAATGAGAAAGTCTGTGTTAGTAACTAGGGACTATCTGTAATTATTTGAATAACTGATAGAGGAGATATGACATATTTTCGAGTTTCATGTGATTCTAAAGTATTTTCCCACTGCTACACAAAAAATTAGAATTTTTCTTATGGTGTGAGAACCAACCTGCAAAAACAATTACAACGGTTAAAAAAACATTACAAGAAAAATAATTTTTTTACTAGAATTTTCAAATAATAGGTTATCATATTTAGACTAAAATAAACAAACAACAGATGCCTGGATTGGATTTGAAAACAACTTTGTTAGAAGGTTATTATTAAGAGTGAGGACAATCGGTGTCATGAAACTCAGTTTGAGATGGAAGACTAATATGCTTCCCCTCCATATTTCAACAAGTACGTAGGAAACAAAATATGTTTACATTTATAAAAGATATGCTATCCAGTTTGTTATTTGATATGAAAGCTCTGTAGATAATGTGCTTGCAGGGACTCAATGAAAAGCTTTCCAGTGACCTACAAAACCTTACCACAGGGGCTATGGGCATCCTTGTTTGAAGATAAAGCTCTCTGTTTGTACAAATAGGAATATGCACAAATATAGATATGATGACTTCAGTAACAGTCTAAACAATCAGCAAATCTAACTTAAATATTACTTTAAAAGATTAGTTTTAAACAAAGTGAGTTTACTGATGGCAATACCAAAATTGAACAAGGTTTGTTGATACAATTTCTTGAAAGTCATATTCAGTGTCAGTTCAAGGTTTGTGAACTGTGTAGACAAAACTTAGTTCTAGCTGTGGAACAGACCAAGACAGTAAGACTGAACTCAGGTAGCTACTGAGCGGGGTGGGGACTATTATAGCTGGGACAGCAGCTAGTCTGGGAGAACACAAAACCTTGGAGAGAGATGAGAGTCTCCTACAGGTTTAGGACGAAAATTTATTTTTCTTCCCTCTTACAGATCAGTCGTCCCTCTGAAGACCTCTTTTTCTTTTTTCTCTCTTGATTCCCACTTGTCAGTTAATATCTTTTCTGGGCAACCCCAGGTTCTGAAATCCTTTCTCATCACTGCCCATCTGTGCCCACTCACATCCCTAGTGCTGACACTGTGCGGGCAGCAGGCACAAGCCTGTCTATTCAGAGCCACAGGGCCCCTCATTCTTGTTTGGCACATGCAAAGGACACAGATTTCTGCCTACAAAACACTGTTCTGTATTTTGGCAGTGGTTTGAGCTGGCTCAAGCTGAGGAGTCCTGTTGCCTGTTGGCAGTTGCAGTTTGTTCCGATGGCAAAGGTGGTTAAGGATACACCTTCCAGGGTGGTTTAACACAAAGACCAATGGGCTTTCTTGTTGATCTCCAAAAGGAGCTCAGAGTCTGTGCAACCTCTTAGACACAGAAAATAACATTCTTCACAACAGTTGTTGCTTGTACAGGATGGTCAAGAGCTGTAGCTATAATTACTCAGCAAAGACCCAGTTTCAAGGAAATCATTACTGCAAATAAATACAATCATTCCAGCAGACAATTTTATTTTTCAAAAAGATTACAAATATTTTCAGAGAAGAGTTGTATTTAAAATACTAGATCAGATCTGCAGGCCCTTGTAGCAGCAGTAGCTAACACTGTTTTCTCCAAGTTTGAAGTCAAACAAGAGAAGAATTAAATATTTAATAAATTGGTGAGCCATGCTGCCGCAAATAATATCTCACTCCAATAACTGAGAAAAAAAATGACATTATCTTATTTTGGAAAGCAGTTTGAAACAGTAGATTTAGTTTCATAAGCCCAGTGACAGAATCATTGGTCAAAATGTGACAAGAACTTTAAAATAAATATTAAATTAGCTAAGTTGAATTACACTTTTTCTTTAAAAAGAAGTTCCTTCCTTCCTTCTCCTTCCTTGAGAATAAAAAATAAGCCCCAATATTGTCTGTGGAAAAAATATTTATCTCTGGAAAAGTAGAGTACTATTACATTGGAAGGGGTAATAAGCAGAAGCACCACTGTCAGAGTGCAATGCTGTCAGCCAGTGTTCTTGCAGCACCCACTAGTGAGGAACAGCCTCCAGCCAGCTACACAGTCTGAGCTACAGAGCTGGGAAATGTTATCACTACAGAAATCCTTGCATGCCAGAGAAAACCTATAGACTTCCTTGGAGTCACTCTACTGATACATCTGCATTACAGCCTAATCTAATTTTGGTTGTCAGCTCTTGTCCAAGACAAAAAACACAGTCTGAGTTACAAATTGAAGTAGATTTCTGTTTTGTCACTGTTACAAGACAAAGAAATGCTCTTTGTCCTTACTGCTTTGTTATTTCATTAAAGCATCTGACAAGTACAATTGGGAAAATGTCATTGAAGAGACTGCTATGATTCACGTAATTGCATTATGTGTGATTTCCAGACTTGAAAAATTCTCACTTTGGAATCTACAATCCTGAAAGTAGCAAATATCTCAAAGGTCATTTCAGCTGCACATTACACTGGCAAAATGCAGCCATGTTCCTTCCCAGTTGCAACATGTATCAAGAATCTTTGGAAACCAAAAGTGTACTGTAAAAATTTCAACATCCTTGAGTAGGATAAGTGTGCCTTATATACCTTAGAGGGGCATAACCTCAAAGGTGGTGCCTGGACAGCAAACTACCAGGGTGTCACAGCTCATAAAATGGCTCCATCCTATTTCCATGTTAAGGCGCAAACAATCAATGGTCTCTTGCTTCCTTTCTTCCTTCTCCCCAGCTCCCACCAGCCAGCAGAGGTATCAGCAAGATGTCAGCAAGACTTCTGGGAGAGAATTGCACACACCCTCTGCCTGCCTTCTCAGTTGGGATCACCAGGATCAGCACAGCCTATGTACCATCCATATGCAACCACTCACCGCCACCACCCACCTACAGTAGTTAGAAAAGAGGCATAAATATACACACAGCAGTATTATATGCTTACTGGAAACATCTCTTACTGAAAACATGTCTCAGAATGGGTCAGGTTGGAAGGGACCACAGTGGGTCATCTGGTCCAACCTCCCTGCTCAAGCAGCGTCGTCTCAGAACACATCGCACAGGATGGTGTCCAGATAGTTCTGGAATATCTCCAGTGAGGGAGACTCCACAAACTCAGTGGGAAATCTGTTCCAGTTCTTTGTCATCTGAACAGCAAAGAAGTTTGGGTGGAACTTCCTGTACATCAGTTCCTGCCTCTTGTCCCATTGCTCGCCATCACCGAGCAGAGCCTGGTCCATCCCCTGACACCTCCCTGCAGATACTGACAGACATGGATGAGGTCTCCTCTCAATCGTCTCTTCTCGGGGCTGAACAGGCCCAGGTCCCTAAGCCTTTCCTCATAAGAGATGTTCCAGTCCCTTAACCACATCTGTAAGTCCTTCACTAGACACACACCAGGAGTTCCACGTCTCGCTTGCGCTGAGGAGCCCAGAATTGGACACAGCACTCCAGATGTGCCTCACTAGGGCTGAGTAGAGGGGCAGGATCAGCTCTCTGACCTTCTGGCAATGCTCTTCTTAATGAGCCCCAGGATTTCATTGGCCTTCTTGGCCATAAGAACATGCGATTAGTTCATAGACAGCTTGCTGCACATCAGCACCCCCAGGTCCTTCTCTGCTAAGCTGCTTTTCAGCAGCCCCCAGCCTGTGCTGGTGAATCAGAAAACTTCTGCCACACATTAACTGAAGTCTTGAAGCTCAAGCAGTTTAGTCTACCACTAAAATTGCTGGTTTAGTTTGCTTAACAGGCAATAATGCTTCAGCTCTTGCTATATGATCTCATCAGTAGCACCATTGTGTATTATTAGCTTGTCACACTTACTTGTTTGTGTTAGTAGCGACATGACAAAAAGTAAATAGAAATTGCCTGACTCTGGTCAAATCAAAAAATGTGTGCATTTTAAATTTGTGAATAATGCACTTTATCTGTCTGTCTAAGTTGCTTCAAGACATATTTATATAGTTCCTGTTACTGAAAGGAATGGAAGTCTTTCCGCCCCTTCTGAGTGATAATTTCTCAGTAATACAACAGGTCTTCTCCTCATTCAAGGGGAAAAAAAAGGTGCTTTACTACGATAAATAGAACTAGGTCCTGAAGATTTCACAATAACTAGACTTGATCTTTGACAAAAACAAAAAAACATAGAAGAACACACCCCAAAAAAGCTCAGGAAAACAACACAAAACCCGTTGGAACAGTGCAGTAACGACCCCACCTTCTCCTTGTACAGTGTTGTTAATAAATGCCATGGTTGCAACACCAAAGCCTATAGACAGAGCACTTTAACAAAACACAGTGAGGCACATTCTCTGATCCGAAGGATACACAAGCTCAGCAGCGCAGTCTCCAGTGGGATCAAAGGAATGTTTGACAGAGAAACCTCTCTTCTGACAATATTGTTTGATCTATGTCTCAAGGACAGAAAAGAAATGTTATTTCCATTTTCATGCTGCCATAGAGGAGCTTGCTAGAAGGACATTCTCATAAACAAAGTGCTGCAGACCATGCTCTCATGCAGCTCATATTTTTTCCTCTTTTTCAGGGTAGGTGTAGCTTATAATACCAAGTACTTTCTGGTGAGGTGAGGGTGTAGAGGAGTCCAGTAGTCATAAAACCCACACATCTTTGGGAAATTCTCAGTAGCTATAGCAACTTGCTAGTTCTGAAAAAGAATATTATATGTTTGAAAATGCCTGAAAAATATATAAATGTGTCTACTTCCTATTACCTATGAGTGGAATCAACTAAGTCTTTAATTTGTGATAATGAACTTTTGGCTTTTCATTTTGATTAGCAGTGTGGTATTGATAAGATGATTTCAGCTATACTTCCAGGGATAGTTGAAGGGGTTTGGTTGCTTTAACTACAAATTGTGCCTCAATATCCCCCAAATTGGCCCATCACTTACATATTTTTTGGTCATGTAAAATTTATGATCAGGCAGTGCATCATTACTTTTCAATGTTAGAAGCAACACAGTCAATCGAAGTAGTAATTTCTGTTTAAAATTTAGTAGTCCACTCAGAGTAGTAGATCAACTGGTACCTTTGACAAGTAGAAGATTCATAGGCAAAGTCCCTGATCTACATTGTTCAGGTCCTATTTTCGCTTCCCCCCTCTCCCTCTTTCTCCCTCTCTCCATTTTTGTTTAGAAAAAATTTTGTCCTGAACCTGAGAAGACCTCCACATGATTTTTTTATCAGTGTGACATCTTTCTGCATACAAATGGTGTTTTTTTTCAGTAACTGGTATTTCCTATGATAAAATTGTTTTGCTGAAAAATTTCAAGCAACTCTGTTACTGGATTTCAGTTAACCAAAATCTCTGATTTAAAATTATGCTTACGAAACTAATCAGAGCTTAATAACAAATGTGCAGATGAACTGTCAGAGCTGGGTGAACAATTCAGGGCACAGAGAGAGAGTTGATTAATTTAGCTCTTAATTGTTAGTAAATTATTCACAAAGTAGTGTTGATTTTAGAGTTGGGTTTTTTCATTATTGAGAACTATGGAGCAGTTCAGTCATTAGAGACAACAGTCTGCTCTTGCAAGATATTAGTATTGCCTATCATTGCCAGAAATAATTCTATGCCCTACCCAGATCCTGCTCTCTCTTTATTCCGAAGAATTAAAGATATGCAAAAAGTTGTAAAAATAGAGAAAGATGATTTCTGGGGAGCAGGGCGATTCTGCGCTTTGTGAAAACACACAGCTGAGCACACAAATTTATTATGGCCTGGGGATCATTCTCCCTCTGTTGGCTCTTGTTGGTTTATGCTTCTCCCTGTTGCCTTTCTTTCCTTTTTCTTTGTGTTAGGTGTTTTGTTTGGGTTTGTTGCTGTGGCTCCTGTCTTTTGGTCTCTGTATTGCAGGGCTCTCCAGAAGACTTGGTTACAGGTGGAACAATTTATGAAATCAAAGTTTGTATAGTAAGAGTAAAAGATGCACTTCAATGAAAAAAAATTGCTTCCATCTTGTGTCATACAATCCAAACGTAGAATGAAGACATTTAGGAGATTTTCGTTTAATCTACTGACTGAAAAGCTGCAGTGTGAAGAGATACATTCCTGATGCAACATCAGCAGTGTGATAAACAGATTTTCTGCATCTGACAATGGGTATCACCATCTAGAGAGAAATGTGTTAACCACTGATTTTCCCTGGCCTTGAAATCAAGTAATCCCTCCTCAGCTGCATTTCTGGAATAAGTTACTTCTTCTGTGTGCATTTTATGAAACCTGAGGTACTTGCAAACCAGCACATGAGTACAAGAGTGCAAGTGGCAGTTGCTTTGTATATATAAAACAGAATTCATGACAGAGTAATGGAAAAAAAAAGTTGTTTTTAACGAGCAGAAGTCAGCAAAATAATGTGATCGGCAAAAAACACTGAGAAAAATGTTTTGACAATAGGCAACAAGATGGCTGTACAGTCATGCCCACAGCATATGATGCATGTTGTATTTTGGAATTGTTCCAGTAATCAAAGAAGCAAAATCATTTTTCCCCAGACTTTTGTAAGCATAATCTCATACCCAGCACTCAAATCTTGAGTGTTGTCAAATCTTATCACAAAATAACCTTTCACCTACTTTTAAGCATTCGGGTACCAGAATATTTAAAGTATTCAACAAGTACTTTGTAAAGCCTGTCAAAAGGGAAGTAAAAAACTATATTTCAATGCATTCATCATTGTTTTCTTGAACTCAGCATTCTCAATGGATTTCCCCTTATTTCCCAGAGAGAAAAATTTATCACAATGTTATGGTCTCCTTTCACATTAAATTCAGAGAACTGATTATTCAAGTTTTAGTAGGTCTAAAATCTTGGATGGGGACCTTTTGCACAATCTCTTACGAGCTTGGACACAGCCAAGATCAAACTCTGTATTTGGAAAATCAAAGAAGAATCCAGTTCATCAGACATTTGTTTCTATTCATTTTATGAATGACCTATAAATTTTGTCTACAAAAAGCAATTTAGTAATTATTATAACAAAACAGAGGGAATTACAAATTCAGCCTGACAATTGAAGCTGATTTGCAGTGCCACAGGAAAATTAAACCAAATCCTGAAGTGCACTGAATCACTTTTTAGTCTTGCCCCTTTTCTTACTCAGTTTTCCTCAGGTTTGGTTAGCAAGGGGAACTACCATTAACAACCTTGTATAATTGTCTTTTTTCCTCTGATAATTCTCCTAAAATATTTGCATTTGCCAAGGATAACTTAGATAGTATTATTCTGTGGCAACTCTGTCACCAGAAGTCCTTTGGCTGTATTTTAGAAAGAACTCCTGAAAATAATAATCAAGAACTTTGTAATTTTGGATGTAAAATTTTATTGTCTCTCAGCAATTTAGAAGCATTTTCTCCCTCCAGCAACTATGACAACATTTGACAACACAGACTCCAGCCTAAAATTCATCAATATTTGAGGACAGTGACACATCTCTGACAAGAATCATATGGACCTATACCATACTCCAGAGTTTGGTTGTGATAATGAGGTATGTTGTGTCTCAATGTATTCTTGACTAGTGACAAAAAAGCTCCAGGATTAAACAGCAGGACAAACTTCAGAAAGCACAAGGAAGTTGTAGCAGTGGCTCCACATCTCTACTCAAAGATAGAAGAACAAACTACCAGTGGAAGATTAAGCTGCAGCTGCTTGCGTTCACAGTGATTTAATTGATTTATTAGCTAATTAAGCCCCTTCACAATCTGGTCAAAGATTTATAATCATGTTATCCCCTGTAAAAGTACAGGTGAAGAAGAAATTTCCTTCAGGATTTTATTTTTCAGAAGTGAAGAAAACCCTAGCCTTTCTCTCCATACAATCAGGAAAAGAAAATCACTGTTCAGCCATGAATGCCTAGGGGACCCATCCTTTAGTTAGAATTTCATGAGAGAAAGCAGAGAAAGTTGTCATAGCCTATAGCAAAATTCATTTGGGTCAGTTTATGTAAGTGCTTTTTTGAGGGAAGGCAGACAGGCATACCTTCCTGTGTGACCTCCTCAGAAGGAGTGCTACACAGGCAAAGGACAAGGGAGTCAAGGTGCATGGCTTCTCTCTCCTTCTGTGAACTGTGCAGGGCAAATCTATCCAGGAGGGTTCGCAGTGTGCTGATCTATGTGGGGACCAAGGCTCATTGAGCTGGGTGTCCACAGTGCCAAATACTCTATATTCAGGCTGCAACAACCCTGCAGTGTCCTCCTGAGCTAAATGCAAGGAAACCATCTGCTTCCTGATGCTGTCTGTCCTCACCTTGATATCCACTTACAGGGATCGTAGGGCAGATGTAAATCAAGCCATGCTTGTAGAAGGAAAAGATCCTCAGAATGAACTTTTCAAATGTGCTTGTACATTGACCTACAAACTGCTGAAAGATATCTGTGACTTGCTGGGTGAGGAGTAAGAGATGCTGATGTTTCTGCAGTGCTTTGAATTTCACGGGTTAAGACTGCCATCTGTTGTCTCTCATGCTGCACTCGTGCAATCTTTACTGCACGAGTTATTCTGAACAAGTTCACATCTCTGTTCAGCAAATATGTAAAGAACAGAGCTCTTGGCGTGCATGCTTTTCTTCAGTTTTCAGGCTTTTCCGTTAAAGATAACAGACAGATATACTGATGAAGAGCACATTCTTGGCATCTGCAATATTTGTTAATTTTTAAGCGCACACATTCTTTGTAGGACAAAGCCTTATGGGTACTTTTCTTGGGATGGAAGGTTTATTCAAGAATTATATAAATGTACCAGCAAACAAAATGAAGTTAATTTATGTTTCAGTCATCTATAAAACAGACATGAGGAAAACCATAGCTGAAAATTATGCTTTCCCAGGGCATTAATAAGAGATTACACATATCATCTGGATTTCTTGAAATGAAACCTGAAAGCAACCTACTCAAAATCCAAACAGCAATTAAACACAGCTTTGGGGGGAAAACAGTCTTGATAACTGAGCTCTGCAATATTCATTTCATGGACCAGATTTTGTCCTAAAGAATATTCAATGCAAGGGAAAAGATCACTAATCCCCCTTAGACCCTATTTATAGAGGAGCACCTATTGAAGCAAAGGGACAGATCTGGCACAGGAGGCTTGAACCCTGTGCATCCCTCTACAACTTTGCGGGTGGCTGAATTGCACCTACCGGCTCGATGAGAGAGTTTTGACAGGGAGTTTTCCCCAGAGACAGAGCTGGAACAGAGAGCTGACACTCACCACACACTCTGAGTGCCAGCAGCAGCAAGAAGTCCTGTCAGCTGCTGTACAAACTATTAATCTGAGGGGTTTCATCTACCATATAATTTAATGCACGTATTTCACAACGTTGCCATGAGCTTGATATATCCTTGCTTGATAATTAGATAGCAACATGAAACACTGCTTAGCTGTGAAATAGCCAATTACATGACACAAGACTGCAGCATTTAGTGTAAGCTATGAGACAGGTTCTTTAGTGTATATCAGCATTCTGCTGAAAACTGTGGACTTGCATACAATAGCTGAGGAGCTCTCTAAGTATTTTTGTGATCAAAAATAATGCCAACTTATCCAATTATGCTATAAGTTGAAATAAATGTTGTCAGATAGACTGCATATAAACCTGTGCATGTGTGTGGCCACTATGCTGTGTGAAAGGCACAAAAGTGGATTTGTATGACAGGGACAGATACCAATGAGATTAAATTGGTCAGCTTACTTGTACCTGTAAAACAAACACGTAGCAACGGTCTATTCTTGCCTGTCCCTCAGACATCAATAATATCATGTGAAAGAAGAAAGAACCTAAAAAGGTTCTGCATACACAACCTCCCAAGATTTTGGCTAAACAATGTCTAGAATTCAGTTTCATTTCACTCCTTCTTTCTGCTATATAAAATAAAGGCGAAACAGAAAATCCCTAGGTATAGACCAGGTTCCCACTGTGCTGACTACGAAAGGACAGTTCTCATACACGAATGTATACAACCTATGTAGGAGAACGAAGATGACAGAGATGCAAGGAAAAAGCTGAGGTTAGTGCCTTTAAAACAATATCATGGTACAACTCTGGCCTTGGTGGGCTTTGGAAAAAAAGGCAGTACAGTCTCACCAGTTTCATTTGCTGCATCAAGACCCTTTTCTTGTACTTTTACGACTTTCATATACTTAAACAAGAGAATAACTTAGACCGCTTGAATTATCCTACCATAATAAACACGACTGCAATAGTTGTTAAACCAATTGTTCATCTTTACAGTACCAGAGCAAGAAAAAATGCAGCACGACCAGATGATGTGCAGTTTGTGTTCCAACACAAACTTTGCTTTGGAAAAACTGAGAAGTAAAACCTTTTTCTGTTGTTATTGTCAGCAGAATTTTAAAGTAATTACTCTGTTTCTATTTGCAATTATCATTAAACTTGATGAAAACAGTGAAATCTATTATAAGATTTTCCATTATAATAAATATTTGCCAATTTATAACATTATATGGATGCATTTCTCTTGCTGAAATTAATCTTTGTCTTCAGTTTTTTTGGTTGTTGTTTTTTGGGGTTTTATTGTCCATATTTTGGCAGTTACAGAAAAGCTACTCTGTCATTACCAAGAAAATTCTCTTTGTTTACAAAAATTTATGTTGGCTATGGCAATGATGGGTTGATAAGAAATTTCTAATGGACTCACTGATGTAATCATTGTATCTGATCCTTGAGATTGCAGTGCCTACAAACCATCCATCTATGAATGCACCATTTTTGTACTGCAATCAAGCACTTTCCATTACAGAACTGCAGAAACAGAAAAGGACTTTTCCTTCAATTTGATCCTACTGATTATTAAGCTAAATATCAGACCCAGGAGAAGTGATCCCAACTTTCCTTTGCTCCTGGTATCCCCCCTTTCTGCATTCAGTCAACATGAACAAAATATTACAATGAAAAATGCATCTAGAAATTGAGCTGTAGGTCAGATTAATTCAGCTTGGATAAATTACAAACATTTATTATTTTGGGGTTATTTAGTTTTTTGAGGTTTTACTCTGATTCTAGTCTTATTAGTCAATCTTTTTATAGAGAGACACAGTTAATCCTCAAAAATATCATGAGTTATAAATCACCATTTTCTGTTAAATTCAAAAGTGCTTTTATCAGTTCAAAAAGCAGTGATGACTCACACTTGCTTTAATTTCTTATGAAACTCATTTTTGTGTTTTCAACTTAACATTTTATATTTATAATGCAATAAGTGAGAACCAAAGAATATGGGAAACACTTGCATGCAAAAATCCTTAACTGGGCTTCTATCCCTTATTTTACCTACGTTATACATGTGTTCATCCCCAAATATTATTGCCAATATATGGTCAGAACATAAGCATGTTCCATGGACAGAAAGATAACTAATTTACCCTTACATCAAACCTATCTCAACAGTTATAACCTTGTGACCATAGCTAAATTACTATTACCGCCTAACATTCCAGGTGGATTATGAAAATGCCTGGTTACAAAACATTGTTGATATCTTATCTACACATTTAAGCCTTACAAGCTCTTTCACTTTTATACTCTATTCCCCAAATAGCACTACTGTCTTCAAGGTAAAAAAAAAACAAAAACAAAAACAAAAAAACCCAAAACCCAACAAACAAAACCAATGGCTATAGCTGAACTCATTACATGCGTAACAGAGGAGTTTCTAATTAACTAGCTCACTTAAGGGTCTGTTTTTTCCCTTCCTCCATTGTTTCAAAATAAATATTTTCATTGTGCCCAAGAAAAAGAAGCAGCACTAAGGAGGGGAAGAGGACGCCAAAGCAGAAGATTCAGTCAAAAAGAGAATCAGTCTGGGGACAGAGAAGAGGGAGAGGAATAAATGTTTCCTGCTGTGAGAAGGTGAGGGCTGGATGTAAATCCACCTCAGGTCCCTTGGGTGGTCTATAATCAGGTTCAATAAAACATGAACATTTGAATAATCTGACCTGTAGTCATTCAAGATTAAATGAAATGCAAATGAAAACACTAAGTAAAAATAGTTTGCTTTCTGTGCAAAACTCCTTTTGTACATGTCTGGAAGGGGCTTGACATGCACATAATATAAGTCAGTATAAATTAATGGAATATTCTAATTTTATTTTTTTTATTTTATTTTTGAATGAATCATCATACCTAATAATGAACTCTAGAATCAATACTGTGACATGGAAAATTACTTTTTAAGTCTGTAAACTATAGAGTTATAATTTCCTTAACATTCGTGTAACAAAAGCCCTCAAGAACAACTTTCATCCAAGATCCATTATGGTTAGGAGTAGGCAAGCCTACTATAAATGCTTCTGCTCTGAAGAGATTATACAACATTTGCAATTTAAGTGCAATCCCTTTTGTACCAGCAATTCGTATTTATTCTTTCTTGGTAACAGATTTTAGATTTCTTCTTCCCTCGGAAGAACATTTTAAGCTACTACACAGGCAATATTTCAAGAAATTATTTTATTTTAATCATTTACAAACTGTTCAGGATGTATTCCTGGTCTGCATCCATACTTTCTAATGTCATATTTTAATGGAAAGTGAATTATTTCAGCAGCGCTGGTTGAAATACTCTGGACAAAATAATAATTCTCAAAAAAATATGTTCACCATTAGCCAACTACTGCACAGAGATACAAGCTTTGACAGAGACAGTGATGTGAATAAGGTTTTCGTTTATATGAAAAGCAGCCATGACAGTTTTGAGACAATCATTTCTTAAATAATTTTGCATTTTTCTATATTTTTGTCACTAAATAAGAATAAAAAAACATTTATAATTTCTACACTGTGTTACCATATTTAGCAATTGAAATAAGAATTTTATATATGCCAATACTTCTCTAGCATTACAAAAGTGTGAATCAAGTCTTCCCACATCAATATTTTTCACAGCAGTGTGGCGATTTAGGAGTTGATTCCATAAAAATTTTGTCTTTGTATATAACTTTAGCTCCAATGAACCTATAAAATTCTTGTTCTCAGTTTTGTTTATCACAGACTCATAGAGTTGTTTGGACTGGAAGGGGCTTAATGCCAACCCCCTTGTCATCGGCAGGGCACCCTCCTTTAGACCAGGCTGCTCAGAGCCCTCTCAAACCTGGCCTTGAACACTTAGAGGGATGGGGCAGCCACAGCTTCTCTGGGCAACCTGTGCCAGGGCCTTACCACCCTCACAGTAAAGAATTTCAATGTAATACCTAATCTAAAATTTAGTATTTTAGGTTATGATTAATTTTAATTTATGATTAACTAAAACCTAAAACTATTAAAAACTAAATCTATTATTTTTCCTCGTAAAGCTGATCTCATTATGTAGGTAGACATTTTCCCTAGAGAGTGATTACTTTTTCCTCATTCAAGTTCTTGCCATTTTTTTTTCCATGGGTTCTGGTTTTATGTGTGCATGTGCATGTCTGCAGGAATGCAAACACAGACTTTGTTCTATAGCAAAATCAATGCAATGAAAGCAACTACACAGTCATTAAGCCTGTGCAGAAGCAACCAAGAATGACAGAAACAACCACCAAAATATCGCTGGAAAGCAGGCAGGCCATGGAAGAGTGACTCTAAATCCTGCTAAAGGAGCTCGCTAACCCTGCTGCAGGAACGCTTAGAGGGGAAAACTTCAGTGTCAACTGGGGCTTTTCATGTTCAAAGAGAGACTATGAGAAGTTCCACCCTTTGTACACAAGTGGATTGGTGGACAAAGACACACTTAACACTGTTCTGACCCATCCTGTGACTGCTGGGGTGTCTCAGCTGACACTAAGCCCAGCTCAGGCAGGACTGGCAAAGCTCCCTCTCCTTCAGCCAATGGAGAGGAGAGTGGCTGAGCAAACAGATGGATAATCTGACTCTTGGACAGAGATGTGGTTTGACTTGGGGTCTTTGCAACTGTGTGTTACCTCTTCCTCACTGATGGTTGCAAAGCAAAAGCTGGGACCAAAGACCCCTGTTCTCTGCCTTGCCTTTCATTGGAGAATTTCCAGCAGTCTGCTCAAGGTCCCAGCATGAACACAGTTACTCATCCTGGAAATCTGTAAATAAGCATTACAGAAAATGACAGCTGGGGGAGAACGTTTCTCGTGTTTGCAGTCAGATACAATTTTTATTTATTAACCCCAAACAAAAACAACAAAAACAAACATACACACAAAAAAAAAAACACATACACCAAAACAATAGTTCCTTTATTTTGTTTTTTTGCTTGGATTTTAATTTTCTAAATCTTTGAACCTCCATTCTGAAAGAGACATCTGTGAATATTTGAAGAGCACTCTTCTTATTTTCACATTCTATATTGTAACACGTGTCACTGAATACATACTAGGGGAAAGAGCCCAAACTGGTGCAATATCTGCTGAAATTGAACAACACAGTTTTGACAACAACATGTTTTGCATGAAGCCTAACACCAAAAAAAGACAAAGAAGAATTTGAAAACTGCAAACATCAGTCCTATTGTACTGAACCATTGAGAAGAAAAAAAGAAGAGGTACAAAATTAAAATTTTCAAAGAAATAAAAAAATGCAACATTTTGCATTTTGAAATTTATGAAATTCATGCAACTTCTCAAGAATTACAGTTAACATTGTTATTGTATTTCTCCTCCAGGTCTGTGCTATAGGAATTACTCTGTGAAAATGAATTTTATTAAATTAAATATACTCATAAAATGCACCTGTTTGGTGAGCAATGTTATTTTCCACCTCTCAGCTGTAGGTACAAACTAGACAAAAAAATCAACTCCATTTCTCAAGTCCTATTTGCCCTGCAGCACAATTAATTTATTCTGCCTATAAGCATTTATATTGCAATCTACTTGAAATTAAACAGAACTTTTTGTGTAAAATATTAAAAAAGTAAACAAATTCTGTAATGACCAGATAAAACCCCTTTATCTAGACTGAATTACAAAGCACAGTGTGATCATCAACTGTGGCAAAAGCTACCTGAGATTTTATACATAATCCATATGTACTATGAAATATAATGAATACCTTGGAACATGGTACTGGAAACTCAAAATGGAGGGGTCCTAACCATTAGCTAATTATTTTCCACTAGTGTTTTGACAGTGTCATTAATATTTAGTTAAGCATGACCACTGGAATGTTTCATACAGGTTACTCACAAAGAATAATTTCTGGATGAAGATCTCCAAATTCTCTCTGTCATAACTGAATAATATTAGACTTCATTAGAGGTTAATTCAAAGTGGAATCCTAAATTCACTGGCCTGTGATATATTTTGGTGAGGAATTATGCAAAATATTACTGAAGGAGGTATGCTGATATTTATGACTATTCTGAACAATTTTAATGCATTAAAATATAATCGACTTCACACGAAGAAAAGAAGTATAACAAATAATAGGAGATTGGAATTCTTACTTTCTTCACCTTCTTTTCCTCTCTGTCAAGTTTCCTCTTTGTTTGTTTGTTTTTATTTGTAATGTGAGTCATATTAACAGATGGATTGCCTCAAGTTTTACTACTCTATTTCCATTTCTGGATTAGTACTAAAACTATGTATGTGAGAAAACAACAAAAGAAAACATCAGGGAAAAAAGAACCATTTCTATGGTTCAACAGCTTTTGATGTGACAGTTTAGCATGTTTATTCTGTTTACTTATATGTTAATGTAATTGATCCTGAATCAACTAATGTAAAAAAAAAAAAAAAGAAATCTGACCAAAATTTTCAAAAGGAAATTTTTCTGTCTTTTCTGTCTGTTCCTCTTACCAAATGGTCCTACATGGAAACCAACAAATGCAGATGCCTCGCAGCAGCCTTTCCCTGCTGTCCCGGGCACAGCACCAGCAGTGTCTCTGTTCTCAGCTGAGCGGTGGTTCTGTGTACAGGGCTTCCTTAAGCAGAAAGGCTCAGGAAAGCTGTGACAAATCAGCTGAGGTTAGAAGTTAATATACTTTCCTTTTCTCTCTCAGAAATTAACTAAACCTGGTTTAGCTTCATTTTACTAATGAATGACCATGTCCATACTGGAGGCTAATACACTTTCCTGTACATGAGCTACATTCACATCTTCGGCCGATTATTTCTACATCTCATCTTGCAGAGGAGCACTGAAGAGACTGGCAGTTCCCTTTTCTCTGATAACTGAGCTTTCTACAGTGGACTTTTCTTATTTCTCTCTCGCACAGTTACTGCATCTCCTAAATATAGATACATTAGGAAGAAATTTTTTACAGAGAGAGTAATCAAACATTGGAATGGGCTGCCGGGGAGGTGTTGGATTCACCATCCCCAGGGGTTTTTAAGAGGAGACTGGATGTGGCATTTAGTGCCATGGTCTGGTAACCACGGCACTGCTGGACTTGGAGGTCTTTTCCAAGCCAGTCAATTCTATGACTCTATGATAAGTGGCTCTTTCTACTATTTTTCTGCAGCGCATTCCTAAATTCTCTCATTCCCAGTGAACTCAGACAACAGATTATTCCTCTGTTCTTTTATGCAGAATATATAAGTCTTTACTGATCTTTCATGAACACAGATTCACAAAATAGTGTGATTTACCAGTTCAGTACTATATGTCTGATCATTTTCAATAAGGACTTGCACAAACCAGATTCATGAATACATTTTATTGAAGCAACAGGAAACCAGGTTCTGGATTGAAGGTGATAAATTCAGTCACTACAGTTTTAATATGTATCTCTACAGAAAGTATTGTGAGAGAGATCTGATAGCAAGATACATGTATATATTAAAATGAATATTCCCTGGTGTGTTCCAACACAGTTGGAGGTGCAAAGCTCACCTAAAGACATCAGAAGAGGAGCAGAGACACAGTGCATCAACCAGTTCCAAGCAGGCAGAGGTGTTTTCCCTCTCTTTTTTCCTTCTTTCTTTTTTTTTTATCTCCTCTGACTGTTTCTGACCTGAAAAAAAAAACCTTTTATGTTATAACTTTTGGCCCTTCACAATGTGATGGAACAGTCAATCATACATTGTAGGTGGGTTTTGGGACTTTGGGCATACATGTATTACATGTCTCATGTTCTTCCTCATTTGCACTTCAAAAGGTGCGAAAGTTACTATATAAACAGAGCTTAATAAGGGTCTCAGTTACCTTTGGTCAGAATTTGTAGTTGACAAAAGATGTAAAATAATCACTTTGGTCCTCCTCCAGCCACTGAGGCAGCAGTAAATGTTCTCTGACCTTCACCGGAGGGTCTTTGTGCACATCCTTATCTCCTGAACAAACCAGATTTATAGCAAGGGTTGCTTTTACCAGTGAAGGGAGTGTGTTTATTGGCTTGTACAGAGGTGCAGGTGCTCCTCTGCCCCTCACTGAAGCAGCATTGGACCATGAGGTTTACCTTTACCTCCAGGCATCCTTAAGTTGTGAGACCTCTCTGGAGCCAGGTGCAAGACAAGGGAGAGGCCCAGCTCAAGATTTTCTCAACTAAACTCATCAGTTCCTCACCGACATAAAGCCACAGTGTAGCACTGAGCATTTCCCACGCTCACCTCCATAGTACTTAGAGACACTTTTCAGCAGAACTCCTGCCTGCTCATTCCATCCTTCACTAAATCAAGCATAACATTTTGCATATTTCCTTTTCTGAATTGCGTTGTATTTACCTTGAACAGTTTCTTCAGCTTGCCTGTTTTCTGAAGCAGAGTTTCCCAGACTTTTTTTTACCTCACAGATGTTCCAACTAGTAGTAAGTGGGACATCCAAGTGAGCCCTGCATGACAGACTTCATCAGGCAGGTAATATCTTTCTCTTCAACACATGTACCATTCAAGGCCTTAATAATGCACTGCTTGTAAGAGCCTTCATAGCAAACTTTTGCTTCTGAAAATTGAGGAAAAACCAGGAGAGAAGCATCTTTGTGGCTTGTTGTGTCTTTGATACCTTGCTTATTTTAGTTTCCTAGTACTAACAAACTGGTCTAACTTTGCTCCTGAACACTTATGTTTGTCCAGATAAGAGAATATTACTAAGAACTAAGGAAAAAGAACAGAACTGATGAATCTTTTACCCCTTTATATATGAGGAAGGAGTTGGGATTCACATTAAAACAGAGTAAGAAATTTCAGGGATGGTGATATTATAAAAATAGCAGAAAACACATAATGCAGTTTTCTGAGATTCTTGTCATATTGATTTTAAAACATAGCTAAAAACCTGAATTCAACCAATCTCATTGTCTTTTGCAGGTTAAGTTTCACATTGACTCCTCTTTTGGGGAAAAAAAAAAAAAAAAAGAGTATGAATTATCATAGCCCAGATGGAGACTTTGACTTTTTGTTCCAGTAATGAATCTGCTAACATTTCTTAGTTTAGAAATACCTGTGACCATGCCATGTAATGTAGCATATTTTAATCAAAATAAATCCTGATCAGCGGATTGATAAGGTCTTTATTAAGAGTTAATGTTCTGTGCTGATAATAAAATCACCTTCCAGAGAAAAAGAGATTAGTATAGATAAAATGTTTCACGGAGTTAATACTAATTTGATTTATCAGTTTAATTTGTTATTACTTCAGTTTCATATCCTTTGTTGTACGAATCCTGCCTACTCTAACGTATAATCCTTAATTGCCATTTAATGTCTGATTTAAGATTGTGTACATCCTTCAGAATGTGTTAATCTCATTAATTTAATTAATTAATGATAAATAAATTATAAGAACCTGGTTAATTAAAAATTGTAATGAATAAGTACAGTGGTGTGATTTATCATGCTTCTGAGAGTATCCCGTTGGAATCAGTGAAAAACACATGTCCATACTATAAGTAGCATAATTTTGTGACTGTGGGTAAAGTAACTTGGAAGAAAAAAGTTGTAAAGTGCTGGTGGTTAAGATAAGAGATTGTTTTTTTACAAGAAGTAGGCATGTGCTTGCACTAAAAATTGTGATCATAGTGGATGACCTTGTTATTTTTTGAATTTCTGCAAACTTGTATTATGTTTTCCTCTCAACTTCCTGACATATCTAACATCATTACTTTTTTTTTTCTACCTTGTCAAGAATGCAATTCACATTACATTTCTGTAGGTGGTTATGATACTTAATTGTCTTCAATTATTTCAAATCACACTCAAAGAAAAGATGTATTTTGAAGTACCACTGGAGACCATAATGCTTTTACCTAGATGAATTTGAAGGGCTCTCAAAATACACTTTGATAAGTACACAATTTTGTTCTGTACTTTACACTTTGGTAGATGTATAGCTTTCTACTTCAGTTGTCTTGTTTTGATGCTTATAAAATATACTAATTAATGTGCAATGCACCAAGACAGCTTGACCCCTGCATACGATGTCTTATGCCTTTCTTCTCTCATGAGTCTTAATATTCAAGCATATAGTAGTGCTGGTACACCAGAATATTGCCAGCTATATATTTTGATATTTCTGTTCTTAGGGAAAACACAAAATTCAGTCAAATTTAAAAATCTGTTTTGAAGAACCATCACTGAAGTTCAGTTTAGAGATTTTTAGTGATCACATACCCCAGAGAATAAATAGGTAGATGCAGACAGGATGAGATAGGATTAATTAAAATAAAAACATTTCCTATTGATGTTTATGACAGACAAATCTTTAAATTTTTTGTGTGTGCCAGGAAATATGATAACTAGAACCAGCTGAACATAAACTAAATATTCTCATTATGTAACATTTTTGTTTGTGAGAGAAGATTCAGTAACTAAGCTGAAAGTGATGCATTTTCAGAATCAAGCTCTAACATTTACAACTAATTAGTCTGATAATAATCTTTCAAATGCTGTTTATTTATTGCACAGTGAAAGGTGTATGGTGAGATGAGGGAAAGGGGAAAAGAAGTGCATGCAGAGCTACAACAGCTGCATTTCATCTGTGGGGAAAAAGAGGCACAGGCAATGCCTGATTTTATATCTAATAACAAAAGAGAGGTGTGGTGTCAAGAATGATCTTCCTGCTGGGAAAGGCAAGGCCTTCTAATACCTCTTGAGCTTGTGTCTGTCAAGGGTGTTCTGTATTTGCAGGAGGCAGCTGCTTTTCCATGCTCAGAGAAGCCCAGCAGGCACAGCTCACTGGCCATGTCTTGCCTGGCACGGGGCAGCATCTCTTGCTGGGATCCTGCTGGAATCCTGAAAGCAGCCGTGTCTGCCCTAAAGCAGGACACCACATAACATCATGTACTACCAAACATTGTCCCTCTTCAAGGACTGCACAGATGTGAATTTGCCTTGGAGGACTGTGCTGATTTCAGCTGGGATAGAGTTAAATTTCTTCACAGTGTCTAGTAGCAGGCTAAGTTTGGGATTTGTGCTGAACACAGGGTTGATGTTTTCATTATTGCTGAGCAGGGCTAACCCAGAGCAAAGGCCTTTTCTGCTTCTGGTACTGCCACCCTGGCAAGGGGCTGGGGATCCATGGAAAGTTGGGAGGAGACACAGCTGGGATAGGTGAACCAAACTGACCAAAGGGATATTCCAGACCGTATGGCATCATGGTCAGTATATAAAGCTGGGGGGAGTAAGGAGGAAGGTGGGGGACATTTGGAGTGATGGAGTTTGTCTTCCCAAGCAACCGTTGCCCATGATGGGGCCCTGCTCTCCTGGAGAGAACACCTGCCTGCCCACAGGAAACAGTGAGTTAATTTCTTGAGTTTTTTTGCATGTGTGTGAAGTTTTTCTTTCCCTATTAAAACGGTCTTTATCTCAACCCATGAGTTTTCCAGCTTTTACCATTCCGATTCTCTCCCTGCTCCCACTGGTGGGCGAGTGAGCGAGTGGCTACACGAGTCTTGGCTGCTGACTGGGGTGAAGCCACAACAGGAACCTGAGAAAAAGTAAATTATGTGGTCTGTCAGGGAAGCCTTTAACAAGCTGTGCAGTAAGCGTTTTGGGGGGGAAGGGAATGAAGGAGGGAGGAAAGTTATATTTCAATTTTATAGAAGCCAATGGCATAATATAATTCCAATTAAAATCAAGCGAGAAATAAATTATTATGTTCAGAGTTTGCTATAGTTTGAAATAGAACAAGTGCTATGATTAAAATTGTACAAAAACATAATTGTATGGTCAGATGCTCTAGTACCTTTGCCATACTGAGCAGCATTTTAACACCAGAGTTACAAAACAAGTCAAGGGGAGAAAGTGCAGAATAATCTGTTCCCCAGGAACTTAACTCAGGATTACTTTTCTACTTCAAAGTCTTTTAAATGCTCTGTGAATTGTTTCTCTCTGATAATGAAAGCAGTGTGACCATTGTGCACAAATTTGCAGAATTTCATATAATAATTTATACAAAAGTTTTGAAATTAAGACTATATTGTTTTATCAAAGTTTATGTGGGAATGTGCATCCTGTCGGCAGTTAAAAGAAAACAAGAAAAAAATAGCATCTATTAATAATATAAATATTAATAAACTAGAAGAACTTAAGATATAGCAAGGTGAACACATACTACAGCTATTTTACAGATATGCTTGTTTAGCCTTAGAATTTCAAGGGAATTCTAAAAAGGTGTTAAGAAAAAAAATATGTAATAGAGAAGAGACCTTCAGGAGACACAGGGATCAAAGTGATCACCAATGCTCTGAACATATATTTTTCTTGAAGAGAAAATGCAGAATGGGGGGGAGGGTTGCCATGTTTTCCCACTTTCACTATCTCCAGAACTCTTTGTTGTCTATCAAAGTTTTTATTGCCAATCACAATGTCTTACAGTACAAAATAGTGCTTTGGCCAATCTGGGTTGGCTGTCCCACCTATGTCACCTCCCCATCTCTTGCCTACCCATGCTCTACTTGCTGGGGTGAGGTGGGGGGAGAACAGAGTGGGAAGGAGAGAAAGCCTTGATGCTCTGCAAGCACTGTTCAGCACTAACTAAAACACTTATCCAACCTGTTACAGAACAGGCATTACAACTGCTTTGTGTTATTCATGTTTTGTGTCATGCCACATCATGTTATAGGAACCATTTTATGATTTTCAGGGTGCTTCTAGCATGACAAGCATGAAGAAGATGCTCAAGAATTAGTCCTAGCAGATTTATTTATATAAGAAATAACAACATACTTGACATAATGATTTCTAGTCCGCAAACATGCAAAGGAAAAGATGCATTGAAACAATCCACGAAAAGTTATCTTTCTTCATTTTATCATCTATTATTGGTTAGTTACTTTACTCCTACATTTAAAATTTTGTTGTTCTGGTAGAAAATACACCATCTATTTTTAAGCGTTAAAGTAAAACTGTGTGAACTAGTTTTTATAATGTTGGTAGAAGGTCAACGTGGTCCTCAGTGACCACAATATCTTATGAATTACAAGGAGCCAGCCACCAAAATAAAACTAACAACTCTTTAGAGTGCATCAACAGCAAGTCCCCAAGAAGGCAAAGCAGCTCCCAGTTGGGTGCAGTACATTGGTGGAGAAAGAGTTTCAAAACTTCTTCCCCAAAATAATTTGATACACGAGGAGCTTCACTGGATCCATTATAAGTACACCTACTCATATGAATAAGCCTTTAATGAGGGTCTAAGCTATTAATAACCTAATAAATTCTGGACTTAATAAATAACTCCAAGAAAATCTAGGGCTTGTCCCATGCAGGTGTTCTGATTAGGTGTTCTAATAATACTTTGTACTTTAAAGGGAATTTCAGGCATAAAGCTATTCCGTTACAATTCTTTACTCTGAACTCAGCCCCCTCCCCTCTGCTTCAGCAGCACACAGAGCATAAAAAACATCTTCAGCAGTTTCTGCTGATCAACCCATCATTTTATTTGCTTTTGAACAGCTGTATAGAGGAAAAGCTTTGCAGAGATACTACTTAGTCTGATTGCAACTAAAACGTGTTGAACATTGTGAGTGAAGATCCCAAGGGAACCCTATGAATTCTCTGTAATGGTAGAGACTTATCAAGTTTCAGAAAGGAGATTTCTATTTCTGATTGACTCCAAAATACATCTAAAAAATCTGATTGGAACCCACTAAAAATAACCAATTTTTTTTCCTTCCCCCCCCCCCCCCAAGATAGAATCATAGCAAAATTAGTCATTGCACTGATTAGGAGGCTAAACTGATGCCTACAAAATCAAAACATCTGTTCTCAATGCAGTGAGATATGTCAGCATTACCTGGAATAAGTAGAAAAGTAAAAATCATTGGAAACTCTTTTTTAGGACAAATATTGCACTGTGATAATTCTAATTGGTTTTAGTATGTATTTCTAATTCCGTCATAGCTAATAATGAACATTTCTAATTTAGTCACATGTCTTAATGAACTGTTTACTCATATTTAAACCTATTTTGTGCACCCAATTGAGAAGTGAGTTTCTGTGATCGGATGCTAGTGCCTGCTTCATATTTGAAAGGATCTGAAGCTTTTATTTTTGTTATTATACCGTATTACTTCTATGAAGACTCTCATTATTAGTTCTGTGCTCTGGTCTGATGATCTAAGCTTCATTTCTCTGTAAATTATCCATAAACACTGCGGCTGTTTGAGGATTCTGTCCTCCAAAATGTGGAAACAACATTGGCTTCTGTCAACACATCTGTCTTCCATCAGCCTCTTTGTCATCCTACCAGCCCCAGAAATCCACCTTGACAAAGAATAAAGCATTTCTGCTGAAAGAATTAGCAAAATTTCGTTCCATAGCTGTTGCATATGTTTCCTCAGCAGTCATATTGATACCAGTGAGGATGTAGAACACATTTAACTTGATTTGTTGTTAGTTTGACGTGGCAGCTGTTTTGCCTTGCTGCAAAATTTCAGGCTCTCTTTTCTAAAACTGGTTTGTTTTCAAAGCTGGGGAAGGCAATACAAAGTACAGTTGTCCTCTCAATGTTTTATTAAGCTGCTGAGTAACAAAACATCTGTTGTGACACCTTTGGAGGAGTGACCTGGAACAGCAAAGTTTGAGCTCTCACTATTTCTGAAGGGTATGCTGTGCCAGTTGTTCCAAAATAACATACTCTTGCTCTTTCCCCTGCTGTGAGCCTTTCCAGCACAAATGCCTTACTGACTTTCTAGGGTGATGATGACGTGTAGCCGCTCAGCCATATGTTGGCTAGGACATCCTTAGTCAAGAATAAAGAGTTTTAACTTGAAGATACATACCAGTTATGACAGCTGTCTCAGTAACTCAACACAGTTAACTTTTCATATTCCCTTAATCAATCAATCTGCAAAAAACCACAGTTTGGTTTGGGGAATTTTGGGGGAAGGGGCTGTGTAGGGGGTGCTTCACGATCATTTTAGATTGTAGATTTATATGTACAAAGATAATTTTTCAGTAACTTCTAAGCTCCAAAGAAAGTGCACGTAGAGGTCATTCCAGTGATAAGTTATGTTCCACCCTGTTATGCAGCATCGTGGACTCTTATTAATCTAGATGGCACACCCCTATGAACATGAAACAAATCAATTCTTTTAGCCTGACCCATACCCCCTGACTGCCTTTCTCCTGAAGGAAAGAGCATGTGTACACACACAGGTCAGATCCTGACTTGCAAGCCAGAAACAGCAAGTGTTCAGATCCATTCTGAGAACTGCAAAGTGCTCCTGGGTCCTTCAATTTACACATACCCATGGTGTGTCAAATAGAGTCTGGGCACATTGTCAGCAGGGGTAAAGCTGTATCACTCTACCGTCTTCAAAGGCATTGCTTATTTTCACACACCCAAAAAAAGGAGGAAAGCCTGCCTAGCTTTAGTTCATGTCTGTGTGTGGTGTTCTGTTATTCGGATAAGCCCTTTCCATCACACGGTGCCACTCCTATTTTCCTTCACCAAAGGTTCTGTACCCTGACCACACATTCCTGTTTCTAGAAAGGTCTTTTGAGACTCAGTAGGGTGGTGGTGGTTTGTTTTTAACCATTGAGGAAGGCTGGAAAGCTATTTGGGAGTGGAAATGTAAGGAAAATGCTTATTCTTGCTCAAGATCACATCGGTAGTCGCAGGTAAATAAGTGTCACTCTATTTTGAAACTACAGTGTTGTACCATTTCCAGTGTCCAGTGGAACAACTCATAAGGGAATATCAGTGGCACAGACACATTGCTACTACTCTGTTATGCCAAAGAGGGTAGAGCAAGGTCTCTCTTCACATAGTGGATTCTAATTCACAGTGGAATCCTATTCTGATTCTTTACATCTTTATCACAGCGACCTCAGGTGAGAGAATTACCAAGATCTGATTAATAAGTGCAGGAAGGAACCTCATGTAGGTAGGTGAAGAGACATATCTTCAGCAAGGCAAAGGTGGGTCTGACATCTGCAGCCCAATTCTATACCAAAACAGAAATCCCTTTTCTCTTAACTAACTCTTTAATCTCTCCCCTTTCACAGACTCAAAGCTGTGTATCAGTTGTCCTTCTCTATCAAAGATCAGACTGAGGAGTTCTGACATCCTTATTTCATAGAATCATAGAATCCTAGAATTAACTGGGTTGGAAGAGACCTCTGAGATCATCAAGTCCAACCATTGATTTCCCTTGGTGTTATGGGATTCTCCAGTATACATCACTAGGTCCAAGTAGCTAAAGAGCCACAAAGACACAAGACATCATATAAATAAGTTGTTACTTTTCAATCTGATTTTACTGGTGAACTCAGTTGGTTATTCCCTGCCTTCCTCTGCAGTTCAGTGCTGCTAGGATCCTAAATACCCAGGAAGCTAAGAAAAGGCTGAAGTCACCTGGGCAGAGGGCAGACAGACCTGCAGTGCACAGGACTGTGCAGAGGGATGGCTCTTAGGAGCATTCAAACTGTTCCTGAATGTAAATCGCCATTTAAGCCACATGAAGAAGGAATTACTTGCTGTGAAGTACGTATTTATTTCAGTTCTGTGAGCTTGTGGGCTTTTTGGCGTCACAAGGGGATCAATAGAAGCCCCTTATGATCAATGTTTCCTTTAGTGCGAGAAGACTTGCTATTTTTCTACGTGTGTGAAGCTATTTCTGCCTTCTGGATCGTGCTTTCATTCTCTAGCCCAGTTCCTGTTTGTCAACATCATCTTTCATTGCTCTGTGTGTGGAAGGCAGCTGGAGACAGTACAGCTTTCCCCACAGAAGAGTAAAGAACAAAACAATGCTGGGCATATCAGTCTCTCCAACCCTTACTTCAGTGAGGCTGCTGCAGTATCTGCACTTCAGCCACAAAAGAACAGAAAACACAGAAGGCAATAGTCATATTGTACCCCAGGACGTGCTGACTTTGTGTGTGAAGGGATACTCAGCTGGTCTCTCTGAACAAAATTAGAATCAGAGGCTTGCCCCAAACCTATATTTTCATTATTTTCCATTAGCATCATGGGTACAAATAATTTTAAACCTAAGTAAAATGTTTTCAATATGTGAAAAGTAATTTCAATCACACAAACCACTGTGTACCAACATCTCTCCACAAATGAAACCAGAAAGGCTTAGGAGGATGATACAGATATCCAAGGCAGTAAATTTAGTGTAAATGCCAAATGAGATGAATCAATGTGAAATTTATGAAGAATTAGGTCAGGGCTACTGAGCTCAGGTTTTGCAGGACTGTGCTAACATGGCTATAGTAGTTCAGGACTTGAGCTGCTGCATATGTCCTACACGTTAAGAACACACCTTCTGCACTCCCTCACACATTTCAGCAGTACATGGCAAGAAACAAAGAGCCCGTATGTTCTTCTAGGAGCACAAATATTTCTTCACAGCCTCTCACTGAGTTGTTCCTTTGCTTCATGAAGGAAGATATGTGGCTGTGACGTGGTAACCAGGTACCTAATTTATTACAGGGAATTCTCTTATGCTGGCATCTTGTGGAATCCCAGCCCTTTGCAGTACAGAGGATTTTTGCTTTGAGTGATTAGGCCTGTCTATCATGCTGTTTTCTTTTATTTTCTCCTACAAGCACGTACTTAAAAAGCATGGTCTCTTTTACCTATCTATGCATGTACTTGCTGTGTGTGCCTGCAAATGTAAAAGATTACACTTTCACAGACACTGCAATAATTCAGTGATTGAACTGGACTTCACAGAAAACCTTTTTATTCTAATGGATCACATAAAAGAAATCAGAAGCTGAAAAAGTTAACTTCTGTTAACTGATCAAACAGTATTCAGCCTCCAGGTATACATAAGTAATTTTTAATCTCTCTGCAGACTTTGTTCAGCAAGAGATATCATGCCATGGAAAAATTAGTCTATTTGGGGAACCCAGCTACTGCTGATCATGAACGTTTCATGTGAAATCTCTTTCAAAATTGAAGTTGGGAAGACTGTCATTCGCCCTCAATCACTTCAGTAGGAGGAAAGGGAGATCTGCACTATCTGTATTTCAAATCTTTAAAGTAACAAGCCATTATGCCTTTTTTCTTTCCCTTTATTGTTTTCATATTTCATAATCACCTTAACAAGAAGTTTAAGGATTTTGATTTTTCAGTTTAAATTAAAAGTTCTTTTTTTAAAAATCATAGGAAAATTATTATTTTTCAGTTTAAAATCTAGGAAAATAAAAACATTTTCCAACTAGAGAAACATTTTATTTATTAATTAAAAATATATTTATTAAAATTATAGAATCAATTGGGTTGGAAAAGGGTCTTAAGATCATCCAGTTCAGCCGTCAACCCAACATTGTCATATCCATTAAATGTTTCTTCAGACTGTAAGAACAACTGCGAGACAAATTAAAATTAGAAAGTCCTCTCAGTTTATTAGCTGAAAAGCAGTCCAACTCAGAAAATGTTGTTTATTAAAATTTAATTTGATAACGGAATAGGTTAAAATATTTAAACTAAAAATAAGCCTCTTTTCAAGACAATAAGAAGAAAAAAATGCTCCACTGCAAGAAAATTCTTCAGCTTATATAATGCTAAAATATGTTATAACTTTTCAAATAATTGTCTTAATCAAGAAGAATTGATTTTTTCCACTCTGAAAAACTTGGGAATTGTTTCATCTTGTTAAAAGTCACTTAACTTAAGAACATCCTTATTTATGTAATTGAGAATGTCATGAATTTTTCAGCTAAATTTAGTGCACAGCAGACCATAACATCTCTCTGTACTGCAATCTTTTAGGTCACTGATTTCAAACTGGTGTCAAGAATTGGGGATTAAGTAAATTTCCAGCTGTGTTTTGCCATGTAGAGACAGTTATTGTCTGTGATCGGTCTGTACCAAGTCACTCACTCTGTTATACCTGGTAACAACCACACAGGTGTCACACAGCAATATTTCAGCAGCCTTTCCACCTACTTACATCATATCATTTTATATCATGTCATAATCTATTTTATATAATATCTATATCATATCATTTCATCTATACAGCAGGGCTCTACATCCTCTTCTTTCATTGCCACAGTAGACAAACATGAAGAGTTTTCTGTGTGCACATATGATCACACATGTAGTCACATAAGTATGTAGTAAATAGAAGTATGGTTTTGGATGAGCCCTTTACTAGGTTTGCCCCTAAAGCTGAAATCAGAGCTTCTGTAAGAGGTCCTGTTCTCATGTGGTCACACTGATGCATAAATGTCTTTCTGTGAGACTTTAAGTCCAAGGTACTGGACAGACATAAAGTAAAAAGCTTTTTTTCTCATCTTTTTCACACCCAAATTAATAAATCAACCTACATCGGTCAGGCCACCAAAAGGAGACAAATAGAAAGCAGAAACAGAAAAACAGAAAACCAGCTTTTTCTGGAAAACAGCTTCAGGAAAATATTTTCAGATCTTCCTTTGAGTTTGAATAAGTGAACAAAATGATATTTAAATTGCTTTACCTGAAGAGGTGTCCTAGAGGCCATTTACGCATATAATACAGAGATAGTTTCTGAGTTTCTTTTAGGGTATGTTCATATAACCAATTCTGAACTTGACATTAATTATGAAATAAAATGCTACAAAATGTTTCACTGGAAAGATTTTCAGAAAACATTTATTTTTTTCACCCATTTCTTTTCTATTTCTTAAATGGGTCACTTTCCCTTACTCAGCCATTACGACTGTAGGAATATAGATTACAGCATCAGTGGACTACGGAATATTGAATTACTTATTAAAACTACATAGAGGTTGCTGATGTACAGCAGAAAAACTGGACATGTGTTTCTAGAAGAAAAATCAGTTGAAATTTTCTCCATATCATGTTATTTGATGGCATTTATCATTTCCCACAAACACATTTGGGTAAGCACTTTACAAGATTCTTTAGGTAAAAAGATGAACCTCTCTGCGTTATCACACCGCATGTCACGTTGTGCAATACAAGAATTTTGAATAAATAATGATAAGTGGATAGTTCACACAATAAGAAAACAGGCTAGTTGTATAACAGTCTTTGGTTTTCACTTCAGTAAAGGAAAGGGTTTTCACTGGCCTCTAGGAGAAATGTTGGAGAAGAGCTGCTGTCGATGCTGACAGATGAAAAGAAATACCTTCACTCCCATAATTAGACTCAGGAGGTGACAAAGAAACCTGTGAGATCTTTGCCCACAGGCTTAAATTAAGAGAGAAGAAAAGGGGGAAAAAAGGATGGGGGAGCCATGAGAGAGCAGCTTGAATACTTTGAATTACTGAGCCTAAAAAAAATCTGCTTTTTGAAGGAAGTCAAAGTGGTTGAAAAAAGCCCTTGTGTAAGCTGTCTTGAAAACAAACAATTTTTCCACAGGGCAGGTGGGGAGCAAAGGTTCCTCTTAGAATACAAGGATTTGGAGATTAAGGACATTTAAAAATGTCCTGATTTTAAAAAACCCCAAACAAACAACCAACAACCAAATCAAACAAAATCCCTCAAACAATCCTCCTCAACAAAAAAATAAACCTACCAAAAAAAAACCACAGAAATAAAACCCAAAAATGAACACAAAGACCAAACAAACAAAAAAAAAAAAGCAAACAAAAAGCAAAACCCCATAAAACAAACAAACAAAACCCCCCTAAAACAAACAAAAACACAAAAATACCTCTACAAAAACACACACAAAAAAAGCCACAATCAAATCCAATTCACTTTTTAATGGCTTCAAGCCCTAATAAAATTTGGAAGACAAATTTAATTGCGAAGAGAACTTCTTTGTCTGGTAGATACTTCCAGTGGGAACACTGCTGTTTCTGTGTCAGATACAGAAGTACTGGCTGAAGAGTTGAAGCCCACTCCTGGTATCCCACCTTCTCAGGTGGATTTGCAGGACAAAGTTCTAAGTCACAAGTGGGATGTACCAAATACCAGTCCCTGTACAAAGATCAAAGCAACCTGAACTTGAAAAGGAAGTGCAGTGTAGTTGCATGATGATTATAGCAGTGGAAGATCACCTTAACAGCACCGTTAGAGACAACCAGAGTAAGGCTGGACACCTTCTAAAGAAGATATGGTAAGTGTCATATAAGAAAAGACAATCCATGCATGTTATAAAGGCTCAGCAGGAAAGTGAAAAAATGGGGTCAGAGATTCCAGTGGAAAAACTTGATAAAATGTAACAAAAAAAAAAAATATTTTGACAGGAAAAAAATGAGATTATCCTTTCATTTGACTTTGTTATTTAATTTACTTCCTTTGCATTAGTGCACAAAAAAATGGAAAAGATCACTAATTACTACAGTTTCAAAGATGAAATATGGGGGGGGTTGTTTATTTTGGTCCAAAAATATCATTACAGAGGTAAAATTCAAAAACGCACCTCAGTATTTTTTTTTTAATACAAAATAATCATGCAAATACCTAGGAAGCATAGTCATGTTTACTCCCATTTGTCTTACAAAGTCTTTTTGATGTCAGCTATATCTTTCTCTACTCTAAATTTTTGAAGAATTTATATCATACAAACTTCAAGTAAGCATGTCTAGGCCCACAAAAAAGATGGGGAATTATTGTTACAAAGGCAGGAATTGATAGGAAATGTACAGATAGATTGTCATACTGGATCAGGTCAATAGCTCAGTTGATCTGGAGACATCCTTGTCTCCAGTGTTGGGATTACTGGATTACTCAATGGAATTGCCAGGAAATGCAAACAGAGAAATACAACAAATCTTCTGCCTACACTTAAAAACATTATTGTAGTCTTGACAAGTAGAGTGGCAAGGGGGGCACACAATGAGATAAGTACTTGCAGATTCTCCAAAAATCTTTGCTTCTGTGTTCTTTTTTCTCTTGCATTGCTAATTCTGAATATCCTTCCTAGTTGAATATTTTCTCCCGTCTAGAAAACCACGATATATCTTCTCTCTAAATCATAAGACACTAGTTTAAATTGTGAGAAACATGCAGTGATTTGAATTGTCAGCTCCCACTTCTTCACCCTGGAAGGGTGATGAAATAGCCGTTAATTTTTTTTTTCAGAGAGGTGTCTTTATTTCCCTACTTAACTTGCAGTCAGCATCAAACTAAAGAATTAAACACTAAAGAGTTAAACATGGTTATTAGCAATTATCCTAGGCTGAGTGTAACAAATCTTCTAAATGAGAACAGAAAGTCATTTAGCACAGGTCAGTGTAGGTAGGAGGTACAAGGCAGTACATCTGGCTTTTTGCTCCATATATCACCACCACACCACTCGACCTGATGCATCACTATTTCACCCTCCTCATATGCTGCCCCAGTTAAACCAATCTTTACTTTGCTTTATTGCATTTCTTGAAGTTAACCTAAAATAAAATTCTAATGACTCTATAAAAGAAATGATATGCCATCAAGAACATTCGGCATGTGATTATTTCAATTGTCCTATGGACAGTTTTATATACTAGAATGATAATTTTAGCCAAGGGGTACTCCTTTGGAAAGAGTATTAGAAGTTCAAGGAGTCTTGACTTAAAATAAAGGGGAGGAAATTTCATATTTCCTATGGGAGATAGATCTGTGTGATGCTGTCCTTCCTGGAGTACTGCTGGTATCCAACTTTAGGGGTGCAGAGTCATACATGTTTTTTCATTTATTGTGCAAAAGATAAGCATGACATGCTGAGGTACAATATTTGTATTTGTTATTTGCAAATGTCAGGGAGTTGCAGTGCTTGTGTCTGCAAAATCACATTAAAAATATTTCTTAGTTCTCTTTAGCTAATCCCCTACAGAGAACCCACAAAATTTATGGGAAGGCTGCAGACAGTTCTGTTCCCAGTCTGACGGTTTTAGCCCAGACCATCCTTTAGTGCAACAAAGATGTTGTATTCCTACTTAAAGAAAGTTTTATACAGCCTCATTGCACAGTACTTAAACTCATCGTGGTGTGATACCCCTGTTAGATTTTATGATTCTTTTTCATGGTTTACCAATAGAGGAAGAAAGTGTTAGCTAGAGACAGTAACTTGTACAATAGCAGCAGGAAGAAAAGCTAGCTCAAGACTTTTAAAAGCATTTGAATGCATAAAAAAGTATGGTGTATGTGTGAGGAGGGAAGAACTCTTTTTCCTACAATAGCAAAAAGAATAATGCATTACTCTCAAACTGAAACATCATTTTATGTTGCCTTTATGCATAGAAATAATTCTCTAGTGCTGTCACCTGGACATCAGTCAATAAAGTGTTTCTTTTAACTTTGCTGCACAAGCATGTTTACAATTAATGAGTTCTAAAGTATTCAAGAGGAAATAATTAGCTGAATGTCTACGGTCTCATTTTTAAGCACCGTTCAATTATTTATTATGTATAACAGTATATGGTCCTCTGTGAAAAAAAGATTAGAGAAAAATAAAAGGTGTCATACATTAAAAGCACAATATTGTAAAAGTAATGTACACCCATAAAATCCACGGGATTTACTGATATTCTGTTATGTTGCAGCTCTTGTTCTGTAAAATGAAAATACATGACAGGTACTGCGCTAAAACTGTAGCAAACCAAGCTTTAAATGCTAAAAGGAATATCTGCAGTATAACTCTTCCTTTAAAAATCCTATAGCCACAACTAGGGGCAAGATCCTTAGGGACCTTAGGGTCAGATTTAAATTATATCTTCTTAACGTATAGAGCTTATGACATTCTAGAGGTTTTAAATCTGCATCAGTCTCCAGTATATGCCTGCTGTGGAATCCTCTAAGTGGTTTAGAAAATGTATAGAGTGTTTTTATCTTTTAAAGGCAAGATTGTCTCTTGTCTTCCACATACACCGGGGAGTAAAGAAATACAGAAGACTTTCAATTCCTCGCTGGTTTGGTTATTTGCAAGGCATAATATAGGACAGAAGATATGTAGGGAAATCTCTTTGGAGACTCCTGTTCTTCCCATTTGCACAGGAGGGAAATAAAGAAACACCATCGAGAAATATGCAAAAAAAATTACTTTCTGTGTATTGTGTCAGATATCAGAAATGAGTAAACATGGAGGGAGTAATCATCTGCTAGAAGTAATGCTCTCCCTGGAGTAAAGAGACAGTAAGTAAATGTGCTGTGACTTCCACTACTGTGTTTTTCACTGATTTACTTCCAAGGCAGTACAGCAATGTGCTGTCCCTGACTAACAAGATGTTCTGAAATATCTCTTCCACTCTGTCCAAATGTGAATGTCTCAACAGCCAAACAAAATTTCTTGAGTTTGCGCGGGGTAAGACTGAAGGGAGGAAGAAACACACGAATTTTGTTTAATATAAGAAATTGCAAGTAAATAAATGTTGTTATGGAAATTAGAAGGTAGAATATCCACTTGACTCACTCAAACTCCATAGAAGAACACAGGCCCTATAATAAACTACTGATTTATTTACCATGTTTTCTCTCTTTTGAATACCATATCCATGGAGATATAAGCCTTACCGAATGTGGCCCTCATCTCCTAAATAAGAATTTAAGAAAAATATATATAAAATGTTGAAATGCAATATTAATTTTCTACCTGGTGTAATCAACTCTTATTTATTCCACGTTTTCTGTGTATCTACCCCTGAATGACTAACCCATTTGAATTACCAGAGATGTCTCACTTGTATTCCTGGCACAAGAAAAAATCCTTACCACATTGAAGAGAACAGGCCATTTCAAAGGATCGTGATTTCATTTCAGATATTTATTGGCACTCAACCCTTTAAAAATATTTCTGCATCTGTCTCCTTACCCAGAGCAAAATCATTGTTGAAGATGCATAAAAATCACCTGTCTCTATCCATAAGCAATGGTAAAAAGACAAAGGATAAATTCAGGAAGTATTGTGGAACTATTAGCAGTGTGAATAAAAATATAGCGACACCATTCTTTTATGGGATCTTGCTGGGTTTTCAATGCAGATTGATACCATAACGCATCGTAATGGCTTTCATAAAACTGTTATGGCAGTACTGAAACTTCACTCCTGTCCATCGCTTGCAGACTGCCCATACTAATGCCTGTCTGCATTACTTGTCAGCTTCTGTGCTAGAGCTAAAAACCATTTGCTGGAGAGAGCATGGCCATTTTTCTTTATTATGCCAGCTACTACTAGGCTAGACTGCAAAACTATACACTTCATCTCACAAGTGAGTGGAGCCCAAGTGTCCTAATTGAGATCAGAGGTGAATCCTGTTCAGCATCATAGAACCACAGTGGGAGCCATAAGCAGTTTACTAAATGTATAAACAAGAAGGAGAGAGGACAAAATTAAAGGAAATAGATGTAAAGGGAGATGGAGAGACTGGACATGGCCACACAACATCTAAGCAGCAGCGAAAAGGCTGTAAATCAATTTTCTTGACATTCTATTTGCTACTAGACCAGCATTTCTCATTCACTGCTTCATGAACTGCTCTTAACCTACAAGACATTGGCAGGAAATCCACAAAATCAAGTAAAAAGAGTACACCTGTGGTTGCTTATGCATTCCTAATAAGAATATCAAGGGCAAAATAGAGCTTAAAGGGAGCATAGTCTCCTTTCCCTCCCAAAGAGTTTCACCTGAGCTGCTGTGCAGCATCCATACCAAGACAAAAAAAAAAATTGACTCTTCCTCAGTTCTGCCTAATCACATTTGTTTTATTAACATGCATTATGGCCAACAAGAAAGAGGTGTAAACAAAAACTACACACTGCGTCGAAGGAGTACAACTGGCCCTCGGATTTTTTTACCAAAATGCTTATGTGAGTCTTGGAAAGGAGAAGGGGCAAAACACCACTACCCTGGCTTCTTCTTTTACTCATGTTTAAATGAAATGTAAACAAATTGTGGTTTACATTGTAAGAAAATTAAACAAAATATGCTAATAATTGCATGTCATTCTGAGTAATCTTGGGAGGGTTTTATGTAGTTTGAAACAAACCTGCTGACCGGAATAACAGTGAAAACTGCAGGTGTTGCCATGTGTCTTTTCTCAGCACTGGGGCTCCTCAGAGGATCTCTCAATGTGACACTGAGATGATCTTTAGTTGTAACACACAAACACAGAAGCATCAGTCCTGTTTCCTCCAGGGCACCTCTTGGGTGCCCTCCCTGCTTTCTGCTGGTTGCAGTCTGCAGCTAATGGTCCGGGCTGTGCTCCCATCCAGACCTGCAGCCAAATTGCCCAAGTCAGATACAACCACTTGGTAAATGTTCAGCTACACTCCCAGAGTGGGTTTTACAGGCTCTGTTCCTGCAAATGATCCTGGCTTTCCTGAAGTGAAACAAAATGCTGGCCATGCAATGTCTGCATGGACCTCGAGAAGAGTTTAGACTTTGTTTTGCAGTAGTTGAGATCTGACTACAAAGTCACATGGAATAGGTAGATCACATTATGATAAATTAAAGAAGATGTCATCTAGAAATTTTATTATATTGTTTACTATTATTGCATTATTATGTTGTCATATGATATACTACAATGTATTATTATTTAGGAATATTATTTTTAGAAAAGACTTCTTTAATTATCTATCTCTCACGTTTTGTATTTTTTTTCTTCTACCTGAGCAGCCTGGAGGAAAAGGACTTAGGGGTATTGGTGGATGAAAAACTCAACATGACCCAGAGATGTGTTCTTACAGTGCTGAAAGTCTTGGACCTCTTGGAACGGGTCCAGAGGAGGACCAGAAAGCTGACCAGAGGGATGGAGCACCTCTCCTAGGAAGACAGGCTGAGGCAGTGGGGACTATTTGCCTGGGGATGAGGGGAGACCTTCTAACAGCTTTCTTCCAGTACCTAAAGGGGCTACAAGAGAGCTGGAGAGGAAATTTTTCTGAGGGCATGTAGGGACAGGGGGAATGGCTTTAAAATGAAAGAAGTTAGGTTAAGATTGGATATTAGAAAGAAATTCTTTACTGTGAGGGTGATGAAACACTGAAGTGGATGGGTCATTGAACAACCTTGTCTAGTGGAAGGTGCCCGTGCCCAAGTCATGGGGGTTGGGACGAGATGATATTTAAGCTCCTTTTCCAGCCCAAACCATTCTAGGATTCTAAAACCACCTGTGTGCTCTGGGTGTATCATCCCTACCTACTGACAGAGGGATTCAGCTTAAAAAGAAGAATGTAGCCCCATGGAAAGTGTTCTGTGACATCTGTGAGGCACCACAGAGCTTCAGAAAAGCACATTTCAATGTCGTTCCAAACAGAAATCAAAGCACTGCTGAATACATTTTATGAACATTTAATTTAACTAAGATTGCTGCCTTCCTCCTGTATTTTTAATTTCTCTGAATGAAGATTGCAGACTACTGTTTCCATACCAGACTTTTCTTCTGGGCACCAGAGATATGAAATGGTCTTTCAACTTACTTAAATATATCTTTAAAAAATGTATGTAGGCATATTGTTCATAAATAGTTTCTTCTCACAAAGCTAAAATAAAGAAAAAAAATCTACCTTCATACAGTCATGGTTAGACTGCAACAAGCAGGCAAAACAGCTAGTTGAAAGTTTGCTTAACTAAGTCCTGTATTTCAGTAATTTCTGTGAGGAAAAAAACCAACATTAATAACAACAACAACAAAACCCACAATAATAACAACAACAAACAAAAAAACCCACTAAACTCCAAAAAAAAAACAATCCAACATTTTTGTGGCACTATCATATTTTCCTACACTTAACTTATGACGTGTCCTGTAATTATTTTCTGTTGTCAAAAAATAAACACAATGTTTACGTTGTCCCCTGCTCTAGTATTGAAAATTAGAGTGTGAAAATGGGCAGAAATTATGACTATGAGAAACACCCTTGGGATGCAGTACAAATAGGAACTAGAAAAGTTGATTGAATCAAGATAAAAGAAAAAAGCAAAAGCTGACAATTTTGTACGGTTCATTATCTTTATGTTTTAATTTATATGAAGATTAGATGTAATTTCAACATTAAAATGGGTAGAGGGAGTTTTGAAGTATTCTTATGAAATATTTAGGGAACATCTACATCACTGAGCAGAAAGCAGAGACTGGAGAAGACAAACTCAGCAAATACATCTATCAGTTTTATCAGGAATTTAGAATGCAGACACTTAGAGAACAAATTGAAAACTTTCTAGTTTGAATGAAACTTTTTCTAGTTTCATTGCAAACTTTCTAATTCTCATCTCTGCCCAGTGGAACTTTGCCTCTTTTTTTTAAAGTGCTCTATAAGCACTTCAGAAAGTTATGTGTGATTGTTCACAATAGCCTGAGTTTATTTATTTAATAGGATAAAAATTACTTTTTCTTTTTTTCTCTTATACTATAGGGAAAATTTCCTAGTACAATTAAAGAAAAAAAAATTGTTCTCAAATTAAACACTTTGGAAACCTTTACACCTGAAATTTTCAACACCTACTCAATGCATATTAATGAAAAACAAAAATCTATATAATGTACCTCTTTGCAGGCATTTTAACTCTTTGTAACAGTAAAAAATAATAGCCAGGTGCATTTAAACTGCCTTGCTAAAAATACCATTCTCTCACACTTGAGAACATTTTTGTGGTTTTTTTTTTTTTGCTTTAGAGTGAGGATAATTGGTATTGTTAAATTTACTATAGATACTTAACAAATATAATATCAGAAAAATACAGCATATGAAACAAAGTCTGTCTTTTATTGAGGTAGAAAGACAGAGAGAACATCGCAAAATAACCATGTTTTCATTAAATATTGCAAAACTTATACTGAATTTCCTAGGGTTGAACATGGAGTTGTTGGGGGTAGGCCTATTAACACCGCTGTGGGTTCCTATTTGCAACGCCACAGGTTCAACAGACTGAGTAGTTCAACAGTCTTAGTAGTTTAAATGTAAAACAGGGTCTATTTTCAGACAAGACCTTCCTCTCATTGTAATGTAAAATAATTATTGTAGATGCATTATTTCATAACTTCCTTAGCAAATCCCCAAATCTGAAGGCATATTTGAAATAAACTTAGTTCCTTCAGTATGCTCTGAGGAAGTCCAAGCAGATTCTAGTAAGAACAGTCATATACAGGCCTGAAGAGTAAATGTTGCTTTCCTCTCCAGCGTAGTTTGATGTTAGCAAGTTCCAAAGTTACACAGTTTTGAAAGTCCTCAATGAAGAAGCAGTGTAAAGACAGGGCAATATACCCAGTGCAAATACCTCACAGAGGGAGTGAGAGTGCAGAAAAATGTGAGCTTGTATTAATGCACCCCACTAAAAAGTTTTCCAATGTGAAGGCCAAACTTTTAACAAAGAGAAAAAAAAACTCCTTGAATACTTGTATTTATTTTGATCCAAATGCACATGGACAATCCATGAGGCCGTTCAAATATAGTAATAATTCTTTGATTTTCAGACTATTATGAGAGGTAAGGGACCAAATGTTTCATGCATTCTTCCTGCCCCCAACTTCAAATCCAACAGCTACTAGCTATCTCAGCAAGGAGAAATTGCAGGAGTGTCTATTTTCATCAAATGGCCTAGCAGAGCAATAAACAAGGTTATCGGGGGATTTTGAGACACAAGAACATGCTGTTTGCTCCAAGTAAATAGATATGCATAAATGTGCAGAGTTTCATTTGGATTTCTCTATGGTATTTTATGTGTAAAGACTGAATCCATCTCAAATATTAAGGTCTAAAATAGATCTAGACAGTTACAATTCTTCATCCAATTTACTAAGAAAACTAGAAGCAGAGTGCTGGTTTCAAGCTACAGTAAATTTCAAATATGCACCATGGAAAAAATTTTGACCATTTTCCCTGGTGTGTAAATATTAAGTGCACATAAATATGACTACTTGACTTTTAAAGCTCTTGTGATGAGCCATCAGGACATAGATTCACTAGCAAACAGTTTCAGCTGGGTTTACTCCTTTTGCTTGTATGTTTTCTATTGCTAGAACAAAGGCAAGATTCTCCCATAAGGGTCACAGGGTTGGAACAAAAACAGGGTGGAAAAGAGCTACTTATGTTTAAAGGTAATTTGTTTCTAACAAGAGCTTAAAGCAAAGAAAAAATTCTAGCTAAATCTGTTTCATTTCAATGACCTAAAATGTCAGCTCTTCCCAAATGTGATTATACGCTGAGATAGTTTTGAGATGTGTAGGGGAGAGCCAGAACAAATCAACCACAAGGTTTTTTTCCAAAAGAAACCAGAAAAACTCACATTTAGAACAGATGCAACTGTGTTATGCTGGATTAGACCAGGCTGAAAAGAAATCTCTCCTATATTGCAGGTGCCACTGAAGGTCATGGCCTCTGTCCTGGTCTTAAATTCAGTCTATCCAACAGGTGTTTCCTTACCTGAAGCAAACATAATGCATTGGTTTCTTTGGTGCCCCTAAGAACACTCCTTTCCACTCTCTCAGAGCCCTCATGTACTGCTCTCTGTTCAACCCAGTAGCCACTTTACTTATGCCATGGACTTCCCTACAGCTTTGCTCTGCCTGGCCACTTCAAATATTTCTCCTAGCTCAGCATGTGGCATCCTTTAGGGCACTTGAGAGTCTCATCCCTTTTCCAAAGGATGCTACTTTACCCTGAATGTAGGAGGCAATAAAATATGCCTTGTGCATGGTTCACTTCTCCAGGACCTTCCAGCATGACTCCTTCCTGCTGTCCAGCCACAAGCTCTTTACAAAACATGCAGTAATCACACAATAAACTGAAAACAAAGAATTGCATTATCCATCATATGGGTATTGAAAATCTGCTTTAATGTTGTTTTTTTGTTGTTGTTTTTTGTTTGGTTGGTTTGGTTTGGTTTGGGTTTTTTTTTTTTGCAATTACTTTATACAGAAATGCTGATAATAAATTCATTTTAAAATTTACAATATTCGAACCTGCTTGACTTGCCAAAGAGCAAGTAGCCAGATATGCTGGGTATTTTTGAACTATGGATCATTTCTATATGGAGAAATTTTTTATAGAATCTTCTGAATTTCTTGAGGCAATGGTAACATAGTCAGATTGTTTTCAAATGAAAATTTCTCCAGCTCCAAATGTTTATGTCCAAAGGTGATTTTTAATGTTTGGGGTTTTGGTTTTGTTTGGTTCTTTATTTTATTTGCACACATAAACAAGTACAGCTTCTGGGGTTAGAATTTGCGCATAACTGAAAGGCAGTCTGACAGAGTAGATGCAGAGAAACAACTATATGGCCTCTCTCATCCCTGTTTTCACTCAGCAGAAGTGTTTTTCAACTCTATGTCCATGAGTCCCAGGTATAGCTGTGACTACTTCATGTGGTCCCTAAAAGCTAGTAAAGAAAAACCTGTCTGGTGTCAGTCATCTAAATTAGTATTATGGACAATTGCAAAAAAATGTACCTCTCTTCGGGAATTTAAGGGTGTGCAAATCCAAGGGAACTGACAGGGATTATTTGTCTAAAGGAGTCAAAGATTTCACCTGCAGTGTAGCTCAGAACTGTGGATTACATATGTCTTAAAATATCAGAATACCCTCCAAAGCAGCTTAAACAAAATGACTGGAAAAGTCTCTACAGCATCTGTAACACAAACTCCAATGCTGCCTTAAAATAAATAGCTGCTGCAAGTGTTTAATTTTAGTTTTCATTCTTCCACATGTTGAGACATAAACAGCTACTGTTAAGCACTGTACCACCACTGAAGTTGGAGATGATTATTTTCCTTACCCTATGAATAAATGTGTAGTCACCAAATAATAATTGTTGGGTTTAATAATTATGTATTAATTAACAAAATAAAAAAATATTATTAATTTCATAATTATTTTAAAATAATCTGTACATTAAAGTCCTTAGAAGCACTTCTTAGCTGCTAAACTGTTATACGATAATTATTTGTCCTATTGATATATCGAAAAAATACTCAGTTGGGTGTGCAGGAATCAAGACTTACGTCTACTCTAACTAATAATGAAAATAGTAAGTCTATGTGCTTGCATGTACCTCACTGGAAATGTGTTCCATAATTTGTTACTTTGTCTCCTGATACAAATTACTAAAGACAGCTGAGCCCTTGGGTGAAGGATATGCCCGGGTCATCTAAGATGCCAATAGATCTTATAAGCAGCCAGAAGAGGCGAGGAAGTTGTATTGGCAGCACATACTCCTTCTACCTTTACGAGACCCAAGAGATCTCCAGATAATTTATTGGCTATGATCTTTCCCTGTTCAGTAGAACCACTCCTTTCCATCTGAAGTTCTAAACATACTTAGACATGCACAAGGAATAAGGCCAGACTCTACTGAGAGAGATTCTGAAAGCTTGAGGAAGGGTTTAAATTAAGTGACAGGAGCTGTGTCACTGAAAGATTATATGTTGTCATTCAAAGCAGTGGTTCACCACAACTGTTTTCAAAAGTTGATTCACTAGGTCCTGTCACTGTCTAGGAGACTCATTTTCCATGTTGTTTTCTTTATGCCAGATTTATATTTAAAACTTTTTATGGCTCTCGGTGAAAAAAAAACAACCCTCCTGTTCCAGCTCCGAACCTCGCTGTCCCCTCTACATCCTGTCCATCCTGTCAGAGCTCCTTGGGAAAATACTTGTATCAAGTTGTAGTATGGAACACCAAAATGAGCCCTTAACTCTCTGAGGCTGATCCTTTTATAGAATTGAATAGGCTAACCATAAATCAATGCATAGAAGATGAAAGAAGTTGACTAATAAAAAAGAAAAAGGAATCAATCCTTGAAAACTTCAAAGTGTCTGAAATATTGCAGTAAATTGTCTCTGAGTCTGACTGAAATTAAAAACAAACATCACTCAGATATGAGAAAAGGGTAATCTTCAAAAAAGCAAAAGTCTAACCAGTGCTAAAAACTGCAGTATTGTGATCAAGCCTCTTGATTAAGAGACTTGATTTGGTCTTGACTAGCTAAAATGGAATGTTCAGTACCACTGAGTCAAGGAGCTTTACCTAAGTTGGCCAGGAATTTTTAGGCCAAGCAATTTCTCTTTTAAAAATCACGTTATGAAAATGCACAATTTTATAGAAAATTATGAGAGAGGTTTTAATGTCTTAGCTTCAAATCAACTGGAAGAAAATCTTCAACTGAAAATCAACATGCAACACAAATTTTTCTGGACAATAACTTTTTATTCTGAAGGTATATTTAGTAAAAAGTATTAAAGAAAATATTGCTGATATATATTTTGATATTATCTATGTGAAATAATTTATTAGCTGCTAAAAAATCTGTGTGCAATTTTTTACCATTATTTTACTTTCCACCTTATTTTTACGAGCTCTTTAGGGAACAATGGGTACATTATAATTTCAGGACAGAAAAACTTTGTTTTCTTACCTTTTTTATTATTATAACTTGCCTACTATCCTAAGTTAGTTGATAAATACTTAGACAGTAAGCCAATACTCATTTGAAGTTTGGTTGTACAGTGAACACATGGGACCAACAGCTGCTGCAATTCATTTTTACACTGTTTACACAGCAAGCCAATTTAATATTATTTCAATCTATACTACATGTTTACTATTCTTTCTAGTCAGAGATCTTTATGTGCTCTTCAGACCTATTATTTTCTCTCTGGGTCCTTATAATTTAATTTTGTCTGTTTTCAATTTATTAACTGCTCACTTACATGATATGAATTTGGAAAGCTGTGATTTTTCTCTCCTGGTTATTTCAAGTTCGTGGCTCTACCTACACTGCTTGGTAGAATGGCTGAGGGATATTTCTCTGCATCTGGAGCCATAAGGCATGGCACAGTTCACACCTATATAGTTGAAGTCTCTTTTCTTCCTAGCAAAGGCACTCTATCTCAAGCCCAGAGACCTCAGCCCCTACTCACAGGACACTCCTACCAGCCCTTTCACCAGCTTTGTTGCCCTTCTCTGGATGCATTCCAGGAACTTCACATCCCTCCTAAGTTGCAGGGCCCAGAACTGCACACGTACTCGAGGCGAGGCCACGCCAAGGCTGAACACAGCAGGATGATCACCCCTGTTGACAGGCTGCTGATGCTGTGCTTTATGCATCCGTACTGCCAAACAGCACCTTTAGATCCCTTTCTGCAGGGCTGCCCTCCAACCACTCCTCTCCCAGTTTGTACTTCTGCCTGATGTTACCCTGACCTAGGAGCAGAACTCAGCATTTGGACTTGTTAAATTTCATCTCATTAATGATTGCCTAGTGCTTCAATCCATCTAGACCCCTCTGCAAGGCCTCATGTCCCTCAGGAGAGTCAACAGCACCTCCCAGCTTGGTATCATCACAAATTTCCTAACGGTTCATTCATGTCCTGCATTGAGATCACTGACAAATATGTTGAACAGAACTGGCTCTAGACTTTGAATCTGCCTATTGCCACTTGTCAAATGCAAAGGAGAGTGCTATTAATTTCACAGAAGGGATAATTGTGGGTTACAACTCAGGCCCAAGACCTCAAAGTGCTTAGTTTAACAAGAGAAAAATTAGCCTTAAAATCCAAGATTATTTCTAAGGAGATGCAGAGAGTAGCTCAGTAAAGTTAAACTACCATCAGGGGACTTACATTTCTCAAACAGTTATTCCAGAAAAAGCAGACAGGAGGTTAATCCCTAAAAACTTGCAAACCAGCAACAATTTGGCATGTCAACAGTATGATGAACACGTTAGATTCGTAGAGTATCTTCCTGAGCTGCTTTCTGGATCCTGTTACTCTCTGCCCCTGAACTGGGATAGCATCACTGACCATAACTCCAGTGCATCACTTGATGATTCTCAGGTGTAAATGAGCAGGTGACTGTATCCTGTGCCTTTAATCCATGAAGAAAATGCACACACTACAAATTTATATGTTTTATAGGATTCTCAACTAAAAAACTCGTAATTTAAAAGGATAACAGACATGTAAATAGGCAGTTTCAACCTAACAGGGATACCCATCAGCCTTTAAAATCTTTCAAGCCAAAGACAAGATCCACTTTCCAACCATCACTGTGTAAAGTTCCAGTGTCCAAAATCATAGTGATTCAAATAACATGCCCCAAACACAGTCGTCTGGTCTGCTGCAAATTACCCTGCCCATAGAAGAACCTCAGTTATACTGCTAAAATCCCTCCTAAGGTACTCACAGTAGCAGTAAAAATGTTTAACATGGGTAATTGATATTGATTTTAGCAGCAACTATCCACTTGAGTGTGCAAGAGGTAAACAGCAGCAGGACAAAATTGCCTTTTTTTTTTTTTAATGTCTCTTGTCTGTAAGTAGAAATCTACGTGTTCACCCACAGTTTTAATACCTATTTATCCCATCCCAGTGAATTGTAAACACCATAACAAAACCGAAAAGTAACAGTTCAAAACAAGAGTTGTGGATTTCCCGTGTTTCTGTCCATGTCCGTACATGCTGCTCTCTTATGACTTGTGGAAGCTCCAGTTAATAAGGCAGACAATAGAATAACTTTTATTCTATTTCCTTTGTGAAAGAAAATGCTTTCCAGAAGTATTCCCTCTGCAAAAGTGGTAACTTTTAACATTTTGGAAGTATGCAACCATTACACAGGAGAAGATTTCTTTATGTATTCATGTTCTTGGACTTCCTTAAGTGCCCCAGATGTCCTTGTCTTCACTGTCTGCACCACAAATTGTTGGGGGAATACACTGGGAATAGCACGTAACTCAGCATTGGGTTGGAGCTTTGCCAGAAGGTGTAGGCTTGTGATTTCTGCAGTTAGAGAAGTGCAGAGAGAGAATGGGATATTACAGCCCTTGCAGGAATACTCATTCTCATTCCATGAAGGACTGTACAGAATTTACACAAAGAAAAACCAATCTGATCCAACTGTAGGTACTTAGGGGAATGTCTGAAAAACGCATTCTGTCCAGATGGCTAAAATGTTTTAGAATATTTATGGCTAGATTTATTTTATTCACCAACATTTCTCACCGGAATAAGATTTACAAGATTTAGAGGAAACTTGCACAGCTGAATCCTGACCTTTTGTTCAGCCTTTTCACCAGTTGCAGGAACCAGGACAAGCTCCCAGAAGAAATCCTGTGAATGCTCAAGCATGTGTTACACAGCAAGGCACATCCTATTCCAGAGACTACAAATATGAAATTTGCAGGCTAGAAGCATGCACAGTGATTTGAAATTAATCATTCCAATTTGAAGCTCCTCCTCTGCAATATACATACACTGGAAGGTTATTCTCTGCAGAAGAATAACCACTCAGACAGTCGTACTCAAATTTTTTATAGTATAAGTGTAATGAACCAAGACATGAATACCTTGTTTTGGGAAAATACAACCTAATCAAGCTTATTGATATGTATATTGATATATATAGCTTATGCTTTCTAAAGAGCTGTTAGTCTCACAAGAACTTTTTAATGACTTGAGTGGGTGTGGGAATTCAATATTTAAGCAGCAAAAAAAAAAAAGTAGGTGACCATTCTGAAAATATTTCTACAATTATTAGGAAGAAAGGAGGAGTCTCATTAGGTCTTTGTACTCTATTATATAGAAAGGATAGAACTGTAGACTGCAATGACAAGAAACAGATTTGTTTAAAAGTTACTTCTGCATATGAGGAAACATAACAGGATCCTATGGAGCCATTAATAGGTCGCCCCCTTCATTCACATCACGAAGCAGTAAATGTGTACTGAGCACTGCTGGTGAAGATCACTATAATAATAATATGTCATATTATATGTCAATATATATGAAGATCAATATAATAATAAGTGTTCCTTATCGGCTGAGTGTCTGACTTAACATATCTGTGGCCTAATTTTCAGAGCTTCTGTAAACTGATGGCTGCACATTAAGTCAATGTGAACCATGTGGAAATATGTGAATACTATGCAATATTAGAGACAGACAAAATAAATCCCTAATGCTTAAGTTAAACAACATAAAAGAAATAGTTCTTTAGACAATAATTTCTCTGCCTATCAGTCCCCATCTGTTTAGAAAAGATAAATAAAAGCCTTTTATCATAGCACAGTCAGAACACTGACATTACTGTTTATGAACCATTCATCTGCGAATATGATAAGCCACAAAGAAAAATCCATGAGGAAAATCAGTTTGGCCTCTGTGGAGGTAGAGGGTGTTGAGCCAAATGCTACATAAGAGTGCTCATTAGGGCACCACTGTGCATTCTGCATAAACCCTGTGCCACAGACAAGGGAGAAAACAACAAAATTAAAATGGTGTTAGAACGCATAAGCAGAATGGACAAAAATGAAGGCAACCTCTGCTTTGGTTCCTGTGTTACCTAAGTAATAGTAATAATTAATTTAATTTACAATGTATTGGTGTTATTCTAATGTGGGTTTATTTTCCATGTGTCACCTGTATTGCTATGCATCAGAAATACTATTTATTTTAGAGAACTAGTAATAATGACAAACTAATATTGAAAGCAACTTATATTCCATTATCTTATTGCTCTGCAATGCATGAATCCTTCACATATTTATATAGTTCATGTGTATCTCAGTCAGAAAACCAGAAAGACTCCTCATTGTTAATACACCTAAATTATTCTGCTATTAGACACTGATTCTTTTAATTTTACCAAATTAGTAATGTAAATGGGTATTTCTTATTCCAAAAAACTTGCATTTGTTCATTAAGTCCAGGTAAGTTCATTTAGATTGCTGAACAATAGAAGCTGAAGCATCTGCTTTGCTCTTAGTGTCTAACCAAAAGAAAATTATTTACTAGAGGTGTAATAGCTCAGTATAACTCATTCAAGTTGAATAACTGCATACCTGTTTTAAAGAACATTCACTCTGATTTTAAGTTGCATTATTTTTGTGCATATTCATGTGAATTTCACAAATAAGTCCTGTGTAAAGGAATAACACAGACTGTCCTGTCTAGCAAGACAATATTTGCTACACAATCTTCAGCTCAACAGAGAAAGCCTAAAATAATTTTGGTAAAAGAGTTTGTTTGGTTCCTTCTTCATGACTTTTATTCTCTTCTATTTAACCAAATATAGTTTGGCAAAAACAGGTTAGCAACGTTTAGGAGTCCTAAGGACAAGGAGCAGGCACTTGCCAAACACATGCTTTTTATGTTATCACACAGGTTTTAGGTATCCTGCAAAGCTATAAAAACATCTCAGAAGCGTTAACAACTAGTGAATACTCAGAAACATTAAGAAGTTGGAGAGACACAATATACATTCCTCAGAAAGCATATAATGTATATAATCAAACAACATAAGTCCTGCTATCCAGTGCTCTTATCGGAGGAACACTCCCTGTGAGTCTGAATAACATAATTCCCACAATAGCTTTTCTAGTTAAACAAACCACTTAACATTTTTAACAGAGTGCTTTATATTGTGCTCTAAATCTTGTGAGGATAAAAGACATCCAGTGCTTTTTATGATTCTTGTGGGTAACAGTTATCTGTTAAGTAGAAGCTTTAATGTTATTTTTCTCTAAATCATTTAGTTTAAGTATTTTAATACAATGACAATTTTTCTGTGTGTTTTAATCTATCCAGCAGCAGCCAGGGGCTGTGGAAATTCCTAACCTTCTAGTTTAAAGTGTTGCATGATGCAGTAATGACCTCTTCTTTTGGCTCATTCCAAATTCCCTTTCAGTATCCTAGGATGCCTTGCAAGTAGGCTGAAATGGATATAATAAATCACTATCCCTCTCACCCTCAATTCTGCCTCTCTTTCTGTTCTACTTTTAGATACTGGCACTATTGCATCATCTCGAAATTCAAATTCAAGTTCTTGTAGGAAAAGGTCATGACTTCCTGCAGAATCCAATTCCCTTCTTCCCCTAAAAATAGTAATAGAAAATGTATCAAGAAAAGGAAGAAATGGTTTTGCCATACATTAATTACAAACACACTTGCAGTAATCCAGCTATTAAGGAAATTAGTTTTAATTGCTTAAGATGAATGGGAGACATACTCTGGATGATAACAAAAATCCTGTGAACTCACAGTAAGGATATAAATGAAGAGAAGTGCAGCCAGTAGCTCAGCAATGCCTCACCAAAGGTTTGGATGCCAGAGCAATGGCCAAATTCCTCTTTGCTCCAAAATCAAGTCTATATTCCTGCTAGAGGGAAGACAGAGTAACAGATGGACCCAGAAGTCAACCCGTTGCTGCTGGTCTTACACCAGTCAGTTGCAGCTCTGCTACTACAGATCTTGTGATTAATTTGAGATTTAATTGTCTAGCACAAGAAGGCTTGAGCTCTTAAAAATTTCAGTTCTAAAATCAGTTAATCTTAAATGTAGAAAAGGTCAACATGAACAAACCAGAGACAATAAAATCCAATCCCATTAAGTGAAGAAATTTAATAGAAAAAGTAATCTATATATATGTTTCTTCATACTGTAAAACAAGAAAGCATGTCCTGTGCTTTAAAACAATGAAGTGTGACTGGTCAATTTTAAAGCAGGAAAGGTACTAAAGAACACAGCTGCTAAATAAAATTCAATTTTATTCAAGTGATAAAGACCAAAATTTTGTAGCTACAACTCACCATGCTAAGGATTCTGTCATTACAAACTTAAAATAAAATGAAAGAGATAGGCAGTTTATGCTCAGGAAAGCTCCTACCACTTCTTCATTTATTGTAAATGTATTAAGAGCTGATTCAGCCAGCCAAAATTTCCAACAGTTTTATAATAATATGTACTATTGCAGCAAAATGAATGCAGAGCATAGTATGAGAATCAAAGAAGGCAAGGTCAAATAAATCTGCATCTTCTATTCAAATTTCTTGCTAATAAACAATTTTTCAACAATTTCAGGTGCTTAGTTCAGTTTAATTTTAAGTGTCTGGACAGAGAGAGACCTCATCCATTTTCCATTTACATAGATAAAATCAACACATCATACACCTGGAAATAAGTCACTTAGAAAAAAAAAAAAAAGAGAGAGAACTCACAGCTGTGTCACCTATCTTTCTTATCTGAACATCTCAGCAGAAATCAAATCTCTGGTTATGTGTCATGGGGCTGCAGTGACAGAGAACTTTCTGACTGGGCCTATAAATCGTCCTTTGCTGCCTGCAGCACTGTAAGAAATGAGCAAGATATAAACCTCACAGGAGTCAGGCTGCTTTGATAAAACTGTTTGTTTTCCAGAGTTTTTGGCTGTATGACATTACATAATTCTTCAATCTTGTGTCTGAAGCCCACCATGCAATGCAATACAGTTTGTGGAGTCCTTAACACATCGTGATAGCAAAACTATGCAGTACCATCTGCTTAATCTAATGCACAACCAGTAGGCTTAGAGATTTCAGAAAGACCACTTCATATAACTGAGCACAGAAAAAGCACAAATCATTTCAATATAGGAGAGCTATGGTGGAAAAATTTCTGGTCAATAACTGAAGCTTCTGATCTCAAATACAATACAGCAGCAGCAACAACCATTAACAGGAATTTCCAGTTACTCTAAGGACCAGTCATCATGGCTCAGTTAAACCATTACAAATCCTAGTTTTGTGACTAGTGGGATACGAGCAGCTTCACTGTGAAAAAATAAGAGACAAGTGTCAAGAGAATGGGCAGACTCTGCTCGGTGGTGCCAAGCAGTAGGACAAGAGGCAAAAGACAGAAACTGATACACAGGAATTTCCACCCGAACTTGAGGAAAAACTTCTTTACTGTGCAGTGACCATGCACTAGAACAGATGCCCCAGAGAAGCTGTGGATTCTCCCTCTCTGGAAATATTTCAGAACTGTCTGGACACAGTCCTGTGCCATGTGCTTTGAGACGACCCTGCTTGAGCAGGGAGGTTGGACCAGATCACTCACTGCAGTCCCTTCCAACCTGACCCATTCTTTGATTCTGTGATAATGCCCAATTTCTCTCTAATAATTAGAGAAGGGCAGCTTTTCCAAACTTCCAAAATATTGATAATCTCCTTAACTAGAAATAGGCCAGATGACATTTGACATTACTCCTGATTTACCATGTCAAAAATGTAAGATTACTTTGCATTTGATCTGTGGGGATGTTGAGATATGGTCTAGCTGAAATGTTTCTCTTCAGTATATAATTATTGTTGCCATCTTTTTTTTGTTGTCAGCTCACCCTCACATGCCAAAAATCCCCAGCCATCTCTCTCTTAAATCTATAACTAGTAAACGATGCGTATCATATCTAAGTACTTCACTATTTCTAACAATATGGCCACCTTCAGTGTCTACTGTGTGCTTTTGTAAATAGCAATGCCTTAGGAAATTATACTTCTGAAAGCTAAAGCTGAACTCCTTTATTTTCAGTCTTCAGTAGTGATGGTGCAGTTCATATGTATATTGCACTAGAATTTAAGAGCAACTAAAGAAGATTAAAGCAGTTACTACAGTAACAAAGTTTATGACCAAGGGGATAACTGTGCTTAAAATAAGGTTGTACTTTTTATGTATTTACAATTTTCCCTTGATAACCAGAAATCTCTAATTTCCCTAAAGTTTAGATTTGGTCCTCCATACCAATAAATGTTATTTTCAAGGTCCTTGTAAAGCTGTAATTCAATCAAATGTCAGCACCTATTATATTAACCAACATGACATTAGTGATAAGGAGGTAAAATAATCCACCCATCTTTAGTGTGACTTAGTAAGTAAGCAATTGCTGAGAAATCACAGAAGAATAATTGCATGACTTCAAATTGTCCTAATGTTTAATGGAGCAAAGATTACACTTTTTCCTAACTGTAGTGTTCAGAATTCCAGTTGAACGGACATTTCAGGATAGTCCTGCAAATATCACAGCAGGAGTTTAGTCTATGTATAGCCTTAACCTTAGTATGTCCCCTCTTCAGCTCATGCTTATCTTGAGTGGCCATTGACATCAAGGTGCAGTTGAACAAGGGAAAAGGATAAAATGTCAGAAGCAGAGCAGTGTCTGAAAACTTTCAAGTTCCAATAAATAATTGATGAAAACAGAAATAATTACCTTAGAGTAAATAGAGACTAAGACTCCAAGCCTCACCATCCAGTTTTTTAGAAAAGTACATTTCCTATTTTGTTTTCACATTCCTGACACCTATGTGCTCTTTGTTGTCCCTGATCTTATTAATTTCCTAGGGTGACAATGAAGACAGAAATCACAAAGCTTAATGAAGAAATTTGGTTCTCTTCCAAAAAGGAAAAAGACCAGTTGATAAGGAAGTTGCATTGCGAGAATTGTGCGGCACAGAAACCGTCAGAGAGGAGTCTGTCTGGCTGTGCTAATCAGTCACTTATATTTTCATCCTACTATTTCCTCCCTAGGGAAAAGATAAATACCTACCATGATATTTTGCCTGTTTTGCAATGGACAGAAAGCTCCTCATAAGAACAGAGCATGATTTTCAGACGAAATCTGTGTATTTTAAGAACAGTCTCGTTTTTTGGGTATGGTACCCATTTTACCAGAGCAACTTCATGCTCATTAGAGTACATATTTTGTTAGACTGGTGCCTAAATCAATATTAGGATTTCAGGCACAAGTAGATAGGAATAGGGACTACAATTGTCTTTCACTTGCTGCATCTGTTTCAAACTTAGTTTAATTTTAATTTTAAAATCATAGTATTATAGAGTAAATATTCAAAGAACATTTTTGACTCTTCAGGCTAACAGTGCTGATACTGACCTTCACTATAACATACAAGCTGTCATACTGGAGGTAGGGATATATATGCTTAATTTCAAGCATATGAACAGTAAAGTTATAAGTTCCTAAACTACATACAAGAAGCAACTGTATAAGGTTTACTCAGTCAAAAGCAGCATTAAGAATTAAAAAAAAACAAAACAAAACACCCCAGTTATACCCAAAAATATAGAGTATTGCTGAATGCAACATCTAAGGATGTGTGGGTGAGTTTGACATTTTTTTTTTTTCTAACTCAGAGACTTGTTGGTCCAGTCTTGTTTCCTAAGGTAACTCATTTCCCTTTCAAGCTCATCTTCATTCTTCCCAGACTGTGTTTTCTCAGTAGAAATTCATGAGAAAATTCACATTATTCTAGAATGCTTAGCAGATGATAATTCTTTTTTAAAATAGCACATAGTATACCTGTGGTTAATGTTTCAGCATTTTGCTTACAGCTGGAGCTGTAATAATTTAATATTAGTCACAAAAGAAGGCATGGGACATTTAAGCTGAACTTTATTAAGGTTAGTGGACCATGTTATTAAATACATATTGTTAAAGAGACATATTTTCAAATTCTGTTGACTGTTAGATTGCAAGGAGCAAAATGAATATAGATTTACTTGTATGATCTAGACTAAAACTCATTAACTTGAGCAGCTAAATACACAACTTTAGCACAAATAGCATAAAAATTACTTAAAATAGCATAAAAGCAATTAATGGAATTTCGGAACTTCTTTTTCTGAGCAGACACTACCCGTCCTCTGCCCACCTCATTCACCAGCTGCAGAAAGACATACTTTTGATTGCATTCATATACCAAATATATGTTTCCTGCTCTGTTAGGGTGTTGGCTGAAGTCAGTGATTTGAGGCAGAGAACCTTCCCTTGCCCTTTTGACAGCTGGATGCATGACTGCTTGGAAATGAATGTGAATAATCTCATCTCTGGGAAACTCAGGAGCATCAGGTAACTAATTTTATGTCAAATACATGGTCTGAATTTTTAGGTTTGTCTGAAGAAAACTCAAGTATTCTTTCTAGGCAAGGTAAAGGACAAAGTAGCTGGAGTTTGCCTTAGCTTATGCTGGTTTATATGGCTCTGCACTTACATATTCCTTCTATGCATAAATTTTCTTTGCTTTCCCCAGAAGATAGGTATAAAAGGTTATCTAGGTGTTTTTTATTGTTTAAAACTCTGGTGCCTGTGGAACTACTCAATCCATATTCTGACCAACTCAGAACACCATGAATTTATTCTTGTATGAGTGGGAATGAAATATTTAGACATAAATTCTGTATCTTATTAACTTCACATTGATTTGAAAATGCACCAGAAACACATTACTAACTTCACTGCAGTATGACAACATCTTGTAGTTCAGTTAAATTTGTTTGAAGACTTGTCAAAAAAAGTATTTGGTCTAGATTGGGTTTGCTGACAGATGAAAAAGCAGTCAGCCAACTGAAATGTTGACCATTCCTTATTATTTCTGTGGAACTACATGTAACTCTTTGGGATGCACTTAATTGATAAATATATTTATTTATAAATATATTTATTTAATTATGATTTTTTTCATATTTTATTTTTGGAGCAAACACAGATCGGTTCAGGAAATCACATGAATTAGCATGATAAAATATTTCTAGAAATAAATACATAATCACTATCTGAATAGCTTTACTGGTGCTATGGATACAATAACTATCAGCCACACTTCTTATAATTGTAAAAAAGTTTCTCTGTTGATTCAAAGCAAGTGAGAGATGTTCAGTTTTAACATATTATTATGTAAAACACTTCTTTAGTTTACCTACCTTTATTTTCTTCTTCTTTTTTTTTTTTTTTTCCCAGAATATCCCAAGGAAAATACTTGAAAATTCTGATTGCTGTTTTTTCAACATTTACTTAAAATAGAATAATTGTGAAACAGGAACAAAACAGAGCAAGAATAGATGTTGAGAAGATCCAGTTTACATTTCCCAGACTGCTGAACAAACTCAGATACAACATTATTGACATTTTGACCTTTGGCTTTAAAGAAGTTTTCTGGGGATATTATATGATAAAGTTATTCAAATACAAAAGAAATGGTGACATTACATATACTCTACAATGCCTTTTTGTTATGACCATGACAAAATTCCTTTGTTTAAGGGAATAGTGCCTTGAAGTCAAATCTTACAAATCCTGGTGAGATAACTATACTTCATACTGAAATCTATAAAATCTAAAAACCATGCAATCTTCAAGCCCTTTCATCAAGTATGGAATTCCAATATTGTCAGACAGAAATTTGATTTTTGCTTGTCCATTTGAAGAATGCACCATCTTTTATAAACACAGCATCCTATTTCCTTGCATGGAGTAGAGAAGACAAGTATTTGCCTAACATGCAGCAAACTGCTTCTGAAAGACAAGGGAAACAAAGACTTCTGCCTCCCAGTATTCTGCTACCCCAACCACATCTATTCATAATGACCTTCCCTGGAATAAACAACAAAGAAAGCAACACTCCTCTCCTCCCCCCCCCCCAAAAAAAAAAAGACCCTGCTCCATACTTATCCTAGATGTCTTTAATCCTTATCCTTAATTTTATTTTCAAAATTTCTAAGGAAGTTCAGTAGACATGATATGATTGATTATAGCCAATGCCTTTATGTATTTTCCTCATACATTTTTCTATGTCAAATTATAGCTAGACTGCTTTCCCTATGAACTTAAATTTAAAGAAATATCTTAAAGTTTCATTAAAAACAAACAAACAAACAAAAAACAGACAAGGAAAGAGCAATAACATATTACATGAGATTCTGCCATTGAATAAACCATAGCATAGAGTTTATCAAAGCACTTACTATTCCAATCTTTTTCTGCGGTAAACACCACAGTTTTTACATGGAACTCTGTCTGTATCACTTGCTGCCACAATACAGAGAAATGTAAATATAGATGAAATTCTCACACCACTGTAGCTGTGGGAAAAAAAAGTAATATTGGCCTCAAAGAGTCCAAGACTTTAAAACTGAAGGACAAGAGAACACAGATATATTAGAAGGAAGGTAAAGAATCATATGCTGTGCTGTTATGAAACCCTCCACCCTCACATCTTTTATATTCCTGTAAATAGAGCACTTTTGAGCTCTGAATTTACCATTTATTTCTTGTATTCGCTCAGTTTGAACACAGTGAAAAATCGCTGATATTCTCCTATTAAGCACATGATTAACTTCTAAAAGGAGAGATTCATAACAAACCAACCTTATTGAGTTGAAGGGCACAGTAATTGAAAAACATCTAATGCTGCCTCTTTTCTAGAAGAAAGCAAACAAAAATTCAGCAGCAGAGTAATGAATTTCGGAGTGACCATGAGCTGCTAAATGAACACAGGTGGCTGTTTCCACAAGAAAGCCATTTGTAATAGACTTTAAATTAGCAGAAGGGAGATATAAGCTTTAAATACTTCTGAAATCTCACAAGTGTGAAAGACTTCATACATCAAAACTGAAATAAAGGAAGGTGATTAATAATTGTTCTTTAGCTAAATGAGTTGCCAGATGCACTGACTCTCAAGTGTAAAAAAAAAATAATTAAAAAAAATAAAAATAATGTGGAAAAACTAGATAATTGATGCAAAATTGCTCACAATTCTTGTTAGCCTAATTAACAAGTTAAAAGTGAGTAATCATAGAATCATAAATTGGTTTGGGTTGTAAGTGATCTTAAAGATTATCTCATTCCAATCCCCTGCCATGAGCAGGGACACCTTCCACTAGACCAGGTTGCTCAAAGCCCCATCCAACCTGACTTTGAACACTTCTAGGGATGGGGCACCCACAACTTCTCTGGGAAATCTCTTCTCCTGCCTTATCACCCCCAAAATAAAGATTTTCTTCCTAAACTCAGGTTTAAACATTTCTATTCTGGGAGGAAAAGCCTAGATAAAAAATAATTGCCAAAGTTAAGAAGAAGACAGGTACTTTTAATCACTTCAGAATAAGATTTAAGATCTTTTATAACCAAGATTATCTGTCTAGCCAGTTCAAGACGTTTACTCAGAAAGATGTGGTTTGAATACATGAGTGTTTATTTTGTCAAAGTAGTTTTGCCCTTGGTATCACTTTGCCTTGTTCAGAATAACAGCAGTATTCAATTAATTCTTTACTGGGACATTGATATTACTGGTCATCAGGTTATTGACTTGTTCACAGTAATTGAATGATTTGTATTAGAACTTGCCTACTGTGCATTTAGGTTGATCATCATGAAAGAGGCATAAATCACTCTTTATCTAGAATAAAAGGGTTCATTCATTGAGTCATCACAGAACTACTGTATTTACATTTACTCTTTATCTTAATCCAAATACAGCCTTAGGTGCTGACAAACAACTCAAAACAATCCTGATGTGTGCTGACATTCTATAAATAATATGTGTGTATTGAAGCCAAATACCTCTGTATGCTTTAACGTATTCATGAGAAAAAAAAAAATCACTTTCCATGAGGTCTATACATTCCATTAAGAAACTAAAAATCACACCAGAATGAAAATACAAACAGGAAAAATGCAGAAACCCATTTCTTCCTCAAGCAAACAAGTGCCCTTAGAGCACAGATATTAATCAAAATCGTCTTTATATCTTCACATGTCCAGTTGTATAAACACTAAAAATTCAACTCCTGATTAGCAGACACATATCTTTACATGCTTCAGTAGCAGCTGAGACCCATCTGAAAATTGTATTAGCTGAGTGAGGAGATAGTCTGTATGAGAGAAGGTGACAACAAGAGACCATTGAGGGGAGTATCAATTTCCTCGAGATGGTAATTTCAGGGTAGGAAAAGACCTGAGCTAGTTAGAAGGACAAAACAGCAACAAGACTATTGATGCTTTTTTAGTTGATTAGAACATTCGACCGGAGCCATAGAACAGATTGTTTTTAAATTATATTGATTATTGTCGTGGTTTTGCCTTGGGTCAATTTGTTTTTACACCCCCCACACAATTACCATTAGTAGAGAGAAGGTTTATGC
>JAYRBT010000001.1:14541966-14553930 GCA_036023395.1 Myiotriccus ornatus
GGGTTTTGTCCGGAAATCTACTTGGACAAAACCATTCACAGCCCCAGGGATGGGCTGGTGGGCAAAACCACGACAATTATACAGTGAAAATGTTGAAGACTTCAATCTCTAGACAGTTTGTTAGTTCACCTAGAAAAGAGGGCAGTGGGAGGGCAGCAAGAACATAAACATTTTCTTCCCTCCAAACTAATTTGGAAAAAAAAAAATTACAAGAACAAAATATGTGGCAGCTGCTTTGGCTTGGTCATTACTTTTATGGGGTTTAACAAAAGGAAGAAAAGATGTCTCACTGAAAGAGTTCTGGTGTTTAGCACACTTCTTGTTTCTTACAAACTTACTTGGTTGTTTTCTTAACCTAACAGAAATAAAATCTTAGCATTCCAGGCCAAAACTGATCTCCTATGCCCATCCAGATTTTGACTGAAGTTTATGTAACTTTATGCAATTCACAAGCCTGATGTAATTGATAAAAAATTATTTAAATTTACAGGAGACCAATGAGAGTATAGGAAACTTTGTCCTGGCCTTAACTAATAGCTCAGGAACAAATTTCCCCCTTAAATCTGAATTTATCCTTTAGTCATGAGAATTCCCACTTCAGTCAAGAAAAATGTAATGAGAAAAACAACATGGGATATTCCTATATGACAAGAAATCTCAGAGATAGGACCTCAAAAACTGTGTTCTATGATACCATCTGTAATGCCCCTTAGAGGGGGAAGAAAAGCAGATATGGGGAAGGTGCTAATAAATTGTATCATAAGTATATGCTTTTGTCTGATTTTTGTTCTCAGTTATCTGCTTATCTTCTGTTATTAAAAACTAACTGCTTATCTGTGGGGTGTTACAGATATGAAGTGACAGGGCACAGACAAAACCTTGAAACTAAAGTACACAGAAGACAGACAAGATGTGTGAGTCGCTGGCAGCAATGATATACTACCAGGTTTCTGCACAAAGTAGTCTTTAGGAAAGCTCAAGAGAAAAAGGAGCACCATCAATTGGCATTATCGGGCTTATCCATCTTACTTTTCTCTAAACAAGGAATTTAACCTGTACTGCAAATCATTGAAATACCATTTTAATTTGAAGGGCACTTCCTTTTTTCCTTCTCTGATCCTTGCAGTCTTGCACATGCACATATATCCATAGTTTAACAGCAAAACATTGTTCCCATCAGCTGATTAACACTTAATGTAAAAGTCACCCACTCCAATATTTAATCCATTCACAAAAAAAATTAAAAATTGTGAAAAGCCAAGCTTTACTACTTATTCATTTCCTTCCTTGCTGCTCTTCTGTTTCATATTGGCTCTTTTTGACACAAACAGTCTCATAAATCAGCTGGGGTCCAGTTACCCAAGAGGGAGCATCCCATCAGCTTGACTGGTGTGGGTAACACAGGAACCTCACCAGTCCTCTGGAATTAAAACTAGTTCTAAAGGTTTTTCTTGTCAACAGAGCCCTGGAAAAACTCACTTCATGCAATGAGGTAAAACAAGATATTCTGATCAGTCTTTCTTCCTCAAGACATTATGCTGGCTATGGGAGTTGGCAGCTCTGTGAAAGCACATGAAAAAGCAAAATGTTGTCAAGCAGTGAAGAGTCACAGAAATCAAAAGGAAGAATGACAGCTGTAGGTGAAAAATGTCAATGTTATTAAAATCCTTGATAGTGCTATTTACTGACAACACCTACAGCTGTTGTATCTTTATTAGGTCTCCTTCCATCTTTGGTGAGGGCAAAATTTGGCCTAATATTTTTCTCAAAGCAAAAAAACTCAGAAAATTCATTTACATCTGTTTTCACTCTTTTTGTAGAAATTGCCCTGAAAAGATTGGTATTTCATCAGTACAGAATAGAGATATTTACAGATTTTGTCTATTGCAGTAACAAAAAATTCAATTAAAAAAATGCTGCTAATAAAAGTGAAGAAAGGAACAGTGATCAGATAATAGATCAAAAAAAAAGTATCTTTTATAGAGTTATCTAATTTCTTGAGAGTGACACATTATCCCTTTCATGCTATTTTTCACATAGCACTGGGAACAACTTGTACGTAGCCTTAACTAACACATAGCTTTGTATTATTATAATTCCATTTGCTTGCAATTAGGCACAAAGTAACCCTGTGTATATGGGTTTCCCTGGAAAACATAGAAGGAGAGGCAAAGAATTATTTTTTCTTGAAAACTTCAAATGTAATTCATTTCTTAACAGCTGTTACTCTGGGACTTGTCCCTGTGTTAGAGTAATTATGTGATTTACTTCATTATAATCTTCAAAGGTGATTTGGGCATTAAGAGAAGCTACACAAATGCTTTCTATCCATAAGTGGACTTAGATTTAAGGATGTAACTGGCCCTATTGACTTCGTGATAAGGTGTCTATAAAGAAGTCAAGCATATCTGTGAGGGATCTCCTGAGTCAGGTACAGTACCAGAAGGAGAGAAAGTATAGAAAACCATCAATAATAATAAATGCAAATAGATTAAAAGTGGACTTTTATAGTGAGTGGAAATATATTTTTCCCCTTAATAGGACAATATGAGTTCATTTTTTCAGTAGAATATCTCATAATCATAGACTCTAGTAAACATGTGTATAGTCCAACTGTACCCTTCACTCCAAAGCCAAATGTACCTATGGAAATAAACTCTGCTACCAAAACCTGCTATGATGTGAAAGAGCAGCAGTAGGGGCAGAAGTGATATTTGAAGGAACACTCTCAATAAAAAATCGTCAGTAAGGTGGGACTGTGGATGTAGAGATAATAAAAGACTACATATTAATTATTTTTCAATACTTTTGCCTTGCAAAAAGTATATAAATATGTTAGAGAACATTTGTTAGATTTCATAACTGCAAGTCATATGTCATCTCTCAATCCACGTTAAATGCAGAGTTCTGCTGTACAATGCCTGTCATTTTTGCATGAAAAAAAATGCTGATGTTGCTGTGTCCACTCACTTATAAGGTTCTGGCTTATAAATAATTTTTTTAAAAAAATTAAATAAAGAGTATAATCTTCATTCTTCCAGGTAGGGACCCAAAAGTTTTATGGCTTCGTGTATATGGAAAATATATCAATGGAAAAGCAAGGCACAATATTTTGGTTTTTGATGGAAGTGACTACTGCTGCACTCATTATTATATAATATTTTATATTATTATTATACTTTTTTGCTATTTAACCACTCTGCTGTTACTTTTATGTAGTAAAATTTTTCCCAAAAGCCACCTGAGTAGTATAAATAGTATAATAATGAAGTACGGATATTGAGATATGTTTTGTAGCAAGCAGAAATCACACATCTAAATGCAGATGTACATCATTACAAAGATACCCCACGCTACTTGTCACAGGCCCATTGTTACAAGGCTACTTGCTACAGAACAGAAAATTATTGTATATTGTATAAATTGTACAGTGAACAAGAAGTCCTGCAGAATTAGAAACTATGTTGAAAGTACACAGAACTTCTACAGGGATTGGACATAAGCACAGCTTTAAGTGTGAACAGGACTGAAAACATAAGCTCAGCCCAGCTGACAGAATACTTTGTTCCCTCAAATTTATCTCAAACTTCTTTCAAGACAGAATATCAAATAACCTACCAGTAGAAAAGTCTTCTACCCTATATCGTTTTCCACACTTGACTGATCCTTTATCTACTCCCAGTTTTAAACTATCACAATTCACACTTGTTTCTTTGTTTGAACTCACCCATCTGTTGACTTTTCAAAGAAGATTTTGCTGCAGTTTCAGTCACCAGGCAGCAAGAACTAAGTAGCAGAATTCATTATGTCCACCCCACAGCAACACTCCTTCCCTCATTAACTTCAGAATTTCACTTACCCTTTTTGTTAAATATTCACACTTTGCTCTTACTGCCTTGGTAGCCACTGCAGCTTTCTCACATTCTTGGAAATATTGATGTAAGTATGTACAGACAGGAATGGGGTAATAAAGATACAAGTTCACACTCAGGAAGCTACAAAAGAAAAACATACTGGGAATAAACTATAACAACTCTTCCAGAAAACTATTGCTAGTTGAAGAATCTTTGCTGTGTTCCGTGTCTCAAAATCCTGAGATGAGACATAAACCAATTGCTTGTATTTTTTTTGTAAACAGAGGTCACTAAAACCCAACTGTTGAGACTGCAGATTAAAACATGCATTTTATTAATTCTGGGGGAGCAATGAAGGAATGAGGTCTTTAACCATCACACAAGAGGCATGTTGAAAGTAAGTTTTATAATTGGCCTCAGGGCTGAACTTCATACATCAGAGAATAATTAAAATTCATTGTTAAAATATGCATCAGGCCTCAAGCTATTAAATTAGTTAACTTTCGGAACATTATTGAGCTAAAATTTATAACCAAACAGACAGATGGCATTTTAGAAACCTTTTTAGGCACTATAAAATTTGGTTATATTTATGAGGAATTTGATGATTTAATGATTGGCCAGCATTTATAACTAGCTTATTGATGTTCTGACACTACTGACTCATCCTCCCTTTAGTTTAATATTAACCATAGCTCAACTCTGAGGATATATTTTCTTAATATTTCTTAGCTTATTTACTAAGTAACAACATATTCTGTAAAACGTCAACACAAATGTTCCAGAGCACAAAATTTAAAAACTTGTGGGGAATCTGGGGTGACACCAGCAAATGACTCCAGAAACCTAGATTTATCCAGAATTCTTTGTAAGATAATTAACAAATAAGGTATTAGATTTGGTTCTAGAAAGCAGCTGACAATGTAAAGAGAATCAAGCAAAATCATCATAGGCAAGAGGAAGGAGAAAGAATTAACATTTTACTCTTCCTGTTCCAGATGGAAACAAGGTCAGGCAAGAACAATCAGATGATGAAAAAATTGGTTAAAGTTTTTATCTACTTTGTTTAAAAAGAGTTAATATCCTCTTCCTGTTGTGGATCAATGGCAGCAATTAGATAATAAAAATGGCTGTTCTGGAACATCTCATCACTTAACCTAACCATTACTTCTTGCAGTTCCTTACAATTACTACTTACCTATTCCAAGTGTGTCATTTTTCAACAACCATACTTATCTTACTATCTTACTTTGCATGTAATTCACTTATTTCAATCCATTATGAATAAAAATTGTACCTGATAATCAGAAACCATATTAAGTTTATTCTTCCACCTCAACATATATTTTCCTTTATATATGCCATTATGAATCCCATTTTTTCCACACACCATTACAGGTTTTTATTCATGCAAAATGCTTATACATAAATCTTCCCAGCTGAAACACTAAAACTTCTTGTAAAGAACATGGCTAATGAACAATTTTTGACCCTCTCATAAACATGGAGTTCTGAGAGATATGCATGAAGAGCAATAAGGAAAGTGTTAAAATATCAGAGAGGAAGAATACAAGTTTTCGCCTTCTTAATATAGTAATTTTTATTCATAGATTATTATAAAATATATAAATTTCCTAATGTTCTTAAATGGAGGAAAATATCAAAATTGAGGTGCTTTGACAGGGTTTGCAGGGAAAATCCTCATTACTATAGCTTTTGATAATGACCTCATAAAGTTCTGAATAATTTATGGTACCACACAGTTCTAAGCACTTCTGAACAGAGAAATGACCTTTAATGAACAAAGCATGCTTCCACATACATGAGTAAAGCTTTATATTTATCATGGCACTTTTAAACATAGTTTTAATGATATATGGAACTTCCAATTAGACCAGTTTGAAGCCACAGTATCTGAGAAGGACGAATTTTAATGTTCATTTTGTACAGCAGAGAGAAGCTTCAATTTCATTCAAGTTACATTCTTAAAATGTCACCTCAAATAAGCCAAGACGGGTGAATACTGAGAATTCTGAAGTCTGAAATTTCCAGAAGAGGGTTGACTTTGCCATTATTTTCAGTATAAGAGCTCTCATTAATATTGCCAGAAGAATCATATAATCATTAAGGTTGGAAAAGCCCTCCGAGATCATTGAATCCAACCCTTAACCCAGCACTGGCAAAATCATCACTTAACCATAATTCCAAGTGCACATCCATATACCTTTTGCACTCTTTCAGGGATGGTGATTCCAGCCTATTCTAATACCTGATTATCCTTTCAGTGAAAAAAATGTTTCCTAATGTCCAGTCTAAACATCTCCTGGCACAGTCTGAGGCCATTTAGTCTTCTCCTGTCACTAGTTGCCTGGGAGAAGAGACCAGTCTCCACTGGCTAAACCCTCCTTTGAGGTGGTTGTAGAGATTGAAGAGGTCTCTCCTGAGCCTCCTTTTTTGCAGGCTGAACAACCCCAGCTCCCTCAGCCACTCCTCGTAGAACCTGTTCCCTAGAGAGAACAACAATAATCTTTTTTTACACAAAAAATCAAATGCTGGTTATTTCTACCCTTCTGGTATTGCTGATAAATATGGGGGGGGGGGGGGAGGGATCTACATCTTGTAAGTATAGAGACATTTATGAGATGTTTTCCTTTATTACACACTAACGTTTCCATTCATATGGGCAAATAACTGTACAGAACAGATTTCGTGAACTGGGCTGTAAGACACTGGTAAGCATCTGTTCTGAAGCGGAGATACCTGCAAATAAAAGAATTCTTATATAGTGTAAGAGCTTTAATTATACTTTTAAAACATCTGAGAGAATAAGGCTTAGATGGGGAAGGAACTTGATTCACATTTGAAAGATGATTTAAGTAATTCCCACAGTAATTCATGCTGGGGGTAGGGGTACATATAATAGGAAACAACTACTTAAACTTAATCATGATCATTGCTCCAGAGGAAAATGAAAAAATCTCACACTGCTACCTCCAAAATGTGATCACATTTGTCAATAAGAAACTAATTAGCAGGAAATGAATAGCAGTTCTGAGAGCAGTTCTGATAGGGAGTCAGTTTGACTTGGCTTTATAATATAGATTTTCCTTTAGACTAAACTTGGTAAAAGTTGTTTTGTTTTTATTTTTGTTTTTTTTTCAGTAAATAAAAAGAATCTCTGTAATGTGCTCATCAAATAACTAAAGCCAAATTCCGTACAAAGGAGCATCTTTTAGCTTAGTAAAATTTCTCACATGCTTAAAGCTATCATATGGATATGGTAATTGTTTTGAGTTTTCAACTGAACTGTGAACACAGTAGAAAAGTCCTTTCTTTTTACAGGCTTCAAGAAATAGACTCACTATTCTGTTTCTTATATGCAAATCAGGGGGAACTGCATTAAAATCATTTCAAAACCAGTGCAAGTAAAAGAAAAAAGATATTACTATCAGACACAAGTATAGGTATAAGAGCCTGAGTTGCAAAGCAGTATGTTTTTCTCATCATGGGAGCTAACACAGGTAATGAAATAAAAGGCCACATTCAGAAACAATATATACATCATAGAATTATAAAGATAATCTAGTCCCAAACTCCTCTGACGTGGGCAGGGATACCTCCCACTAGAACAAGATGCTCAAGGACCCATTCAGCTCGGCCTTGAACACTTCCAGAGGTGGGGTATCCACAGCTTCTCTGGGAAACCTGTGCCAGTGCCCTCGATCCCACCGTCCAAGTCACTGACAAAGATGTTGAATGTGTCGGCCCCAGCACCAACCCTTGAGGGACATCACTTGTCACTTGTCTCCACATGGACAATGAGCCATTGAACCACAACTCTTTGTGTGAGTCCGTCCAGACACTTCCTTATCCACTAAGTCATCCATCCATCAAATCCTTGTCTCTCCAATTTAGGCCCTGGTTATTGATTTGAAATGCTTTTGTTTTTAAATGCTTTTTGGTTTGGATCAAAATTTAAAAACAAACAAACAAAAACCCAACCAATCAAACAAAAAACCCACCAAAACAAAACAAAACCAAAACCAAAAACTAAACCAAACTAGAAACAAAAAACCCAACAGTGAAAGTTTATGACATAATGTCTCTGTCAGGCAGGAAAAAGGAAAGAGCTTTGACAGCTGAGCATGAACTTATATGCCAAGCCATTAAGCAACAACTTTCATCTCCTACCTCCCATAACATGTACACATACAAAGCACTTCAGAAATGGATTTCAAAACTGACTCAAGTTCAAAATAGCTCTTGCAAACAGCTCCTCTCAAGCACCTTACTCCTTTAAAGTAGTGACATAGAAGAAAGGAGGTTTTACAAAGCATTTGAGGTGTCCTAGAGACAGACACGTATAGAAAGAGGGACTATAAAAGACCTTGAAAAGCATATGTTACAAGAAAAAAAAAAAGATTAAAAGCTTCCAGTGTATGAACAAAAATGCACACAGGTGACAAGTATGATACATAAGGGAAAGAAAGAAAATCCTTTCACAGTTCTAAATAGCTGCCATTGCACTTTATATTAATCCTTATCTGTAGAGAGTGCAGTTAGAAGGGCATGACCCTATAAAATTATTCGTTCCTCATATTACCTTACCAGGTAATTCCTCAACTCTATTGAAAGAAAGCCGCTTGAACACTTCAGTGGTTCCATCCCAGTCAACATCGAGCTATAAATTTAACTGCACAATAGACTGAAAGTTACCTTTCTATGGAAAAGAATCTGTTCTTCCCAAATCATCTTCATTGCCATTTAAGTACAGATGTTCAGGGAAAAAAAATCTAGATTGTTTTTACAGCATCTTTGACAACATGTTTGGATGACACGGAGGCTCAGTTTTAAATATTTTTTCCAAATTTAATTTTCTTTCTTTCTCCACCTTTCTGTGGTCTGAATTAATGAGAACAAAAGTGTTATTTCAGACACAATTTTGAGAGATACTGGTGCAATCCCTAAAGATAAAAATTTTGTTGCAGGTGAATTTTAATGCTGCATTTCATTTCAGGACATTTCATTTCAGGACAAATCAAACTTTTTTTTTACCCATCAAGTTAAAATATTTCATATTTTTTTAATTATCTAATCTCACCAAAAAAAAAAAAAACACAAACCAAACAACCAAAACCAAATACTACCACCCAGTTTATATAATAAATAGACTCATTTACAACCATAACATCACTTTGAAATAAAATTTTCTGACTTTTCAGAAACCATAATTTGGAAAATGACAAATGAAACATTGTAAGTTCTCCCCAGTGATCAAAATTACTTTTCAAATACAACCCAACACTGCAAATAATTTTTTAATGTTTTATCTTTGGGGAATCAGTTGTTCCCTTTCCATTGTTCCACTCCCCTAAACAACCAAACTAACACTGTGGTTTATGATCAATATTTTTGAGGGAAGGGTTTATAGCTTCATGGTCAAGCATTAGCTAACAAGTGCCACACAACCATGTGGGACACACCTCTAAAGGACAATAAAAGTGCCTTAAAAAATTAAGGAGTCAGCTTGGCCCATCGGGCAAATCCATGTGCCACAGGGCCAGTTAAGCAGCCAGGCTGGGTCTGAGCTGATATAAACCCTTCCACTGAACCACTGCACAAGAGACATCACAGTGTTCTAAAAATGACTTGATGACACCTACATTTCATAAGCATATTGCTAAGGAATTTCTATTCAATTTAGCAAAACACACTGCTGCTTCTTTATGCTGAGTTTGTTATCATCATACCTAAACTTTTATATTGGCCTAGTCACATTTGGAAATGTAAATTTCTTTTTCTTTCTTATAATCTATCAGAGGTAAGTCACCATTTACACAACATCTCTACTAGTAACTTTGTTAGTTGGATTATCATCATGTATGCACACGTACAAAAAAAGTAACTGAGATAAAAATCTTGTTTTTCCTTCTGAAAAGACATAGCTTGATAGTCTTTCAAAATTTAATTCCAATTCTTTTTTTTTCTTTCTTTCATTTGAAATATGCAGAGGATGTATTTGTTCAATAGCGTTCAAGGACCTCTTTTTTTAATATTGTGGTCATATTTTAAAGTAAGTAAAAAAATTACTTTTTCAGTCACTTTTCAATAGAAAATAAAAAAGAAAAGCATGGCAATGTTGCTTCCATGGTAGCCTACCGTTTCAGGCTTGAAATCCTCATGAAACCTAATTTTCAAAAAATGAAATGTTATCTCCAAAAATCTGTTAATTTTGAAATTCACTGAGATTAGATGCTTATAATCACTGATCAGTACAGACTTCCATTGGTTCATTGTTAGTTTGAAACAATGTCTTATCCTGAAACAGGCTATAGAATTTTTTTAAAATAAGTTAATGATTTGAACTCATGTCAAGGCCTGAGTTGAATTCTATTTTTTACCCACAATTACAGATCTTCAAGATGCTCTTATAACCAAAAATTTGTCCTACCATCAGTAGTAATACCTCACAGAGAACTCCTGAAAAATTTGAGAAAATGTCATAAATTATTCATAGTTTTGTTTGGTCCTGTTTGAATTGTCTGAAATCATTACACACAGGCAGCTCAGTGATCTCAGGCTGCCATGTAAAATAGACACAAAAATTGAGATTAAATAATCATTTTGTAAAAGGGATGAAACCAACCCTCTCCTTGTGTAACAAACCTGCTATAAAAGCAGCATGGCTAATGGATTTCTAATGTAGGTGGAAAGTTTTAGTCAAATTGAGACAAAGGTGTGATTGACAAGAACAATTGTACCTTTTAGAGATATTCTTGGAGCTGAAGGGATATAATGGAAACAGTTATTTCACCAGTCCTGCCTCCTATTGTCTGCCTCTTTTCATCATTCTGCAGCAAAGGCTATACTTATCTGGATGGATAATTTATATTTACTACTATTTCTGTACTTTGCACATGTTTTGGCAACTATGGAATGTTCCAGAAACACATTTTGCTGTAAGAATGCTGGAGCTGAAGATGAGGTATAAAGGTAGCCACCTGATTCTTCCACTTCCATTAGAGTTCAACAAGGGCAGAAGTGGAATATGTCAGTTATGGTGACTTAAGCTTAGTTCGCAGAGATAACATGTACATATCACAAAAAAGTCTTTCTGCACAAGTGGTTGCACAGATATTTGCTCTTGTGAAGATATAACTCCAGTGGAGTAGCACAGTGTGGCATGTACAGTGAGTCTAGTACAGTCTGTGGAATACTCAAGATCTCCCATCTTAGTTGGAGATTACTCATATAAAATATGTCCAGAAAAGCTCCTTATCAAAATTAATATGTGGCTCTTCATATAACTTCAGTTGATTTTTTTAAGTGTACCGCTCAATATTTCTGAATAAATCAGAGCTTCAAGGAGGCTTTTGAAAAATATTTCTATTTGAAGCTCACCAATTTTATCAACCTTCCAAAAAAATGAAGATATCATAGCTTAAGAGCAATCAAACTTTATACTTAACATCAGCACAGACTTACTGTTAAATTTTCTTTGTAGGGAGGAAGGTGGATTAACTTTACTGATTTTAAATGAAACTTAACCAAGTGTTGTGAGAATGTTCCTGTTTGTTTCAAAATAGCTGAGAGCCCATTAAAAGTGATGAGAAATCTAAGGTGCCTAAAGTTCAAGTGGTTAAATGTTTTCCTGATTAATGGCAAGACTTCATGCTTAGGTTTAGTAGGATCCAAAAATATGTAAGCATTTCATCAACCTGAGATGTGCTAAAGATCTCTTGTGAAAACAGACTTTTTTCTTACTGTGAAGACACAACACTGTAACCAACTCACGTTACCTTAGAATATACTAATGTGAAATTAAGCATATTCTTGTTCTTTGCATCTTAGTCAGAAAGTTGCTTTACCTAGGATTTTGTTATTAAATCCAGCTTAGTATTAGTCATGCCTGTGGTCTATTTAACTCCCATATTTTAAGCTTTTCCCAAGTACCTTATAAGTGTTCAAAAGACATAAGTGAATCTCTAATTGCAAGCAAGTGTATGAAATACTAATTTCCTACTGGAAGAAGGTGAATTCTCATTCATGAGATAAAATACTCCTTTCTTACATGAAATTTCTAGAGGAAGCTTCATCAGACAGGTTCCGT
>JAYRBT010000001.1:14554030-14579271 GCA_036023395.1 Myiotriccus ornatus
TGAATTCTCATTCATGAGATAAAATACTCCTTTCTTACATGAAATTTCTAGAGGAAGCTTCATCAGACAGGTTCCGTTCACACAAGCTGACAGTCATTTTGCAACTAAACAGTGCAGGTATTGTTATGTATTGGAGTTCAAGACACCGTAAAATGTAACTCCATTATCACTGTGGGAAGGAAGCAGACTGCCTGCCTTAACCGTGTCCTCACAATTCGAGTTGGTTTTCCTTTTACAGTTTCCAGGTTGCAAGGATTTCATCTCCATCTATTCTTCTGTTTAGACATTACACGAAAGAAAGGTAAATAAGTACAACCCTTCTGTGTGCTTGATGTTTCTCCCAAGGCAGACAACTGGAAAAAACACGCCATGTTCTGCTGCCAACAGTGCCAAACTCTCCATGCTGCTGCCAAGCCCAGCTCTCAGTACTAAGATAGTTTTGTGGAATACAATTGTGATCATTGTTGTCTGGAATGGGTAGGAACAGAATTCCAGCATCAGTACCCTAGAAACTTTTCATCAAGCTAACAATGCACTAAGTGTGGGTTATAAACAAAATAATAAAAACCATTCATATATTTATTCATCAGCAATTCACTAATAAAATGCATTGAAACCTGCTAATTAAACTATTAATTATGAAGTGACAGCAGTTGAGCTATTGCAGGTGTAATGGTAAGATGGTTTCTTGTATTACAAATTATTCAGTCAATGTGGAATGAACATTTTCATTATATAAAACAGTACATTATCTGTCACTCCAACAGAGTAAAGGAAGCATCTAAACCTTACAAGAAATATCAAATAAAACCCAGTTTACTTCTGTAAAATATACAGTGCAGATATCTTCCTCCCAGGGCACTATCTCATACAAAAGAGACAACTTTTCTTCCTTTTGAAAGGAATTCTATGAGTATAAAAGAGAAAGATTAAAACAGAAATAATGTCATTAAAAATTATTAATGCCAAATTATCGTGTTAAATGCTTAAATTTCATTTTAAGTTCTATGTTCAACCTAATTTTGTTATCTTGTTCATAATCTAGTTCATATGTTCCTTAACTGTATGAAGATATTTATTATATATCCCTGAACATCACAGGCCAAGATGGTTTTTTTTACCTTTTTCTCACCAATCTTGTCTCCAGTGTTTCAGGAGGATCATTTCTTCCAAAAAAAGACAAACAAGAAGGATCAGTATTAATACCAGAACTTGGGGAAACCCGTAACAGTTCATAGGGTCAAAAAGCCTGAATGGAAAGAGGATTTGTGTGACAACAACAAGGACCATCATTATGCAGAGAGTAAGGGAAAGTGGAAGGTTTCTTGGGGACATCCACTTGCTTAAGATGTTAAGAAGATCCCACTTGAGATTACAAAATTCTCAGGTGGTATGAAAATATTCAAGCAGGAATATAGCTAAAGGTGTCTTTCCTCTCTCTCTTTTTAACCTCTATCTATCTTGTTCCAGATGAAGAACTGAATGATGGTTTTGAAGTTTTATTCTACAAGGTCTGTGCAGTCATCTGCTACAGCTATCAAACATCTCTGACTAGTGATAGAAAGCCATAGTGCCCACGAAGTGAGACTGGACAGTATAATTTACATGTGTAAGTTAATGAGCTGAGTATTAGTCCTTGATTCTTAAAGCAGAGAGGTCCCACTTCAGATTGGCAGCAGCATTCAAATCCTGAATGTCTGCCAAGGTAGTCCAGTCAGGCCCAAGGAAAGGTCAAATGTCCTTGGATTTCACATGTTGGAGGCTACACAGCTGCACATACAGATGTGGCACATCAACTCGACGGTGTGTAACACAGTCTGCATTCTCCAGCTGACACTGCTGCCCATTACTTTTAGCATTAGCCAATATTAGAGCCATAAAATGCTAATAATCCTTTTTCTCTTGCTTCCAGTACAACAAATCACTTAGCATGTTACATATATATTCAAATATATTCATCACATTTGAATACAGAGAGAACACAAGTGTTGTTCTTGACAGTAAAATGTAGTTATGAAAACTAATAAAGAATTTTTGTATGCACTGCCGAAGAACATTAGATCATACAACTCCTACAATCATTTCAGAAATAAGGTATTTTTTGAGTTATTAAAATACACTGTAGATTATATTGGTATAATTCGTGTGTATTTTTAATTACTATACAGGGGGAAAGCCTTGGGAATGGAGAATAAAAATTAGTCTTCACTGCTGTATATTTTCAAAGAAAGAGGATTTTCTTCAAATCAAAGGCGAAACAAACTATTGTGTGATCATCTGTAGCAATGAGTTAACTGAGCTGAGTTTCTATAAATTTATTTTATCATATGAATTAAGAAAATTGAGGCACGTCACTCACAAGTCTTGGACAGACCCCTTTATATCCAGATATAATGCTTTATTTCAAAAATATAGGGCTAGCTGCACTTCTGATACCCCCTCTGGACTGAGTACATCCTGGCCTGCCATGGACCCTGATGGTTTTCCCTTTGCTGCAGCTGAGTCTACTCTGAGTCAGAGGCACATCAGCAGCAGAAACTATCCAAGAACACCTCATCAGACTTCTTATCTCACATGGTATGAACAAAAGGGAATTTCATGATGTCATACAGTATTAAAACAAGCATTTCTTTCTTCCCAATAGAAAATGTTGTGTTTAGTGCAGAAGAGGGAATTTCCTTTTGGTAAATGATTTTCACGAGGCCCAGGGCTGGAAAACTGCAAAGGTGTCTCTGTGTGTGCAGTCAGCAAGTCTGGTACAACCACTGCACTTGCTCCACACAGGGAGGAGATGCCTGGCAAAGCCCACAAGAACATGTGGAAATTGAAGTATATTAATTGACTTTCTGGAGTGACACATTCAAGAGTAAACTGAACACGCATGATTTGGATGGATGGACCACTCAGTGAATAAGGAATTGGCTGGGTGGTCTCACTCAAAAAGTTGTGGTCAACCACTTGATGTCCAAGTGGAGACAACCAGAGGTGTCCGTCAGGAGCCAGTGTTTGGACCAGAGCTGTTCAGTATCTTTGCTGGTGACACGGAGAGTGGAATCGAGGGCACCCACAGCCAGTTTGCCAGTGACACCAAGCTGTGTGGGCGACACACTGGAGGGAAGGGATGGCATCCAGAGGGACATGGACAGGCTTGAAAGGTGGGTCTGTGTGAACCTCATGAAGTTCAACAGGGCCAAGTGCAATGTCCTGCACCCAGGTCAGGGAATTCCCAAGCACAAATACAAACTGGGTAGAGAACAGAGTTGGGACCAGCCCTGAGGAGGAGGATTTGGATGTGTTGGTCCATGAGCTCAGCATGATCTGGCTGTGTGCACTCACAGCTTCGAAAGCCACCAGTGTCCTGGGCTACATGGCAAAAAGCAAAAGCATGGCCAGCAGGTGGAGGGAGGGGATTCTTCCTCTCTACTCTGATCTGGTGAGACCCCATCTGCAGTGCTGTGTCCAGCTCTGGGGTCCCCAGCACTGGAAAGACGTGGACCTGTTGGAGAGTCCAGAGGAGGCCATGGAGATGATCAGAGGGCTAGAACATCTCTTCCTAAGAATATGTGCTGAGACAGTTGGGGGTGTTAAGCCTGGCGAAGAGAAGGCTTTGGGGTGACCTAATTGCAGCCCTTCAGTACCTGAAGGGAGACTACAAGAAAGATGGAGAGAGACGTTTTTTCAAGGGCATTTAGTGACAGGACAAAGGGGAATGGCTTCAAAATGGAAGAGGTAAGTTTAGATTAGATATCAGGAAGAAACTCTTCTCTGTGAGGGTGGTGAGGCACTGGAACAGGTTGCCCACAGAAGCTGCTGATGCCCCATCCCTGGAAATGTTCAAGGTCACGTTGGATGGAGGTCTTAGCAACCTAGCCTAGTGGAAGCCTTCCTGCCTATGGCAGGGGGGCTGAAACGATGATCTTTAAAGTCCCCTCTAACCTAAACCATTCTATAATTGTATGACTTATTGCTATACATGAATAAAATACTATAGAGAGCCGCTGAGGTGAGAGGTGAGTTGTCTGGTCACAGAAAACAAATACAAAATCTTAGGGGAATTTCTTGACACAATGTGCTTACTTGAGCAACTAGAAAAAAAAATCAAAATAACCCTAAGAATGCAACCAATTAAAACAAACATTTTTAAATACAATGAGTTAAATATTTATTGAAAAAGGCGACCCTGGTATGTAGTGACTTTAGCCAAATTAAAGAAATGACTGACAAAACAACTCAGACTTGAAGGGTCATACAACCCCCATTTGATGCAGAAATGATTAGCCTTTGGTTGTCCCTGATTCTCTCCTATCTGATGGTATGTGCTAATAGTCTGTCGTTGCTAAGGAATGTTGCTAAGCAAGGCAAGGCTTAGAGGAGGTCAGACAACTCTTCACTGACAACTTCTAGCATCAATTATTTTTGTGAACTACATATTTCATTTTTTTTCTGAGTGTTCTATGTATATGAGATAAAAGAATATTTATCACTGTAGCAAAATCCAAACATATAAAGACTGAAAAGTTCTGCTGGAATTATCTCATTTTCATTAAAATCTAATTTGTGTTTCTCAGCATTGTTGTGCACTCATCAGAAGGTAGAAACCATAGCCTAACCTAGGGTGTTTTTTTTTTTTTCAGTTCTGAACAAATTACACGAGAAATTTGGGTATCCTTGCTAAAGAAAAATTTTTATGTTGATTTAGCTACTTTAAGAATCACAGTGGGGGTTTTTTAAAGGACAATAGTTAATTTCAAATGGAAAAAGTAACAGAAATAAAAAAGTATTGCCATTTAACAAAGCAGAATATCAACAACAACTAGAAAGTTGTAATAGGAAATGATTATATTGAAAGACTAAATAGTTTCTTAAATTTCATCTATTCTAAAACTGTTGTTTATTGGATTCTTAGTTCAAAATAGAAGTTTTTATGTTCTATTATTTCAAAATAGTATCTCAGCTAAGAGAATATATCACTGTGTAACCAAAATGAGGTAATGCTGTTTCTAAACACATTAATACAGAGATTTATATTTTTTTCATGAAAGTTTTTTACCAGTGACTGGGTTGTTTTATGCTGTCAATTCCTATTTCATAAATGGAAGTCAAAAGGATAGAGGCTCACAAATAATTTAGAAGGGGGGAAAAAGCCACATTCTAAAATTCTCCTTGCCTTTTTTCGGTTGTTGATTGCTATGAGTCATTTGAAGCCTAATATGAAGTGAGTAGTGTCACTGCATTATCATTAAAGCATTTTTGAGCTGTCCCCTCAACAGCCACTTCCCTACACCATTATGAGCATTACTATTCTGTGAAGGGTAGATGAGTTTAATGAGCTGATCACCGTCAAGTACTACAACTTACTTTTTCTCTGTTTTAGTTTTTAGGAAAGCTATGGGAGTGACAAGCTCCCAGTCTTCCTTCCTCCAAATCACAGCCAGTCTATTTCAAACTCTTCTTGGTAGCTTCTCTCGTGGTCTAAAGCAGAAATGCTTGTTTGGGTTAACTTGCGCTGAAGACACCTTCTGAGACCAAGGAGAGTTTTGCCTTGTGCAATAAAGGGAAATATTAAAAAGGGAAATAACACATTTTTTATTTTCAGTGGCTTAACAAAATACATCCAGAGAAGTCTTCATTTCTATGGGCTGTAATTAGGAAAAAGGCCTTTAAATGGATCGTTAGTCTGCCAAGTGGTTCAGGTGAACAGTTTGGTGTTGACAGCTTGAAAGGCTCGATACACTAAATCATCAAGATAGGCAAGTGGGAAAATTCCTGTCTCTCATGTTCCTGTAACAGGACTTTTCTGAATTTTCTGATATACTGTCAATAAATCTCATTTCTACGATGTTTTTAACTCTCCATTCTTCATACAACGGACACAGGCATGATGCCGAGTTCTGTTAGCACTGCTACTGCTACATTCATATTCATGGTAGTGTTAACTTTCCTGCCCCTGAATAACAACACTATCTGATTTTGATTAGGTAAAACATGTCATAGGAATCCTAATGGTACTGCACCAGTATGAACAAATTGAACTGCATCATAACCTGCCCCAGAGATCATTTGTTATTTGTTTTATCCTAAGGAGAAATTGTAATGATGGTTACCTATGAAGGTGACGATCTACAAGTCTTTAAAAGGTGTCATGGTTTCAGAGAGTTTTGTATATCTTAAATTCATTTTAACTTTCACATGTCTCCAGAGAGGACTGGATCAACAAGCATGTACCATTTAGGTTTTACCCTGTTCTAAAGGATTAAATGGAACTTTCTTGCTTGGCTTTGCTCTGTGAACTTTTCTATTTTTGACAGCTAATTATATTTTTAAATGACTGTAGTAGGGTGCATGTTAATAGCTTGCAGTGTCATGGGAAAAAATAATTGAGTCATAATCTGTATGCAGTGAAGTTAAAGATCCAATCAAAGTTATAGGCAATGGGTTCTCCACCTCTTCCTAAAAAATATCTTAATATATTAATTACAAAAGATATACTAGAGACAAAGATAGGTGTGCAAAGTGCGTTTTCCCTTGGAAAAATAAATATATTTTCTTTACTCTTACACAAAATAATGTTTGTCTAAAAATATTTAGATTACATTGTTTCCTTTGCATTTAAAAGCATGGACATTTCAGAGAAAAATCAAGACACAAGGAAATAATGCCAAGCAAACCACAGCTGAATGTGTTGCAAGGAGCAGAAATGTGCACTTGGCTAAGAAGTTTCTAGAGCAAACCCTCATGCTGCTCTTCCTCACAGAAATACAAAACGAGATAAAATGAGATTTTAGCCTTTGTAACAGACTGCATGGGAGGGGAACCCACTGTTGGCTGAGTAAAGGAATGAAGTCCTAAGTGAATAAAGAAATTAAGTGGCCCACAAAGAATTGACTGACACTCTGTGTATGATGTAGCTTTGTACCTCTAATCGAAAGGGTGGAGCATCAGTACTTCATCCACAGAGTGACAAAGCTGGGACAACAATCCCATTTGTAATAATCACCAGAAGTGTTTTATGTACAATCAAGATGAAAGAAAAAACAGTTTATACTAATTTTTTTTTTTAATTAGATTTCATGGAAAAAAATGTTTTTTTGCTGGACAGTCTCAAATAAAAACAAAAAATCAGTTAAACGAACTTGCTACTTTTCCCTTATGTCTAGTCCCCATTTCCTTCTGATTTGGAGCCTTCCTCCGAAATACATCTCACCTAGTGCACTGCAGCCAAAAAAAACCCCAACCACAACACACTGTCCTTCTGAAAGGTGTGAGTAACATATTCTAACCAATAGTCTCACAAGAAGAATAAAAATTAGAAAAGCACATATTTAATTCTCCACATACAGTGAAAGTAGAGTATTTCAGCACTTAAATATTCATATATCTTATGTCTTGCCCATTTAATGCAATCTTCTAGAGAGGGTTTATTTTTGCTATTAAAAAACCCCAAAAAACTAGCCACTTTCAGTAGCCAAACTCTTATCTGCTTTTTTTTTTTTTCTCATGACTCTCTTGCACTGTATTTTTTTTCATGGAAGCAGTATAAGCTTTACCTTTCAGTTCTTGAAGTAGATGTTGTTTTTCTACTACACTTAAGAGAGCGTACAGTATGACAAGGTGATAATAAAGATATATGCATACATATTTTCTTACTATAAAATAATAATAATGTTATTAATGAAAAGAGAAAGAGAAGGATGGTAATTTTCAATTATTACTACTGCTAGTAGGGCTCATTCCTCTGTGAAAAGCAGAGGACTGCAGTTCCTGGCAGAAGCTCACACAATTCCTCTGTGAAAAGCAGAGGACTGCAGTTCCTGGCAGAAGCTCACACAAGGGGGGAAAATTGCAAATGCAGAAGTGACACTTCTGACATTTCTGTGAAGAAAGGGAACTGTCTGTGCCAAATGTAGACAAAAAAAAAAAGTGTCATAAAAGGCTTATATTCGTAAGAAGAAAAATAGAAAATTCTACACATGCACACACACATATGCAAATCCCCCCCATCAAAAAAAAAAATAAAAAAAATTCAAAGTGAATTATGGAAAAAGAAAAAGTTGTCTTTCGCTTTTTCCAAACAGAGCAATAAAAATACAAAACATCTGAAGCATTTGATAGTCTATCTTCTTGTTTTGTTTTTAAAAGCTTTTCTCTTGCAACACAAACACACCCTAGAACAGGTTTCCAGACAAGCAGCCCACATAGACCTCTCCCTTAGAACGACTGACTAGCTGTAGTCAGTTCCTAACCACAGACATATGCTCTGAGATAATTACACAGAATAGATGTGACTGTTCAAAATCTCACCCTAGGGGTTGTAAGAGACGGTTTCATCTCTTACTCTTTTTGTTGTTTTCACACTGACCGGTTTGGTGGACAAAATGGGGGACTCTGTCTTTAACTCCTGGTGGGACTTTTTCATTGTCCTGAGAGGACATTTTTAGAGTACTTGCCAGGGCCCCTGGAGAGTCCACAGCAGAGAAAAGCCACATTTTCCCACCTTGGCAGAGCCAGCCTGCCCAGACACCGACTGTCTGACCAATGGGCAGCACGGAGGAGTCTGCCTGGAGGCAAGTCGGCCAGTGAGTGTCGACCGTGGGCTATTTAAGACCATGTCAGCACCAGGACACCCAGAGTACAGCATTGTTTTGTTAGGTCCAGGATAACCGGTGTTCCAGTCCACTAAACTTCAGTCTTCCAGTTTGCACTGGTCCTGTCCCCACCCCTCGCTCCGTCTTGCCTGATTCCATCTCTCCTGCCTCCATCCCACCTCTCCCGCTCGCCTCCAGCTTGGTCGGGTTTCAACCCAGGGTCCAGCGTCAGCTGTTGACCCCCATGCCTGCTTTTGTCCATCTCATTTGCCTGCTGCCATTCCTGCCTGCCCATCCAGCCAGCTCATCACCTTGCCTCTGCCCGACAACCCTTCCTGGACTGCCTGAGGTCCTATGCACCCGGGTTTCCCCTCACTGGTGGTGGCAACCCTTTTGTAATTTAATTTTGTAGCTTTTTCCTTTCCTTATTTCTCCCCTTCTCCTCCCCCCTTCCCTCATTTTCACCATTTAGTTATTGATAAAAAAATAAAGTTCATTTCCCTGTTTGAGACCTTAAGGTGGTTTTTCGTGCCTTAATCTCATCTTTGCAGTATCCCTTTAAAGAACTACGTTGCAGCCACTAACCGGACTACAACAGGGGTTTAGCTGCTAGTGTACATTTTTGAAATAAATAATGGTAATCTGGCCTTCTAACAGGCCTTCATACAAGCTCTTCACTTATCTAATGAGATCTTTTTGGACATAATAACATGATTTACAGAGGTAAGAAAATTGTGCCATGAGTGATGTTTGTTAATTTTGCTAAAGTGGCATCAGCTAGAACATTCTAGGAAGCCGAATTTCCTGATATTTTAGAAATTCCCCTTTGACTTAATACTTTCTAATTACATTTATATTTTTTAATTACTATTTTCAAATGTTTTTCAGCATTTGGTTTTGTAGGGTTTTGGCAGAGAAACCTAGATCATGTTGTCACTTAGCAGTTATCATAATTAAGATATCAATGTATTTTGCCTAAAATATTGGCTATTTGATCATCTGGCTTCCACTAAAGGGTGGAAACCATACTGGTATGTTGTTTAGGAGCTACTTGTTTGTTGTAATTGACTTAAAATGCTTACTTCTTGACTTGATTTAACCTATTGGGGTTTTCTAAGTCTTTCTGTATTGTTAGTGTTCTTCCTCAAATTCCAACCAGACAGAAATAAGTTTGAAAGGGCTTATTGTCTGTTCTATAAAAAAACCCAGCACATATTTACAATAATTTCTTCCCTGCAATTTTAACTGGAAATCTGACAATAGGATCTATCAAAGAACAATCTCTGCCTTGACAGCATAATGCCAGGGCAAGTTGGTTTGCTGCACGGCAAACACCTGTGACCTTCTGGGGCCGGTGCAGATATTTCCACCTGCACTGTTGTAGTGGGATTATGTGGTGAGGGTTTGGTAGCAGGGAAAGGGTTTCAGGGTTGTCTTCTCTGAGAAGACACCAGGAACTGGCCGAGAGTAAGGCAGAGCCAGTTTCAGCCAGAGATGCTGGTAGCACTATCCACTTTAAATATGTGGATAATATATTGAAAAAAGGGGGAACAACATTGTGCAACAGCAGCTGGAGGGAGGAGTAAGAACACATGAGAAAGATAGCCCTGTAGACACAAATGTCAGTGTAGAAGGAGAGGCAGGAGGTGCTCCAGGTGCCAGAGCTGAGGTTCCCCTGGAACCCCTGGTACAGCCCACGGTGAGGCAGCTGTGCCCCTGCAGCACGTGGAAGGCCACAGGGGTGCAGAGATTCCACCCCCAGCCCGTGGAAGACATCATAAATGAGCAAAGGAGGCTGTGACCACACAAGAAGCCCATGTTGGAACAGACTCCTGGCAAGACCTGTGGATCCATGGAGAGAGGAGACCACGCTGGAGCAGGTTTTTTGTCAGGACTTGTGACCCCACAGGGGACACACACTGGAGCAACTTATTTCTGAAGGATTTCACCCTTTGGAAGGGACTCACACTGAAGCAGCCTGCTCCTGAAAGACTGTATCTTATGGAAGGGACCCATGCTGGAGCAGTTCATGAAAAAATGCAGCCTGTGGAAAAGATGCATGTTGGAGAAGTTTGTGAAGGATTGTATCCCATGGGAGGGGCCCCAAGAGTGTGAGGAGGGAAGAGTGGGAGAGAGGAAGCTGCATAATGAACTGATTGCAACTCCCATTCCACAAGGCACTGGGGTTGGGGCTTGTGAGGAAGTAGATGAGCTGAGTGCAGTTAAGCCTGGGAAGAAAAGAGGTGAGGGAAAGGTGTTTTCAGGTTTGTTTTTACTTCTTACTACCCTACTCCTTTTTTAACCAAAAATAAATTAAGCTGATTTCAGCAAGTTGAATTTGTTTGACCCCTGATGGTAATTGGTGAGTGATCTATCCTTGTCCTTATCTCAAGCCACAAGTTTTTTTGTTGTATTTTTCCCCCCGTCCTACTGAGGAAGGGGAGCTGGAGAGCAGCTTGGTGGGCACCTGATGCTCGCCAGCTAAAGTCAACCCACCACAACTGTTGTTTATATTTGGTTGAATAATAAAAATATGCTTTCTAAAGCACCAGCACTAGGATGTGATTCCTGTTCTGATGAATTTGCAATACAAAGGACAAAGTAATTATACAAACCACATCAAGAGGCAATGCAAAGAAGATGAATAAAGAGGGTTTTCTTTAATTTTGTTCTGGTTTTATTTAACTCACCCTAGAGGAGACAAAGCTAGCCACAAATACAACACAGCCAAAACATGTTGCTAATGGCAGTGTTTAAGTCAGTGATCCAAAGTCTGGAGATAAAAATTTATAGTGCAGTCATTTGAAACAGTGAATTAACCTGCCCCCTACACAGAAAGGATCAGAGCATCTGCCCAGTCATTCCAGAACTGGAAGTCTCCCAAGGCCAGGAGGAGCTTCACCACCCAGCAGAGGCCACTGCCCGAGTGCCATCCAGCTCGGGGACTGCAGCAGGAGCTCTGTCAGGGATGAGCAGGTACAACTCTCCTGCTTTCCTGAGACATTGGGTGGTGCAGCAAAGGCCTTGTCTGGGGCATAATGGTGACAAAAACCAATGATGTGACCTCTGTGACTCAGAGACCATCTGGAACGGGCTCTCCTGGTGCGGTGTCTCTGAATGTCCCAAGGTGTTGCTGGTCTATGTGGCCGGTGCACACTTCCCTTGAGAAACTATTTTAGTTTCAATCTTGATGAAAATTGATTGGTTTTAAATGTATAATTCTATAAACTTAATTCTTCCCAGACATTTGCATATGAAAAGCTGTAATTATGCTAGAAAGCTACAAAGCCTACCAAGAGCTGCAGTTATGGACAACTCTTTCCTCAAATTGGATTTTCATTGGCAAACCTGCCAACCACCCTTAGATCACCTGCGTTTGAGCCTGTTGTTTAGGCTTCTATGAATTACAAGTCGGATTTCTTCTATGACGTACATGCAATGCCAAATATTTTTAATTAAATATTTTAATGCAATAGTACTAATCACATATTTCATGAGGAAATATAAAGAAATGCCTTCATATTTCCAGTTGGGATTAAAAAACTTGACTGTGTCATAATATCACGATACCTGTTTTCCACACCAGTGTTAACTATCTTGGCATAAACATTAACCATAACGATCTGGATTTAATTCCCAAAAGTTAGTGAAATTATTTCTGTATATAAGACCTATTTACTTTATAAATTAAGACCAATTATAATTTAAATCACATTCTTATTCAGTTCTTTTCCCAAGGAATAAGTAAGTTCCTGCCAGGGCAGCCAGAAATAATTTTAAAGAACAAGTCACTTTGTTCCTCTCAAACTGATTAAATTTCAGACTCCCTTTGTTTTTATCATTGCACCATAAAGAATTAATATACACTACAGTATATGAGATAAAATCCTCTTAGAATTCAATGCATAATGCAATATCATATTTGTCCTATTTTCACCAACATGAACAGCTATTGTGTTACATACCTAATATTTCTAGAATTTTTATTCATTTTATATGGTACATGCAAAGTACCATATAAGTATATATAGTATATATATACTTATATATATATTTTTGATATGTATATCAGTATAATGCACAATTAGACTGTTGACTGAAATGTCTTTATCTCAGGCTCTTGTTTTGAAATATTCAATCTGTACAGCAATGGGAAAATAATTTATTCCTATGCTAAGGCAAAGATTGAACAGTCTAGTTTCCTTCATTCTCCTACAGTAATTAACAGAGTGAGATGATTGAATAAAAAGAATTTTAAAAAAGGAGGCAAAAGTTTGAGTTAGCTGAGTTTGTCTGGGTATATTTCACCTGACAAGTGAAAATGTCTGAAGCAGATGATTAAAACTATTCTATTGGTATGGACCATGATATAAACAGAGAATGACCTCTGAGAATATATTATTTCCCTGATTAAACTTTTGATAATATGTTAAATTTCTTTAATATCAATTATAATCGGACTTAGAAGAAACGCATTAAAAGTTCACTTTAATTTAGGTTACACGTAAGCTGTCATCAAAGGTGCTTGTTACAAGATGATGTAACGAAAAAAAATATAGAAATGAAACCGGGTTGCAGAGAAAATAATATATCAAACACATAAGATATTAATATTTTGTATTCTATATCAAACTGTGAGTCCTGTTACCAATTTCATGTAAACAGATATCCTGTATGCATAAAGCTAAATTTCATGATCCAAACATGACATAATTAGGCCACTTTGCTTGTATAATAGGTGAACTGGCATAAGAAAATAAAAAGATATGGATAAAAACACTGGTCTGCTCAAAGAAAACAATTTTAGTTACAATATGGTGATGCTAACAACATCCTACTGCAGACTGTGGTGTGCATGAGTATCTGAACCAAAACCCACCATAGGCAGTAGAGGGGCTCAGTTATTCAAAGTTAAAGACATTTTGAAGTGCTTAGTGTAAGTTACAAGATGAAGGGGGAAAAAACCCTTTTAAATATTTACCTTTCCAGGTAATAACTCCTTACAGAGAAATTCTCAGTTTCCGATTGAAAGAATCCCATATTTTCAGCAGGACAGAATAGTCAGTATTGTCAGAAATTACCATTTTCACTGACGATGTGATTACACTCAATTTTTGAGAAAATATTCCAGAACAGTAAAAATCAGAAAACCTACGTGTTTATTTATGCATATGCATACACAGCTACAGCTATGAGTAAAGAGTAAAATGGGCCTCTCCTCCTCTGACCTTGGTGTTCCCTATGTTATTCCCCTTTTGGCTTTCCTTAACCAGGCTTTCCTCATCAGAGCTCAGAGATCACCCAGCAGCCTCTTCCAGCTCTTGGGCTCCCAAATCCAGTACATAAGTGTGAAAACTATATGTATGTCTTTTTACTCTCCTTTGACATATATAGATACAAAGAGTCTGTTCCTCACATAAATATATGCAATTAAAAAAAAAAAAAAAACCAGAGTAAAATAGTAAAATGCACACAGCATGAGACATCCTACAGAAATACACAGCAAAATTTACAGCTTGGAAACGAAATTGTGAAAAAGACATATGTATAGTCATTGAACCTGTTCCATGTCATAGCCCAGTCAGTGACACCTGTGGGCCAAACTGACATGGGTTTACATTTTTATTGTCTGATTCTGTATCCTACATATTAGTACACAGAAATAGTTTAGGTGCCTCGGCAGACAAAGTTCCAGTTCACTGTTAGACACATGCCTTTAGCAAAGGTTTATTTCAAAATGAACATAGTGTGAAATTAAGAGTTCTGTTGAAAGAGATCGCTCCAGGTGATTACCCCCATAAATTCCTTTTTTAACAGTACATATTTCATTTCATTTGAAGTCAGAACTAAGCTAAAATGTCCTAACAAAGTGCCTCACTGCTATTTTGCATTTTATGAACTGTCAGTGTGATATAATGTAAAACTAGAAACACATATATAACTATATATATCCAGTGGGATGGAAAATCTGCAGAGAATGCAAGGGAAAAAAAATTAAAGAGAATGACAGGAAATATAAAATTGAATGAAGTATGCTACTAGTAATTTTTGCTGTTGACCCAAACTTTTTTCTTCTCCTACTTGCTTTCTCTCCTTTCCTCTAAAATTAAAGCTGTTATTGCTAATAATTTCCCATTCCACACAGCTCATTGCTGGATGCTACAAACAGCGTGAGACAGCAAATCTGAGGTCTCCTGGAGTCAGAGACCTCACCTTGTGCGGACAGCACAGAGCAGAGATCTGCTCCCTCTCATCCACGTGGTGACTCCTCATGGCCCAAGGGCTTTACCACCCAGTAAAGAGACATCAGAGGCAGCAGCTCAGTGTACTGGCAAAGCATCACCAGTGTTTTCGAGGACACAGCTCCAGCTCATAGACTTCGTACGCTGCTTTAGGCTCTGCCAAGTCCTACCCTGTGATCTGTGAGCCATAACTAACTCCTCCACAGTCCTGCTCAGCTGCACCCAGCAGGTATCAGGGGAACTAGAAAATCTGTCCCCACATTTAGGCAGCATAAATTTCATTTCAGTAAGTAGAAAGATTTCCTGAAATAAGACAATATTTTTATTCTTATGGCGGAGTTAAACATACTCCCACACAAATACCCTGAAATAAAAGTTCACATAACCTTCTTTCCAAAACAAAATATGATTTTTTACCTCTATTTTCCAACTGCACAGCCCTGTATATCCTTTTATAACTTGACACATACACAGAAATATTATTAATTCTTTCTGATGGTTGACTGTACTATTCTAGACTGTAGGAGAGAAACATTTTCCCTCAACAACCATTTTCTCCTTACCATATTTCCCCAAACAGGAAAATAATATGAAGCCAAATCAAATGGGTTTACAAGATGAGCAACTGTGGATGGTATTAGGCTGTGTCATGGTCATTTGTGCTGATCTAAACTCAGATTAATTCCATAATCATGTTCTGTGGTGAGGCAATACCAGTCTCTGGAATTTCGGCTGAGCACAGACTGTCAAAGTGAGACGTGACTGGGAGGAGAGTTATTGGGACAAGTCCTATCTAGAGACTTTAGGAGCAAAGAAATAATGAAAAATGTTGACATTGAACTAGTGGGAGAGAAACACAAAGTAGTTGAGGTTTAAGCAGTTTCCTTTAAAGAGTTAATTTTGTCCTTGGAAAAAAAAACTGCCCACCTGCTATTAAATAGCAAAAAAAAAAAAAAAAATCAATTTTTTTAAGATTTTCAATCTGACTTACAGAAGAACTACAAGAACTAAAATAGATACTTTAATATGGGAAGATTTCTGTCTAAATTTACCAATCAAAAAGGCATAGAGAGTTTAAGATAAGAGTAACAAAATAATCTCCAGACTTAAACTTGTAATGAGTTTTATCTGAACTGAAGGTCTGAAAAATGACTCATCGCTCTGCTTATTTACAAATGTAGAAAATATTTGAACATATATAAAAGATGTACAAATTATAAAAGTGATTTGCAAATACTTATTTGTATCTTAGAAAGCTCAAATAAAAAGCAAATCTCAAATTTGTTCTATAACGTAATTGCATCTCCACAAATATCTACTGAATTATATAATGAAGAAAGCACGGCTTTTATTTCTCACATCAAAACCTGATCCAACCTGGCACCAGTTGCAACATACTTATCGGTTTAGATATCATTTGTAAGAGCAATGAACTCATTTTTTATTATGTAGACCTACTTTCAACCCAGAAATAATTTTTATTGAGAACTTCAATAAACATTGAAACATTTTTACAACTCTATCTGATACTACACTGTTTTGTTGGATTTTTTTCCTTCCATGTGACTCAAAATCAAACACTTTGCGTGTGTTTAAAATCAAGGCTAGGTATTTTTTAAGCTTTTGTGACATACAGCAAACAAATATTTGTTATATGTTCAGATGCCAAAGCAAGCTGAATTCTCTTCAAAATAAAAAAAAAATAAAAAAAAAATTAAAACCTTCTAGAAGTTACCTGCAGTGCATGGCTTTAATCCACTAGCTCATCTAAACAGCTTTCCCTGACATGATAAGCTGGATCAAAGAAAAGAAATTCCAAAATATTCATGTGAACTCTGGGTCACACTCACTCCTTCAAAGTCTGTGTACTTTTTTGTCCCTGGTGGGGGAAAACAGCAATGGTCCTCAGAGTTCTCCTAGACCTGACTACAGTCATGCTTGCCCTTCAAGTCTGAATATGAGCAAGACTTTTTGATTCCAATAAAAAACAGCATTGGAAGTAGGAGAACATCAGTAAGTATTAGCTGGAAACATGAATTTTGCAAGCAAAAGGACGTTTTATTGTTTATTTTCTTTCAGATTCCTTTCTTCCGCTTTAAACATTCGGAGAGCTGGATTTATACTCCAGTGCATAGTAATAGCTAAGAAGCAATTGTAGAACAACATAGCAGATGAACAGCATACCCAGATACAAGCACTAAAAATTGGGTTGCATCATAGGGAGAAGTCTACTGAAATGGTTTGTATACATAAAGTGACATCCTTCAATGCCCTGCTCTACTTCCAGAAGGAGCCCCTTCTTGCTTTCCAGACTCAGCTGTCATCAGCTGTGTATCTTTTAGCTCTGCACACCTTCTTAATTCCTTTTCATCTGCAACTGTTCCCTCTCTTGTAGGGACCTGGCATTCTTATAACCTTTTAGTTATTTCATAATAAAGACATAGGATTTTGAGTTTCCAGCATTCCTGTGACTTTTAGTTTTGACTTTTAGCAGTTTTGACTTAATCTTCAAATTAGTATTGAGGGAATCTAACTTCAGTACAGAGAATTCCATACCTGCTGGCCGAATAAGAAACTCAGGCTCCTAAATTTCCTGGTGCAACTGCAAGGATGTCAGGTGGTCAAACAGGTTAAAATTTAGATAGAATTTCTTGTTCCTGTTCCTCAGCAGCATCAGTATTCAAATGCTGTTAAATACATACATGATATTCAATTAGGGTGTCATATCAACACAGGAATTCAAATACCAGTAAGCATAATTGTTAAAGAAAAAAAACAGAAAACTTTTATCCTCCATCATAAAAAGCCTTTTTATAGTATTAATAATTGTGAAAGAAATAGATGGGGCTGAAGAAAGGACAGGAGCTAAACTCAGCAATGTCTGAAAGCATTACACCAGTTTTCAGTTTATTATGTCAAATTTAGAACTTTTGGTATACTTCTTAAAAGTAATAAAGATTGATCATTCTTGTTCCTTTTTAAGATCATAAATTGCTATTTTTTGCTTTATTTAACTACCTCTATTCTGATCTTCATTCCCTTCCTATATGCTGTAGAGCTTCAAGAGCCAATTATATTGAAAAGACTTTTCTAAAGCTCTCAGTCATATTCAGTTCTTCTTGTAATTTAAATATCAAAGTCAGACTGTATTTCCAGCTTTCTAAGTGGACTTCTGCTGAAAAATCAAGGGTATAATATGAAGCAAAAGTGAATAGTGATCTCATACAGTATGTTTTGTTGACTTATTGTGCTTCAAATGTGTTCATATTTTGTAGTAATTTATTTTGTATACTACATAAAAAATACAGAATAAGAGAGGTGGTCTTACTGTTTGTGATACCTAGTGAAATAGTCTGTATGACATTCTCAGAAATCTCAACTCTACACTATTTCATGCTGTTATTAAGGTTGTTCTAAGATGGTGGTGATTACTATGAATGACACTGTCATTTCTCTCTGCTGTTCTGATACCCAACAATCCAAATATGAAGGCAGAAAAAAAATACTGATTTGTGAACTTGACATTTTGACTTGTCACTCTCAGTCCAAAAAGTAGAATATTTCTGAAGCTCTGGGGCATTTTATTCCATCCTAAATAGTCAGACCTTTCCATCTTACAGAAGACTTGTGCAATCCCAGCACAGGCTGAGTGAAGAATGGATTGAGAGCACCACTGAGGAGGGAAACTTGGGGGTGTTGGTAGATGAGAAGCTCAACACGACCTTGAAGTGAGCTATATCAGCCCAGAAAGCCACCCATATCCTGGGCTGCATCCAAAGCAGTGTGGGCAGCAGGGGAGGGAGGGGATTCTGCCCCTCTGCTCTGCTCTGGTGAGACCCCACCTGCAGTGCTGCCTCCAGCTCTGGGGTCCCAGCACAGGAAGGACATGGACCTGTTGGAGCGAGTCCAGAGGAGGCACCAAGATGATCAGAGGGATGGAGCACCTCTCCCATGAAGACACAGTGAGAAAGCTAGGGTTGTTCAGCCTGGAGAAAAGAAGGCTTCAGGGAGATTTTTTAGCAGCCCATCAGTTCCTAAAGGGGGCCTACAACGAGAGGGACAGAATAATAGTGACAGGACAAAGGTGAATGCCTTAAAGTGGAAGAGAGTGGGTTTAGATTAGATACTGGGAAGCAATTCTTTACAGTAAGGGTGGTGAGGCACTGGAACAGGTTCCCCAGAGAAGCTGTGGCTGCCCCATCCCTGGGAGTGTTCACAGCAAGGGGGAACAGGGCTTAGAACAACCTGGTCTAGTGCAAGGTGTCCCTGTCCATGGTAGGGGGGTTGGAACTAGGTGGTTTTAAAGGTCCCTTCCAACCCGGGCATTCTATCTTTCTATAATAATTGCACAGATCATAAAATTGCTTGATTTTTTCTGGATGGAGTAAAGGGGCTATATAGCTGAAATAGGAAGTAAGAAAATATGTTCCTGCTAAAATCGGTGATAATTCTACATTAACTATAAACAAGGCAGATTGGAGTTCTGAGATGTAATGAATCTTGGCCTTATGCTGTTCAAGTGCAATGAAATCAGTGAAAAAGAAAAAAGAAATTTTTTTATTTTTTTTTATTTCCACATACTCTTGAACAAAGAACTGAACAGCCCTGCAGATGCACTTCATACATAAAGGCCTGGACATAGTTGGTAATTCCTTACTAAAATTTACACTCAGAGATGCTCTTTTCACAACTACAGAAGTTTTCAAAATAATTGAGAGATAATGCATGCAATACTTTTCACCTCCTTTCTATATTTTATGACATAGTTATGCAAAAGTTTGATTTACTCAGGACTGTATTTTAATATTTGCCTGAGGTGGATAAGACCTTGCAACATAAAAGCTCTAAATAAACCTTGATGACCAATTTAAGAATCTTCCATGCAGGCATGGAAATCTCCAGATGCCATCAAATCTACAGGTTTAGTGCCAGGACTCTGCCTGGTTCCCAACAGTGTGCCAGTCTTACTGAAACAGTCCATGGTCTGACAAGAGTGATGAATATTTATGGTCAATGGCTGGACATTTCTCCAAGATTTCTCTATTACCATGTTTTAATGTTTCAGTTAATGAATATTATGATATTCCATCATTAAATTTATGTAGGAAACCTTATAAAACCCAGAAATTCAGCTTCAGCATTTTAATATGTGTACATGTTGTGAGAGCCATCTTCTGATCAATGGCAATCAGTGTTTCATGAACTTACTTTGTCACATTCACAGTTTTTGAGACCTTTGAAAAACATGTTGTCTGAAGCATCATTTTTTACAGACAGCTGAGAGGGAGGGTAAAATGAAAGAACAAATAATGTGATTAATTTTCAGGCTCTGTGGCAATACCTTCTGTACACATTTTCAGAATGTTCACCCCTCCTTTATACTGTTGCTACAGCCAAACCCCTCATTTGGGGATATTTTGGCAGCAACTGATTTAGAGCTAACAGAACCAAGTAGTGCTTTACAAGCCTTTTCCAAATATTAATATGAAATGTATTTTACTTACTACTGCAGTTTTCCTTCCAGGGAGTTTAGCACAAAGCTTAGCCAATGCTAATTTAATTTCAGGAACTCAGTCTAGAGGGGCTGGAAGGTGATCCCAGGGTGGAATCGTGACAACATGTTAAGAAAGGGTAAAGTGATTGTGAACATAAAACAGATTTCAATGATAAGCATCCAAGCTGTTGTGGGAAAGAAAATTTTAAGTCCATATTTTTTCATCTTAGCTTATTTTGGTTTATCTCAGTCTGAAATACAATCTAAAAACAACACAAAATAAAGAAACGTCAAGCATTTTCTGTTGACACAGACTTCCTGCTAACATGGAAAGCACTGTTTCCAGTTCTGAGCTCCCCAGTGCAAGACAGACATGGACATACTGGATAGAGTACAAAAAAGGACAAAGATGACTGAGGGACTGGACCACCTCTCCTGTGAGGAAAGGCCAAGACAGTTGGGATTGTTCAGCCTGGAGAAGAAAAGTCTTGGGATGAAACTCAACGATATTTCCAAATATCTGCAAAAAGGGTGTAAAGAAGACTAAGCTAGGATCTTAGTGACAGGACAAGACACACTGGCACAACCTGAAATACAGGAGGCTCCATCTGAACATAAAGGAACACCCTCACACTGTGAGAGTGCCTGAACACTGACACAGGTTGCCCAGAGAGGTTTTGGGGTCTCCCGTTTTGGAGGTATTCAAACACCATCTGCACAAAGACTTGAGCAATCTTAAACACTACTTGGACCAGTGTGCCTGGACCAGGGGTCTTCCAGAGGTCTTTTCCAACCTCAATCATTTTTTGATTCTATAGTTCTGTAAAATGCTATGGAATTAAACTAGACTGTGCTGATTCCAAGTGATGCCATTTTTCCTCTCTTTTAAACTTGGAAGTAACACATTGCTCTTTTTAGTAGAAGGTTGTTTTTTTAACAGATTGCTCAAACTATTTCTTCACATTTCAAAGTGAACAATTATAAAAGAAGAAAAACATGTATGTGGCCCTAACGACATGTAAGTTTGGCATTACAAACTTTTGACTTTTTTTGTAGTCCTACAGAAACAATAGTCTTTTATGGTACCAGTCTCACTGTGAGCTTACAAGAAATCAATATTTGATAACAGTAAAACCATCGGCCAATAAAGACTAGTGAAAATTTCTTATTTTCTAATTTTAAGAGACATAAGGCACTAGGTTTCTTGTATAGAGCATGGCAATACTCACACATTTTGTTTAAAAATATTATGCTTTCACTAGAACTCAAATGAAATCAGTTTCTGAATAACAAACCCATACAAATTTTCATGATAAGGCTTCTCAAAGGCCACCTACCTGATGGTCCTAAGTATTAATAATCAAGGCTTAACAATCAAGTAGAAAACTAGTGGGAAGAGATTTTTTTTATGCTTCCCTGTCAAATCCCTACCAATTTAAATGATAAATTCTGCACAAAGAATTTCCTAGCTCATTCTAAGAGAAAAACCCCAAACCAAAACAAAGTAAAACATAATATCATAGAATAGTGGAACAGCTTTGTTTTCCTCTTTTCCTGCCTGGAAAATACAAACCCGTGAACACTCCCAACTCAAGAAAAGTGAAGTAAAATAATTTTCTGAAAAACATATAGCTTTGCAAATAAATTTTTTCAGATATTTTAAGATACAGGGAGTGAACAGTTGAAAAGTGCCATATAGTTTATGCCTCCAGTTCCAGAGCAGGATTAGTATAAAATCTGAGCTAGTATTTTAAATGAGCATTTGTGTCAAAGCCTAGAAATAACAGATTAGATCCCATGTGCATTCAGTGTGTTCAACTGGTCACAAACAACATCACCACATTTCCAAAAGCAAGGAAAAACTATTATCTCACACTGAAACATTTTCTTTGCATTTTAATGATTTGAATATAAAATTTCAGTGGCTTTATCCCATTTGAAATGTAATGTTTAAGATGCAACAACAAACAGCTATGGAGGGTTTAATATAATGAATCTTTCTCTAATTTTATAATGCTACATTAAAATAAATTATTTACAGGTCCTATGACTTTTCTTATTTTTTAAAGTTTTAATTCTTTTCCAATTTTGGTTATTTTCATTTGCAATTTTTTCAGATACTATTAATTTGGGTTAAAATAAAAGGTTCAGAATTCACCAAAATTAGCTAAATTAGCATGTTGTTGATCTGACTTCCATCCAAAAATTTCTTCTCTGTTATTCTGCTGATTCCTTATTGCTCAGTCATCATTCATTTCTTTTTTTTACACATAATCCCAGTAAAAGTCAGTATTTCAAGAAATTAAATACTCACGTTTACAGTTTCTGAAGAACTTGTGGGTGATGGTTTGTGGGATTTTTTGGGTGCTATACTTAACCCGTGTATGAGAAAAACACAGAATCTGCAGTTCATTCTCCATGTTCGCATAATTTAGGTTAAGACTTCCACTTGATGAGCTTCAGTGTGGCCTTCTTTCATCAGCTGTTTAATGTTGCCTCTAATTTATAATGTACTCTTTTACTAAGGAAAGAAAGAAATACAAAGCAATTTAGAGCATAAGATGAAGATCAAATGATGATCAGATATTAGAACTTTTAAAATACTCAAGAAGCAGTTCATATTAAAAACGTTCATGTTGCTTAATATTTTCCCTACAGCTTTACTCTGTGCACCTACAGTTTTAAACATGAGTAGTGTTTCAAAAACATGCTTACATCACTTATTTTCCATCAGTCTCCACAAATACCTGTCTTTACCATTCAGTGTTCTTTTTGAGTGCCTTTCTTCCCTCTCGCCGCTTACAACAATAATGTGTTTTCTCCTGCCCTGACCTTGGTACAGTGGGGCAATGGAAGCAAGATGACATCAGGGAATCATGTCATGATTATGTGAGGTACCAGTAGCCTCATCCACTGCAATGCCAATGGTGTGCACAGAAGTTCCTTCAGCTCCAAAAGCCTTTGGAGAAACTCCTACTTTATTCCACTAAAGCTATCAAATTCCACCCATTCTGTTTCAAAGCAATTAGGGGACAGATATACTTTCAGAAATACGGGACTGTATTTTTTTAATTGTGGGTTCTAACATGTGTCTTCTAGCCTCCCACTGTCTGAAACAGAGACGATTTCCAAGAACTGTAGCTAGGTTTTGGATCTAAATTTTTTTGAACTTGCTCAGTGGCCACTCTTTGGTATTACATAAAAACAAAAATTACTAAATCAGGTGTGGTTATAATGATGCAAATCACTGACTGACAGTGACTAGCTAATGGCAAGCTCCTATTAAAAAGGAAAATGCTCAGCTGGGTGTTGTTCCTACTCAACACATTTAGACTCTGTTATCATAGCTAATATTTCAGTACATTCATAGCCAATTAAGAAACAATTGCTGGCAGATGAAGGACATGAGCAAACTGATGATCAAGACAGTAGGTCATTATGAAAAGATTACAGAAAAGTTGCCCCTGAGAGATGATACTCAATAGACTTAATTCTAGCTTTCCTGAGGCCCTTTATGTTTTCAACATAGAGAAAAAAGGATACATATTTTCATATTTTGCACCTTATTCTTATATCTTTTTCTGATTTTGAGAGTTGGATATAATTGTCAAAAGTTTTTAAGTCCCTGCAGCATTTTTTTTCTTCTAATTTTTTTTTAATTGACTCTTCATTTGAAAATGTTCATTGGCTTATCACTGTGTTACCCAGATTGTAAATAGTGCCATGAAAAATAATACTGTACTACTTTCAAAATAAACAGGAAAAGGAAAATACATCTTCATTTATTTTTTATATCTAAAATGTAAGCATTAAAAATAAGGAGATTAGAGAGTTATTTAAGGATGTGCAATTAACAACCAAACATGTTTAATCCTCTTTATTATTCTGAACTTCAATACTAGAAATCCTTTTGAAATTTTCCGTATGAATGGCATGATAATGGTATATTTGCATACGGTTTACATATGAATTGAAAACAGGATTTACACACAGTAAAAGCTCTGAACATTAGAGGGGAAAATAGAGGGCCTTAACATTGTTTCACAGTTGATATTAGAAGTGTAAATATATAAAGTCAAGCCGCAGCATAAATAAGTGAAGTGAACATACCGATATTGCGAAATCTTTAGCTCCAAAACATCATTACAACTATTTGCCAACTTTCAAATGGTAAACACATATGCTTAATCACTCTTTGAATTACTATATTGTATGTCTTGACTAACATTTGTAATGGCTCAGAAAACTGCTTGTTTGCCTGTGCAAAAGATAAACTCTATTCAGAACCGAAAGACCTGATTTTTATACCACTCACGCTGCTCTAAATTGGTAATTCTAGTAAATCAGAGAAATAATGCTGATGCAGAACCAGTGTTGGTAATACCAACAAGTTTAACAAGGCTTTCTAAATGTAGAAGAGTTCTTCATTATTTATGTACAAGAAGAGGTCAGAAAAGACAAATGAAGAGCAGAACTGGACTGTCTGTTTTGTGAGATGATGATTAATCATCTACGTTTTGGCTGAAACATGAGAGACCTCAGTTTTACCACTGAGGATTTTCTGAGGTTTGGATGAGGAAATATCCCCAACAGTTATCACATTTTAAAAACTATTAACTGGGTGATAAAGACTTTTATTATATACATATATGTTGCGAGGGAAACAACAGTAGTAAATAACAGCCTATGAAATAGATTTTTGATTCATTTTCCTTTGACATGTGCAATTCTACAAAAGTCCAAATACTGAACAGTATCAAATTCAACATTTTCTACCAATGCAATATAACCACTAACTGGATGATAGGTGAGAATGTTCCTTTGCTTCTCTTTCCTTACTAGAAGTGCTTGACACAAACTGCTGATCTTCTCCCTCCCCTCATTTCAAGATATTGAAATGAACAAAAATAAGGTTGGAGT
>JAYRBT010000001.1:14579371-14613535 GCA_036023395.1 Myiotriccus ornatus
AGTGCTTGACACAAACTGCTGATCTTCTCCCTCCCCTCATTTCAAGATATTGAAATGAACAAAAATAAGGTTGGAGTCATGTAATCCATTCCTGTGCTGTAGAGAGATCCCAACTATATTTTGTTAATCCTGAAATGTCTATCTGGCATGTTTTTAAAGTTTGAGAGTGAGGCTGACTTTGCAGTTTTCTGTTCCAGCTTTTAATTATCATTAAAAAGATTTTCATCAAGTCCTCTCTAAAACTTTCTTATCAATTTTCAAAGCCACTACTTCTCATCTTATCCTCCACTAGCATAGAAATAATTTTGTTTTTATGGCAGTCTTTATAGGTATTTAAAGGTGACTATGACATAACACCTCTCTCTCCTCTCTTTAAAACTTCTTCTCCACTTTCATTGGCCATAATTTCTGTAACTTTTATAGTTCTTGGTTTTCTTCTCTGGATGTTCTTCAATTTGTCCACGTATCTTTCTTGAAGTGCTGAGCTCCAAGATAAACAATGTTCTGGGTCCCCAGATTGAAAGGTTACTTTGCACGTACACAGAATGCATGTATACACATACATTCTTCTTTTTTTATATCCCACAAGATATTCTTTTTTTGAATATCATCAAACAGTTAACTCAAATTCAATTTTCCTCTATCATATTAAATTTTTCCATATTTAATTTTTCCCTGTGATTTCCATAACTTTTCATGGTAATTTCTAATTCTGTGTCCTCTAGTTTATTCACAGGTCCTCCTGACTTTGGGTCATTTATGGAGTTAATAATTGCATTCCATTGTCTAAACAGCCACTGAAAATACTAAGCAGAATCAGTCCCAAGATGGAGCTCTGAAAAGCTCAATTAAATAATCTTTTAGAATGAGCCAGGATAACTGCTTCCCAAAGTAACATTTTCTTATTATCGTTCCCAAGGTAGTTTCATCTATTTTCATTCCTCAGTTAGGAAGATATCACTTCAAACAGTAAATAATTTACAATAATTTAAGTCCTTACTACTGCAAAGATGCATGACAGCTGCTATTCCTCTCCTAAATAGTCCAGTCCTTATCCTGTCAGAAAGGACACTTGAAATTATCTAAAACTTCTATATGTTTCCTTAAAATCTCCTAGACTTTCAAGTGCCTACAATTATTCAGCTCCAAGAATTTTGAGTAGGAGATGGAGGGATGGAATTTTTCCAGTAATTGAAAGGCAAGCTAAGATGTATAATTTTGTTCACATTGTCTCCCTGCTTTTTGAAGATACACATTGCATTCTGCCTTTTTCTATTTTGTCTTCTCTTTCTCACTTGTCTACAGTTTTAAATTACTACCAGTGCCAGATTGCTTCAATCAGTTCTTTAAGTAGCCTAGGATGAAGTTTTTTAGACTCAGCAATCTGAAACATTTAATTTCCTTAAACCTCTCACCTGATCTTCTGTTTCAGGGTGAGCCTGAAACTGTACAAACACATAGATCTTTCTTTACAAGGACTGATACAAAGGGTATTAGACATTTCAGACTTGTCAGCGTCAGCTTTCTCTTATTGCTCAGCTGCAGATCAACTCCTTGATTCTTGTCTTGGTAATAACATAAATATCTCTTGACATTCTTGATATTAGTTGCATTTAGGTTTGAGCTTTTCTATTTTGTTGCTAGGTGGGTTTTTTTTGGTTCTTTATATTCATCCTTTGCAACCTGACCTGATTTCTGTTTGCTGACATCATCTTCTTACATCTGAGCTCGATACAGAGCTCTTGGTTTCCTTAATTTAAATTCTTAATGCACATTTATCCTTTTCTCTGCACTAAAATAATTTGTAATGATGTTCTCACTATGATTTTTTTTTTTTTAGGAACAATCAGATCTACATAATCTTTCTTCTCCTTAGAGGAACTATTTTTCATTCCTTCTTTGAATTTACTAGGATGATACAGCTCAATGCTTTTCACAGTTATAAACTAAGCAGAGAACAAAATCTGTATTCTTACCACACCAGAAAATCTTGCTTGATCAACAAACTCAGATTCAACCCACAGAGTCAGCATCTCCCACATTTCAAAAATAAGCTCATTTTCCATTATCATAATGCCTTTCATTGTGATACAATAAGTCTTTTAAATTCTGCAGAATTTTTCACAGGGAAGATGTTCTATTGTGAAGCACAGTTTCCGTTTTCTTCCCCTCATAATATAGAAAGTACTTTCTTAGATTTAATTTAGAGTGCTTCAACATATGATAAATATTCTTTGTTCTGGAAAGCTTCATTCTTTCATTATCAGCAATCTTTGTGACCTAAGGGAAAACACTTTCCGTTCAGATGCACTTTCTTTCTTTATGCCTAACTAGGAAAGGAAAAAACTGTGACTGATGTCATTTTAAGCTAAATAAACTTCAACTGAGTTGAAGAGAAGACCATTAGTTGTCACTGACAGCTGAAACAATTTCTATTCACTCACAACTTTAGAATATTATTGCAGTTTGAATTTAATATGTGGTTTATTTCCCTTAATTTCATTTTCTGAAAATTCAATGGGAAAAAAAAAAATGTTTTGCTATCATGCAAACATAACAGCAAGTAAAAAATAATCTCTATTATTGTTTGTTTATATAAACAGTAAAGGATATGGTTTGCAGATTCCTTTTGATATGCAAGTATTATGGTTATCAAGAACAAATAGTTTTTTAAAAAGTGAATTTACTATTGCTGCATATTCAGAATACTAACTCCAAATGCATTCTTTTTATCTCTGTCTTTGAAATTTTCTTTAATTTATCTGGTTTTATTATCAGTCCAGAGCCAAAAGAACACTTCAGGTATGTAGCATGGACTTCATCATGCATATACTTAAATGCTCTTTCTTAAATGGAAATAATTCCCTGAGCTGAAATCATGGTGAATGTTGAGAATCCTGATTTTAACTCAGTTAAATTCTCTATGAATATTTGATGATTTTTTAGTGCCACTGAGAAAACTATTCTTCAACGTAAGTAGTAAAACAGTAATTGGCAGAAAGTCTGAAGGGTACAAAAATATCAAGTCAATAGAACTGCTGGTGAACAAAACGTTTCCCATAGTTTTAGTGTCCCTGCTTAAAGGTCATCAATAACTCAAGAAAATAAATAACGTGTACCCCCATCCAACCCACTCACTATCCTTTATACATTATGTGGCTGCTGATCTCTATGACAGCATTTATCTTCACTCCTGAGGAAAGACACAATAACTCATGAGGGTTGTTGACACAAGGGAGTTATTTCTCTGTTCCTCTCCAGCACAGGTAAATGTCATCACAGAGATCAGCTATTGTTTATATTCACAAGGTAATGGAAACTGACTTTTGGTTATTTGTACTTTGCTTTATAGAGAGCTGCCACTTAAATAAATTCTTAATATTCATTTATTTCATAATAGTCTCTTTACCTGTGGTTTGGCAGATCTTTAAAGGCACGTCACACACTAAAACAAGAGCCTTACCTGCTGGGTAAGGAGTTACACTAATTCTCTGATCCTTCGTGACATCATTCTTGGCCTGCCTTTCTTTGAGCCCTGCACTGGCACCTGATTCTGCTGGTCTGAGAACCAACAGGCATCGCCTCTGGGGAATCTGAGATCGCTTTGCTGTGTTTCGATCCAACTTCTTATCCAAGAGCAAGACAACCATTGCAGTTCAACTGCAAAAATTTTCCCTGCTGGACCAAACATACTGTCAACATTATTTTGCCTACTTGACAAGAAATACTTCTATGATTTTTTTGCAGGGCAAAAGCAGGAACAATTTTGGTTTTGTGATTTAAACCATCCAAACAATACTCTAAGAGGCCCAGGTGAGCTATAAAACAGTCTGTCTACATGAGAGCCTGCAAAAGAGCCCATCCAGCCCTCTAAGGCTGCAAGAAGAGCTTCCCAGGCACTATCACAGCCAGGAGGCTGCCTCAGGCTGTGTAGCCCATAAAACTAGAACAAGACGATTTTTCTGTTGTCTTCTCCCATTATTTGACCATTTCCTTTGGTCTGCCACACATATACCATGTTATCAAATGGAAGTTTCCTGCTGTTTGGCTACCAAGGAGGCAGTTCTTACAACTGTGGCCTGCTGACCAGACATAGCAGTGTTTTCAAGTGATGACTCAGTTTCAGATGTCTCAGGAAACCCTTGAATTTTTTTATTTATGGTCCTGAATTTGCAATTGTTATCACATCCTTTAACTTTCTTTCCTTTACTTTCATGCAACTGTAATGCAACACTGTTAGCTGGTTGTGCACTTTAATGACAAGCACAGTGAGAGCTTCTGTCATTAGTCAACACTTTATAGGAAAGATTTTATTGAAATATTGACAGGCCAATCACACAGCTGCAAATAGTTCATCATCTTATCTGTGGGGAAATGTCAGAGCTACCTCTCTGCATTATGTAGCTTCTACACTTCTCATGTCTGACAGTTCAAAAAAAAAACCCAACAAACGAAGCCAAACTGCATTCTTGACCCACTTCAGCTGATTTCCACTGTTCTGAAGATAAACAAAGCGCAAAATTCTGACAGTGGTGAGACATGACATTACTAATGAATAAAGAAGGTGTGAAAGAGACCAAGTCACAGAGGAGTCTGAAGAAGGAAGAAACAGAGTCTTGGTGCAATCCTGAGGTCAGCTATAGAAAGAGAGACATTAGAGAAACTGCTTAGATAGTCTGAGGGATAAGACCAGTAATGATAATTGAAATATATGTCTCTTGCTTTTCAATCCCATGCCTTAACAAAGTACCAAGGTCAACCACCACACTACTTGACTCTGAGGATCAGTAAGAAGCTTCTGAAAGCATTCTTGCAAGGGGGTTAAAACATGCAATCTCCTGTGAGCACTGCAATTTCACAGACACCAGTGAAGTTACATAAGGGATGAGTTATAGAGATAATTTGCAATTCAATGTACCATGTAATTCACAATTTTTTGAGACGGATTTACTGAGTTCATGTCATCCTGCTAAGGATTCCACAGTATCTGAAATGTCTCATTATTCTTTTCAATTCTAAAAATAAGCCCAAACAGTGTACAGCTGTATCCAATTAGGTACTGGGACATTCTTATTCCATAAGTAGAGATCAATCCCCAATGCCAATTGCACAATAATTAGTGCAATTATTAAAAAGAATGAAGATGTGCTTATCTCCTGGTTTGTTTTTTTTTTTAAATTTACAGAATAACTTCGACACATCTTTAAGCCCTTCAAAAGCAAAGTGAATCTTTTAACTCTACCTTTCCCCTAGAAAATATGAGTTCCAGTATATGATCAAATTTCCCAGCACTTGTAAGTGGAAACACAATATTCCTAAATTTAATTTCTTTTAAATTCTCTTACAGTTCTGTAAAGCCTTTGCAAAACTCAGCTTGGAGTCAAGTCTTCATTATTTGAGGTCTACATATTCCACACCACTTAATTTATCCTAAAGTGACAGGTAATCCAAAGTGAAGAGAAATACAACAGGTATCTGCTATGGGAGTTTCCTTTGTATTTTCCACAGGAACAAAACTTGCTCCTCAACTATCTACACATCTCATACTCATATGTACATATGTTTCATATGTACAACTCAGCTGTAGATTTCTTGAGATTAAGCAAATGTAAATGACAATAACCATTTGTACAGTAAATGCTATCTGACTGAAGGCAATAGAGGTACAAGGAGGAACTCGACTTAAAATCCAGAATTTTAACATTCAAAGAAATTAAAATTCACAAACTCTCCAAATTATCACAAAAATCTGTGATAAGTTTTCTCTTGGATCAGAAGATGAAGTGACTCAAATTTTCTTCCCAAAAGCTTAGCAGGCTGATGTAAACTCAGACCCAGTATTCTCTTTCACAACATTTTCTCTGATGTAGAAGCAGAAATACATTGAAAATAAACTAATTTCAGAGTGTGCCATTTCAGGATTCTGAAAAACCCTTTGGGACTTTCCTCCTTCTTTTCAATGAGTTCACTGTCTTGTTATTTTAGGGACTACAAAAACAATGGTAAAAATATTTATGCATATTTCCTCCACATATAGGTATTAAAAAAGTGTATCTCCATTTTTGTGTAAAGCAAATTAGTACTAGACAAGTGCAATAAATCTGGTAGTTTGTCACAATCAAAGCTACTTATAAATGCTACTGCCAAGAACACATAGACTATTTATTATAATTCCAACTAAAAATCTATTCTTCATCATTAAGAATGACTTATAAGCCAAATTCCCTAAAACTAGTGAAAAAAATATTTTAAATGAATGATTTGCAAACAAAACATTCAAAGATATTAAAAATTCCCAAACTCTCTAAATTATAACAAAAGTCTGTGATAATTTATCTAAACTGAAAATCTGTAAATTTATCTAGAAAGAGGCAAGATGATAATTTTGAAAGTCTCAGCTGGTGTTAATTTGCTTCCTTGGGTGGTACCAGCCTAGTCCTATGTTTAGTTAGCTCAACAGATGTACCGCAGTAACTGGGAGATAAAGAGTTAACAGCTCTTTAAATATAAATCTATTTTTTGTTGCTTCCATTCTTTTGTATTTCTGCTTTTTATAAAACAGTGCAGTAAATTAACTTATAGTAAAGCACCCCTAGTGAAGGTGTTTCTAACTAAGAAAATCAGAATAACAAATTAACATTTTGTTCATTAACATTTTACCTTATCACTGGCTAACAAAAATGCACTTGGGGGAAGCTTCTCTACTGCTTCAAAATAATTCCATGAAAATTATGTTATTCCTGTTCTGCAACAGATCCTAGGGGCCAACTCCCTTCCTCTCAGACATGTGGTTCTGCAAACAGACGTTCCCTCTCATTTTCAGATTAAGTACCTTTCAAAACCAGAACTCAGTAATATCCTACCAACGTGACAGAAGCTTGGTTTAACAATTACCAGTGCTGCACCTCCCAAGTGAATCAAAACTGTTGTCAACTGCTGTACTTCTGTTGATGGCTGAAAGAAATCAATAATTCCTTACAAAGCAAAATATGCCTGCTAGCCCAAGGCTACAGATTTCACACTACCAGCCCTTGCTTCCCTTGAATGTATAAAATTGTTTTACAACTACCTCTCTCATCAGAAAAAATACTTTCTACTTTAATTTATATGGAAATAATTTGACCCTTTGTAAGCACCCTGTGCTAACAAGTAATTAAAGGATGCAGGAGCTGTTTCTGAGTCCTATAAAAAAGGTGTTGGTAGCCCATAACGGGCTTTTAGGAGACCTTTCAACTATTGTGTGTGAATGAGATCCTTCAGTGCAGTTTATCCTTGATTCTACAATGGAGAGGGAAGCAAGAACAATCAGAGACAGTGTTCCAAACAGAAAATAAAGAACCTCAGTTATAGAGGTGGTTCAAATGGTCTTACATTAGGTATAAAAAATAACAAAATAATAGTGGATAAATAGAAGTGAAGGCTGGGGAATGGGATTACTCTATCTCAGTACACTGAGAAGTACTTGGGAATACCAAGCTGTGAGAGGAATAAGGAAAATATGGTTTCAGATCAGTGTTAATTGCTGTGTGCAATTAAGCACTAAAAGTCTGAGGTTTGTGGGTACCTCACTTGTGTAAGGAAATGTGTGTGGGGTTATTATTTTAGAATGTATCAAAATGTTCTCCTCTTCTTGCCCCAGATCAGGTGTTTGCAATATGAAAATTAATGAGATTTACACATTCATTGTTTTCTAATGATCCATTGGCGTACTAACACTACCTCCCCAAGGAATACATTTTGGGAAGGAAAACATTAATGAGCTGCTATAAAATAATATATTTTACAAATGACCAAAAGGCAATAGAAATCTCCATCAAAAAGAATACAATTTGTAAGCAATGACCAGTACATGGATCAACTTTAACATTCTTAGTAATGTTTCCATTGTTATCTCCAGACTGATATTGTGTCTAGAAACATAAAAGGAAAAGGATACATTTATTATTTTCAAGGATTTATCATTTACCTCAATGGGGTACAGATTATATAGAATTCCAAGTGACACAGGCTACATAACACTGAGAGAACAGAATTCAAGAAGAAATGCTTTGAGGTGGATTTTGAGGGAAGAAATGCGCAAGAATATGGCAGGCAGAAATGCAAAAGTGATGCTTCTCGAAATAAGCATTTTAAAGCTGCATGGGAACAGGTACCACAACTAATGTAAAATTAGATATAAGATTAACACAAGTGAAATATATGAATTAAATAGAAAATTATGTCACAACAACTATTATTAAATGTAAAAGCAGAATTTAACTGAAATATCTGCAATTTAGAAGGGAAAAAGTCTTTTTGCAAAAGCATTTAAGCCCTGGTTTAACGGTGCATGAAGCCAGCTAACACTTGAAAGCAGCACACTGGCAATTTTAGAAGTAGTGTCAGGTCACTTATTTCTGCTGAGCATCTTTGTTTTGCTGTTATTTCAATCCCCTCTCTTCCTTTCCATTGCCTGAGCAGTTGACAGTATTGGGGCTTCTTTATTCTTGAACTGAATGGCAAACTATCACATGGAAAGTGATGAAAAAGCTCTGAATTTTTAAAAAGGCATCATCACAGGTCATGCTCTCTGCTTTTTCTTTGAGATACCTGAGACAGACCAATCGTTTTAAAAATAAAGAAAAAAAACATTTCACCAAGAACAGCAACAAACACTGGCCAAACAAAACAACTCCTACACGTATCCCACACTCCTGAGGATGCTGTGCAGCTCTGCTCATTATACTTAGAAAACAATCAATCATAACGGCAAGAAAGGGGAAAACTCACCCCTTAGCTTCCGACCTCCCAAGTCTCCAGCACCATCCACATAAACTGTGCAGATCTTCCAGGTGACAAGACATGGAGCGGATGCACCAGCTCACTTTATGGGATGGGGCTAATTAGGATCTTTGAAGCAGAAGCCTCTGGAAAAGATCCCCTGGCTGAACAATCATGGCCTGTCTCACACCATGCCTGTCTCTCACTTAGTCCCACACCCTCCCTAGGACCAGCTGAGTTTACCAAGGAGAAGAAAAAATGAGAGTGATGAATAGCCTTGGCCATGGAAAGGGTGAATGAAGGGCTAATTAAACATTTCTGCAATATCACTCCCGATGAAATCAGGGACCCTATGGGTTGACTTAATGTACAGATCTGAAGCTTATGACGTTTTCATAAGCTTTGGGGCAAAGCATTTCCCAAGTGCGAAAAGTCCTTGGTTGGTAAATAATGTATTTCAACAGACCAGCACTTCTCTTCAAAGCATTAAGCAATAGATGTTTCACAATGTCATATTAAGAAATGAGAAAAAAAAAAAAAAAAGCTCTAGAAAGAGGTGAAGACTAGTGCTATTTGATATCTTAAAAAGAAAATCAAATCAGTTGCAGTGACCTTATGCTGGAACAGATAATTCATTATCTATTTGTACATATCCGCAAGACAAAGTGACATTAAAAAAAGAAATGAAGCTGTGCAAGTTTAATTCTTAAATACAAATATAAATAGGTGGCAACGATATCTCAACCTTTCTTTGCAGCAGTGGGATAATCAGATGTATAAATGACAAATTGCAGAGCATGAACAAGAACACATGTTTGATCTTAAGGGCATAACTTGTCCTTGATCTGGAAATGGAAAATGATATTTACTCATGTTTCAAAATGACAATGGAAGCAATAACGTGCAGAAGCAGTGCTACAGATGGCAAAAGTTCTGGAAACAAAGCAAACAAATGTTCTTCAAGAAAACAGGAATATTTGTTTCAACAAAGTCTTACTATTTTATGATAAATGCCTTGAACATTTTCAAAACTATAAATATATAATTTTCAGAGCCCATGTTCACTCTTAAAAATGAAACTTAAATTCTACTCTGCAGACAAACTGAACAGTGCAAGTTCTTGTCAGCTCTGAAGTTTTCACTCTGTTTTCACTTTGGACAAAATATGTTGCTTGAAGGTCAGAAAGCAATAGACCTTTTCTACCCTTGGCACTGACCTATAAATATTAGTTTCAGTCCTGATTCAGTGACAAGACATGGTCAGCAGAATATTCTTAACAACACTGTGATTTGCTCACATAGATGTAACTTAAAACACAGTAGTTTCAGACTTAAATTATTCTTGTGAAAAATGTCAAACACCACCACCTTATTTGTGTTGTGCAGTTCTCCCTTCTAAACATACTTTAAAGGAGTATGCATACAGTGAGCATATATCTTTTTTCACATGAGGTGTCCTAAAATTATTCCAGGACAAATTCCTATTTACTTTGCCAAAAAATCCGCTCAGTGAAAACCATCTCATAAAGCACTTTCATAAAGTAAACACTTCCAATTATTTTGAATTTGCCATTCATCTCACATGCTGTTATAATTCCTGCCATTTCCTGAGCTAGAACCTTTCTATTTCTTTCACTATTGTAGAGAGAAAGGAGCAAAGACCATACTTTTTTTTTTTAAATAATAATCTGAGACACAGACCCTTTGAAGCCTAGCATATTCCGCCAAGCTCACTAAATTAATTCTGAGGGGATAATTAATTCCTCTATCTTATTTTCATTTACAGAATCCATATTTAAAAAGGTTTGAAAAGGCAAAAAATCCTGTGTTACAAGGATGCCGTGTTGGACCCAAAGCTATTAAGAGGAATCGCATCTGTACTAAATAATGAGCTTTGAGAAGAAAAGCTGCAATACTGATTCATCTGGACTTGAAGAATTAACTAGCCTTTTTGATGGAAAGGTGACTCATCCCATACCATAGGAATCTGCTGAGCTATGGGGATTCATCCTGTCTCGATGCCACCTAGTCAGCAGAGACTGGCACCTTCTTCCTCACCTGGGAGAGGAGCACAAGGGTGTCTCCAATGACTTTTGCAGGCCAGCCTGGTCAAACATTTCCATTCCTGAAGATGAGCCTTACAATGATTGTCTTTTCCACGTTCCACAGCCACGGGTACCTCAGAAACTCAGCAAAAGCCTTGCCAGTAAAAGTAGGGAGTAACAATTTCTTCAAATGTGAACTATGCTTTGTATAAACCACACAACGTCAGATGCATAAAGGCACGCATGTGACAGCTCAAAAATGCTGAATCCCTACAATGTTCTCTGCTGTAGTCATTTCATCTTTGTGCCATTAACAAAACAACCTCGGAATGAGACTCGCAGGACAGACATCCCACTGCATTTGCATTTTAAACAGAGTTTAAAATGAACCTGTGATCGAGAAGGTTTCATCTATGCCATAAGCTCCACACAAACCTTTCACAGGAAAAGGTTTTCAGCACGTAGTTATTGATTTCTGCAGCAGGGTCTTTCTTCTTGTTACTAGATGTCAATTTCATAAACCAAGAACAAATCGATTGCCCAGACTTACAACATTTTCAGATGATCTACAATGCTGGAGGACCCACAAAGCATTACCAGCATGCTGGAACAACTCCAGCAAAAGGAATGAATAAATACAGATAGACATGTACAAATTGATTTATGTACTTGCATAAAAAACTGAACATAGACCTAGAATTTTAAATCTGCTACTGTAAGTGAGAGCATGTTGCTTAAAAGTTGTAGAAACACCCACTGACACCTTTTACTCTATTACTCTACTTTCATCTTTGTAAATATTCATAAAACCTAAAGGAACAGTGTTTTTCTTTAATGTTCTTCAAATTCAATGAAGTTCCTAACCTTAGTTATGATATTCCTATATTTTATATATGACAGAAAGAAACACCTAAAATATTGCAATATAACATCTGTAAAACAGCATTTATTACCAATTAAGTAACATAATAATTTTCTATTGAAAATAGAATATAGAGTAGAAAAGAAACAGAGCATAGCTGAGAAAGAGTCAAATTAAGGCTGCATTTTGTTCCCATATCATAAAGATAAGATTTTTAATACAGCACATGATAGCAGTTTTTTGTTGAAATGTTTTAAAGCTTTTGAGAGTTTAAAATTCATGAGGCAGAACAAAATCTCAGTGTGAGATAAAGAACTGTGACAAACTATTTTTATTGTTCATCACTCTTCTACTGCTAAGAACAGTAATGAAACACAATCCTTATGTGAACACAGGAACACATACCCGGGAAGCCTTAGTAGGCAAACTAATCATTCCTGTATCAATCCATTATAACATTTTAAGGTGATCAAAGAAAAAAAGCCTTCAAAAAGGTTTTTTGCTCTGATTCATTGTGTAAAAAAAGAATTCTACAGTTTCTCTACTTTCATAATCACTTTCACTCTGTCCTACCGTTCATACAAGGAAGAAATACTCAAAATGCATACCAAGACATGTGGAAGTCAAACAGCATCTTTCTCCTTACATATAGCAGACCTGCCTGATACTGAAAGGCTGAGAGAACTGGGATTGTTCAACCTGGCAAAGAGAAGGCCTCAGGGTGACCTAAGTGCAGCCTTCTAGTACTTGAAGGGAGCCTACAGGAAAGATGGAGAGAGACAATTTACAATGACAGGACAAGGGGTAACGGCTTCAGACTGAAGGAGAGTAGGTCTAGGTTGGAATTAGATAGAAATTCTTCCCTGTGATTCTGTGATACCTGACATAATTTTCTTTCTTCTTCAAGGTCTTCTTTACATCACCCCTGTCTCTTCAGCACTACCCTGTACTGTTAAAGCAGATTTCAGTGTCAGCCTGAACACTTAGTCCATGTCAAAGTTTAGGCACATGCAGAGTTCCTCTGCAGTCAGAACACATTCAGAGTTCTCTGTTATGTGGTCCACCATATTAAGAAAACAAACAAACAAACAAAAAACCTATACTTCTTTTCTCCAATAACAGACAGAGGAACAAAATCTTCCAAGGACAGCAGAACTCTGTCTCCAGCTGAGTCGTGGACATCGTTCCTTGTGCAGCCACAGTCTCCTTAAAATTCACCTTTTGTACCTATTATTATAACTTTTGTGTTGTCATTTTGCATATGCTTACACAGTATACCAGAATAAACATCTGGTACAATTTTATTGTAAATTTACATCTAATACAATACAAATGCCTCGATGGTGTAAGTACAAGTTAAAAAAGTAAATGTGGGTTTTGCCAATGTTACAGTCTCTTTTTTCTGAAATAAAGCAATGATGGAAATCTGTAGCCGAGTAAACTGAACCCCAAACCAATTCTCTGTATCTGACTCAGAGAAGCAGATAAGTTAATTTTTAATTCATCGGTACACACCTAAATAATTAGCTTAGGGTTAATCTCTGCTTCCAAAAATAATAGTCTGACAGATGCCCTTTAGAAAAAAAGTAAATAACTAATCAAAACCAATGCCACAAGAGACTCACTGTTGAATAGGAGATTGATTCTTAGATAAGAAAACAACAGCTACCAGGTAACCTTGTGACACTTGGCACAACAGAATTTCTGTTGAAGCACAACATCTTAATTCTTCTCAAATGGCAGTAAATAGTATTCAGTATCTCAAAGAAACAAAACTACTTCATAATAACGTTAAAAAAAGGGTTGTTATAATTGATACACTGATTTGTTTAAACATTAAAATTCAGAATTCACATACTAACCTGCCTTTAGCCAAGTGACAACAAGAAGAAAAAAAATCAGGTAAAACTAAAACTAAACAAAACATTAATACACATACATTGAAAAAATCTCATTCTTGTCCTTTTTATTTTTATTTTTAGATTTTGTATCACAACATAAAGAAACTTTTTAAAATTATCTACTTAAAGAAAAAGGTCCAATATTCTATTTGGACCTTATTCAATGTGATTTTCTAGTTTTAAGAAAACCTTTTCCAAAATAACACACTTTCTCAGCAGTACTAGTTTAAATGAAAAAATTATCTTCCAGTTGCAAGAATGGAGGGGAAAGAATCATGTGAAATGAAAGATTTCTCAATAGTAAATCACCATGAAATCAAATGGAAAATTCTTTCCCTCTGCTTTATTTTATTTTATTTGCTTACTAGCAAAACATATATAGGATTACCTCTCTTTGCTTTTATTCTAAGTTGAGCTCCCTATTGTTTGCATTACTACAAAAAGTAAAAGTTGGTGTAAATGGTGCTGATAGAGAAAAACATCATCATCTGATAAAACATGCAACTCTGTATATATATACCGAATTAAACTCACCAAACAGGTTATTTTTGTTAAGGAGACTGATATTACATCATCAGGTTAGAAATTCTCAGACTTACAGTGCAGTGGACAAAAGTGTAAAATAAAAATCCTACAGACACCTTCCCCATTTCAGTCTTTACAATGCATCCTTTCCTACAGATGAAAATTTGTCTTTCAGATGTTTTCATATAAAAAGTCGTTGGAGTTCAGCTAACAGAGTTTTCCATCATAGTTTACATAAATTCAATCTGCTATAGTAAAGTAACCCTTACAAGTTTTGGTTATTTGCTGCTATGCTGAGCTATTCTACCTCTAGCAGAAAAAAAAGAGGCTCAACCCACCTGCCCCTCTCACACAGAACGTCTCATGACATGTAGTCAAGTACCGTCCTATGCTGTGGGTGAATCACCACTGAAGATAGAATTGTAGGATTAAGTCTGCTCTATTTTCTAGATAATATGAATTTATTAAACTGACAATTAACTGATTCAACAGTATTGCTAATTACAGCTCATCTGTATACAACTGAAGCTTCAAAATCAGTCATCAGATTCCAAAGGTATCATTCAGCCCTTTGTTAACTTATCTGATGAAGAAAAATGTTCTGGCAGATAAAGTAGTCCAAAATCCAACGTGTCATTTCATCTGAAACCCCGTAGGATGAGAAACGGAATTTGGGATGATGGTGTACCAGTAATAAAACTGATTTTAATTGTCAAGTTTGCATAACCTCTCTTTGCCAGTGTATGCAGTGATTTATTTAAAACTAAGCCACTATCCATCATATTTGAGAAGTCATGGCAGGTGAACACCATCATTTGATTTACAATAACTAAGAACGATGTGTGCGTTTTCCTTCCCTCATGAAATTCCTGAAACATGAAGGTATATAAAATATTATATACTTGAGGTCTTCCAAAATTGCTGCTGACACACTAAGATAATATAAAGGGATTTTGAAAGACGTGCAATGATGATATTGTACCTCGGGTGTCTCTCAGCAAATTACTTATCCACAATATTGAGAGTGCAACTTAAGAATGGTGTTGTTCGAGCCATGCAACGTCCTTCTTGCTTGCTTTAATGAATCAAAAGTCTTAGAGAGGACTGCAAACAGCTTATTAAATTAAACTCTTTCTCAAAGAAATGCCTCAAGGCAAAAATGTGTGACTGATTACAGAATAAATAGGTTTTAAATTATAGTGTTTGTTTGTTACAAGCTATAAAGTAGTAAGAGGATACTGCTGATTCGAGCATCAGTACAGGAGCAAAAATCTTTTCCAGGAGCAATAATAATAATGCAAAATATTCCTTCTTTCATATAATTACACATTCAAAATAGAAGTTCTCTCAGCATACTTTAATCAAGTTCTTAAGAACAACTTTAGTGCACCAGGTATTCTGCAGAACTCCAGCAGTCACTGAATAACAATATTCTAACTTGACTGCCATCACAGTGTCATAGGTCCCTGATGCTTCCACCATACATGTTGCAAAACATATTATCTTAGTGGAGAGAATGAAGTGGGACTAAAACTTTCACAGCACTTCACATAGAAAACAAGACAGACAAATACTGGATGACCAAGGAGCATCTAAATTACCATCTCATTAAAGTAAGACATCCTGCTACTCAGTGTCAGTGCTACTACAGTGTCAGTGCTGCTGACACTATCCAAATTCTTAAAAGTCAGTGTCATTTTTCTTATGGCAATAGTATTTTCAAAGCCAGCTCTTTAGAATCAGCAGTCCAAATCGGCTTTCCTTTCCATTTGAATTTAGTTTCTGTTCTTGGCAAAGGTCTGAAATCTCAAACTGACATTTTAGCTTTGATGTTAGGTCATCACTGGTCTACAGCTGATGTTTGAATACCTGAAGGTTGAAGAAGCAGAGTAACCGTGGAAGGACAAATTACTAATCAACATATGGCCAAGAGATCCAAACTCCAAAACCCACTTTCATTTCTTTCTTAAGGCCTGATACAAAGGGCGGTAATGGACATACAGAACTACATTTAAATGGAATTTATGCTATGGTAGGGAAACCTGATACTGAAATAGTCTGAAGAGGGCCATATTTGTATCACTTGTCCCTAAATCTCCCCACAAAACCCCATGTAATGTTGGTGGAGAGGATAAGCAAAAGAATTACAGTAGGCAGGATGATCAGTTAGTCGTAACAATTCAAGTTCCAGCATGATCTTGTTAGGACAAAGATAATTTTAATCATATATTTGTTGCAAGAAGCTTTAAATTAAACCACCAGACAGGCACCTAACATCAGAACTAGGTATTAGGCTTAGCAGCATCTGAGGACCTCATATCCTTTGGGAATTTGCTGCAATGCATAATATCTCCAGGATGTGAAAATAAAGATGCATGTTTAATGGTAAATGCCTTGTAAATCTGATTAAAATCATATCATCAAAGACAATCTTCCTTGCTGACTACACAGAGAAGGAGAAACATGTCTGCAATCTATACAGTCAGACTGGAAGAAAACACAGTGTCTTAGTGTTCATATACATGGTCTGTGTGTAGGCTATCTACACCTTACATAAGCTGCATTCTCACTCTCCGCTAACATTCCCATAGGAGCAATCATAATACAGGTAATTTCATGAACTCATAATTTCTGGGGTTTATTCTAAAATCATGAAGTCATCATAACATCCAGAAAACACACTTACAAATGGTACTTGAGAGTTAAACCCACAGCAGCTGCTTTCTGCAGCACTAAACTGAAACTGCCATGTGATTTGTCTGATGTGATTGTTAAACGGGCCATGAGGCACAGGAGGCAACAAGGATGGAAAAGTGCTAGGCAGTACTTTTTCTACCTTTCTGTCAGAAAAGGTGATTTCTACATGGATAAAAGGGGGGGAGGGACTTAGGAATACTGATGATTTTTTCCATGAAATCATCAAAATTAACAATTCCACATTTTCTCTTGAAAAATATTCAACTTCAACTGCATTTACAAACAATGGTCTTATCATTTAATATAGTGATCCCATTATAAAGTTTTCATATAAAATATATAACTTTCTGAGATGACTAATTACATTTTTCCTCACATGTTAACTTCATAAAGCAGAAATGAAAGGCATTTTATAGAGGAGTAAAAATATTGCCATAGGAGCAAAAGCATGCATATCAGGACCTATGCATTGATATAGTTGGAGATGTACATTAAAATATGACAGTATCTTACAGAATATGCTTGAAACTATTCTCTTTGCCCTGGAAAGCAGATGACTATTTGTTCCTTCTAAATTCTGAATGAAAAAAAAAGAAAAAGAGAAAGAAAGTAAGAAGGATTTATTCTTTTTCTTAACAGGTAGACAATATGAAACATTTTTCATACTTATTAATATATTTTTGATGCAGGAGACAGCCAGCACTATCAAAGCAACTAGGAAGTAAAGTTTCCCCCGTGGATATTTCTTTTTTCTTCAAACATGTGAAAGCCTATCTCTTAAAGAAAAGCCTTGTACATCTATTCAACCCCACTGCTGATTCTTGTTCAGGCATTCTTACCTGTTGGACCAGAACCTCACGAAGAGATACAAAGAGAGGAATTTTTTGTTAAGGTCCAGCTTTACTATAAACTGCTGGTAATAGTGGTTTACATTGGGATATAATTATTTTTTTTTTTTTCATTTCAGTTAAACTTGGAGAATAACTATCTCATGGCTCATTGGTTTGCTCTTATTTACAATGTCATTCATCATTCATAAACACACGAAGAAAAATGTATTGTCTAATCTAACAATGAGCATTTGCTAAAAAGAAAAATCTAAATAATGATAATTAATGTTACAAATACACGGGCTCTCTTTTGAAATGTTGGGAATTGTCAACTTAGGATGTTGCTACTCAGAAGTAAGTGTAACTGGTACTACATCTACATGTATTATGTAAATTAGATTTTGAAACACTTTTGTTTCTTCTGCACTGAAAATCCGTATTTTAAAGGCATTATGCAAATGAGACATAATATAAATAGTCTCTTTTTTCCCTCTGGATAAATTTATAGAACTCTGAAAAACTCAGTAAAGTACGTATATTTCAGCAAATTTCAGCCAAAAAATTATTTAAGACACTATTTTTCTACTTTCCATGTTAGAAAAGAAATATTGTCATGGTTAATAAACATTCCTCACAATCATTTTTGTCAAGGCCAAAGGCTGAATCCAGAGTTACAGAGAACAATTGTACTTATAAGGTAATTTCTTCTTGAATGAATGGTAATAAAATTTTCTTAAGTGGATGTATGCTTTTATAACCCAAAGGTAGGCTTTTGGACTTGCAGTGATCCGACTGAAGTCACAACCATTTCAGCATTTCTCTAATTGCTACTTACACTAACAAGATTAAAGTAAATGGGAAATGTTCACTTCTAACTGTAAATTAAAGATCTGTTGATATACTGAATTATTGATATGTATTAGTCTGTGCACATAAATATGCTACTAGAAACTGAAATTATTGCTTTCGCAGTCCTCGTGAGTTCAGAGAATGTGTTAAAAAAGTACCCTTTGGAATTTTCTTTATCCCTCTGACAACTAATGAGAGACAGCCTGGGTAAATAGCACGTATTAAAATTTGCTTGGTAAAAGACAGTCAAAATAAGTCCACATCTTAGAGAGCAAGGTCTCTAGACACCTCTCAAATTCAAAGAGAAGTTTTTTAACTACCACAGTCATAGCTAAGACAAGCACGATAGAGAAGCTCACTAGTCAACAGATAAACAGTGAAGAACAGAGAAAACTTTCAAGAGAGGTGTATGTGTGTAAATTAAATAAATCAGAATTTCAGAATCTTGTTTGATTTTCTCCAGATTTTGTCTGCCTATGTATGTAGTGACTTGTCAAACAGATCTGTTAGACTTCTGTAGTTTTAGAGTGCAGCTTTATAACACATCCAGTAATTTGAGAATTACCAATACATAACACATATTTTGCTCCTTTCCACAGACTTTCCTTAAAAAAAAACTATTCACAAAATAACAAGAAATTTTAAACTAGAATGATTCAACCCCCTGGAGAAATGAGATACTGGAAAGAAGTGCTGTGGGAAGGGACCAGGAGCTCCTGGTTGACAAAAAGATAAATATGAGTCAGCAGTGGCCTGGCAGCCAGGAGAGCCAACCATGTCCTGGCAGGCATCACACAAAGCATCACCAGCCAGTCGAGGGAGGGGATTGTCCCACTCTGCTCCGCACTGGGATGGCCTCACCTTGAATATTGTGTGCAGGTTTGAGTGCCATAATATAGGAAAGATATTAAGTACTAGAGAGTGTTCAAAGGAGGGCAACAAAGATGGTGAAGGGCTTTGAAGGGAAGCCATGTGAGGAGCTGCTGAGGGCACTTGGTCTGTTCAGCCTGGAGAAGGGGAGACTGAGGGGAGACATCATTGCAGTCACAACTTCCTCATGAGGAGAAGAGGATGGGCAGGCACTGATCTCTTCACTCTCGTGACATGATCAGTGACATGACTTGAGGAAACGATGTGAAGTTGTGTCAGGGGAGGTGTAGGTTGGACATTAGGAAAAGGTTCTTCACCCAGAGGGTGGCTGGGCACTGAAACAGGCTCCCCAGAGAAGTGGTCACAGCACCAAGCCTGACAGAGTTCAAGAAGGGTTTGGACAACAATCTCAGGAACGTGGCGAGATTCTTGGGGCTGTCCTGTGCAGGGCCAGGACTTGGACTTGGATGATTCTTGTGTGTCTCTTAGAATATTCTGTGATTCTGTGAATCAAAGTTCATGTTGTCAAAGTTAAAATCCTACTGAAAGGGCAACACCTCACAGTGCTGCCAATACCAGTAAGACAACGTGGAGTTTTACTTTAATATGTAATGTATTGCTTAATAAGTAATACATTGAGGGGGGGAAAAAAAAAAAAGACCATTAAGACAGATCATAAAATAGCATTCCTTCCTCTAAAAATTATCTTTTGAAATTTGGTATGATACCAAGCTGAGAAGTTGTTCAGAATTTCTGAACAGAAATCAGAAAGATCACTTAGGATTATAAATATAATTTTATTGGAATACATCACATTCTATAGTATAAAAAGATATATAAAATACTGTCTCCAATCAAAAACAAAGCAAAAAAATTGAAATTAATAGTGTAGATCTAGGTGCTTTGAATTTTTGCTGCTAAAAATTCATCAAAATCAGCACATTATCAGTGTTTAGATTAGGAAAAGGCACAATTCAAAGGCCAAACCATTTTCATGTAGGCTTTTACAGCCTTTCCTATAAGCCTCACCACCTGCAGTGTTAAAGAAATCATTACGTTTGGGAAATCAAATCTGTCCAGCTCAGAATCCATTCTAAGAACAATTAAAATAAAGCAAAAAGCCTTGTAAAATAATCTGTTTCAATGTCAGCTCTTACCACTGGAGATAAAGGGTCAAGATGATCCTTGGCATTGCTTATCTTAACCTCTTGTACTGCAATAGAGAAGTTTAACTTAGTAAAAAACATCAGGTTCTGCTGCTCTGAAATTCAGCTTTGTTAAAACCCATCTGCTCTATATTAAGTCATCAAAGAGCTTATTCTTTTATCTGAATGTTAACTTGTCTCAAAGGAAAATTTTATAAGGCCTTCTGACAGCTTTGAATGTAATTGTTCAGATGATAGTGCTGTTACAACCTCATATTTAAAAACATGGCAATAATTTGACAGAAAAGTATCAAGAACATTAATTTATGGTGGGACTTTGGAATATAAGAATAGAATATCTATTGTACATGCCACCCAAGATCTATCCAGCCTGTGTTCTGTTTCCAACACCAGATTAGTTTGGGAAACACCACAAATGGCTGAAGAAGGGTTAGGACAGGAAGGGCAGATGACACCTCCCTTTAGTGCTCTTACTGCCTCAAAGCTTTTTAGTTCTGGAGCTGCTTTAGTGGAATATGATTTCTTGTAAATAACTTCCTAGAAATTTCCCTTCTGTAAGTTTGCCCTTCTATAAATTTCCCTTCTATAAGTTTATGTACTTTAATGAGACAAATAAAACCTTTCTTTTCCACAAAATATTTTCACAGTGTTTGTTCATTTTCCAAATTAATTTTTTTTTCAAACTTCCTGCACACATAAACCTGTGCACATTAAGTTTAGCAATCTTAATAACCACAGCTATGCCATGGGCTGAGGGATTATGGTTCATAGTGAAAACCCGAGAGTTTATCTAAAAAAAAAAAATACCTCTGAAATTCCTGGTAGAAATGATATTACAACATACTGTTCCAGCCAGGTTCTTTTGACAAGATGAATCCACTCAGTTCTTGCGAAATCCATGATTCCAGGAAGCTGCCTGTCCTCCGAAAAAGGGCTTGTTTAACCATACAAGTCAAATGTATTTGGGACCTAACATAAAGCCAATTGGAATAAATGGCACTTGTTCTATTGACTTCAGATCAGTTTGGCTTAAATCCTTAGGCTCTGTTCCAGCTGAAAATTCATTTCCAAAAGTGAATCTAAGCATGTACTTTAGTGATTTAACTTTCCTGAAGAGGGATGTATTTAAGTATGTGCTTAAATGGTGTATTGAATTGGGATTTTAAATGCTGAATGAGAGTCCAAGTTTAATTTTCAGTGAATTTCCTAATATGCTACAATAAATTCTGAAGAAGTGTATTTGTGCGTGTAAATTTAGACAGGAGTTAAAACAATGAGTGAGGATAATGACTCTGTTATGATCCCTTGAATAATTCAACACATGTTTTTCTCTTTTTAGAAGTTAATTTTTTGAGAACAACAATATAAAATTTAATGGTCAAGAACAACACACTGACAGTTACAACATAAAAAAAACACCCTCACATTGTTTTTAAGCGATTAATGCAACAGGGTGAGTCACTATAATAAAATATCTTTAATTGCAAGAGTGGGTGATAATCCATAGCTAATCAGTTTTCACTATACAAACCTACTATAATTTTTAATTTTGGATGGAAAGTGTTTTCATATATCTTTAAAGGACTCAAACTCCCAAAATAGAAGCATCCATATGATTGTTCTGATGATCCACTTTTATCCAGCCACTCCTAGATGAAAATTCACAGATTTTTAGATAATTTTTGGGCATAAGAAGAAAGGCCTGTAGCTGATACTACACATTTTAAAAATATACCTTGAATACCTTTTGGCAAACCTCTGAATTAAAAAAAAATATTGGTCTGTGAATTATTATGTAGCCTTATTTGCAACACATTGCTAATATTAAAGAGAGGCAGATGTTTTAATTTCTGATTTAATGTAACATGTCTAAGTCTGAGACAGTAAATTGAGTGCTAAATAACTATTAATTCAATATTTCTGTGCTCTAAAAATATCTAGATGTTTCAGGCCTGAATCAAGACTACATTGTCCTATAAAACAAAGAAATGGTACCTGTTCCAAATTACTAAATGTTCACCTTCACTTCTCATTACTGTCTAAGAATGATATCATTCATGTTTTAGGATAATTAAGTAAAGCATATACCCCACCCCCCGAGAGCTACACACTCTGTCCTGCCTCCAGGATATGTTTTAATCCAGTCCCTCCTTACATCTGGGCAAAAGGTTAAAAGTTTATAATTTGTAGTTACATATATTAGTGAATACTGAGGACAACAATCCAAAACATCCTTTCAGTTACCACTACATGACTTCAATTTTGAAATTATATTTATCTGCACCTCTGATAGCCAGTTTTTTCTTTCTGGATCAAATTCTGCCCTAGATTACCACAGTGTTACTAAGTAATTTTCACTGTCTTTCAGGCATTCCTCTGAAAGGTGGGCAGAAGGTCAGAATTTGGCTTTGTATTACCTGAAAAGTACAATCCTGTAGAAATTATCAAAGTCTTCAAAGGTACGTATGATGAAATCTCAAACTCAGGTTCTTTAAATATAGGGGTAAAAATAGAGCAATTTAAAATATTTTGGTTTTTTTTTTTTTTTTTACTGTTAGTTCATCCAGAGAGAGTTTCCAGAGAAGTTGAAGTCAAGAAGAAAAAAGTAGAAAAAAAATCACAACAAAATTTCCAAAATATATTTACTGTACCTATATTTCTATTACAATAACTGTATTCCCTCATCATTTGTTCTTCACATCACATAGTGGAGTTACTGTGTTACTGAGAGATGATATGGAAATAAAGTGCACTGAAAGTAGAAAGATTGAGGTTTTTTTTTTCTGAGAAACTAGTGATCATTGAGTGTCATGCATTTTTAATCATATTCCCAGCTCACACATTTCTCCTGGAGAATGTTGCCCACAATACTACACTCACTGGTACCAACAGACTCATGGAGTTAATGTAACTAGGACTGTGTGTGATACAGCAGAAGATTTTTTATTGGTGCTTAATAGGTGGGTCCCTCTTAATAAGAGCAGACCAGGTATCAAGACCTGTCTTTACTTCTGCTTTATCTCCTCATGCCTTTAGCTGCAGGGCACACAATAATCATACATGAAAGTTATGTTACCTAACATCATCTGCCTTTTGGGGCTCCTCTAGGTTAATGAAATGTCTGTCTGTGTGTATCGTAGACTCTCTTTTCTGCTAATAGAAAGCATAGGAATAAACCTTCATATTGATGCAGGCTGAGATTTGAAATATTTAAGCAACCTTTGTGGAGAAATAGAGACCTTGGCAACCCAGCAGCAGAAAAAGGATTCAGCAAGTAAAGTAAAGAAAACATCAGGATACTGATTAGGAGGGTAAGTGAGTGGACCAAAATGCAATTCTGACTGTTCTTACACAGTCATTGAATGACAGCACTAAAATGTTACATAAACGTCAAAATTATTTTGTAAGTTGATCTTCAGGGATCTGTTACCCCCTCAAATCAAGGACATATGTTTTCTTCTCAATATCGTGATTAAAGTTATGTAAAAATGGATGTTGCTATTTACACAGACTCTTATTCCCTTCAAATGGTTCTATTAGTTCTCCCTGCAAACGTGTTTCAGCCTATGGAGATCTGCTGGATATTGCCTAGAATAACCTTTCAGAGTACACACAGTCCAGGCTGGACTACCAGCCCCTCCTAAGTTCTCCATCTGTTCACATCTTAATCAAAATAAAGTGGTTCTCTATTTCAAATAAATAACCCTTCTATTTCCCTTTCTACAACCAGATCTTGCCTTCACATATATCCCTCACAGTCTCCTGTCTTTTTTAGTGCTGCGGTTTCTCCTGTGACTCATCCTTGAGTACATATGGACACTTAACACTTTAACATGCACCACGTTTCTAGCATGCACTGGTGAATGTCTTTGCCTTTGTTGCCAGTGGCACTGTGCCTTTTTCCAAAAGGGAACGGACCTATGAGGTCCCTTCCATTATGACACTGAAAGCATCTCTCTGTAATCACAATTTGTATTTAAATTTGTATTGAAGGTGAACTCCTGCACTTCCCCTTCACTCTGTGTTATTCCCACTCTTGCCTGATTCAGTTTATGACTTCCTAAACTGTGACTAGAAAGTTCAAATATAAGGCTCTCCACAACCCTATTTGAATTCTTCTTGAATGAAGACTTCTGCTATGCTTATCAATCCTGCTGAGCTGTACAAAAAACTGATGTTCTCCTTCTGCCCTCAGAATGTTGACTCTGAGGTCAGGAATCATTCCCGTGGAAATACATTCCTGCCACAAAGTAAATACTGCTGAAAATAAACAGTTGACAAAAAGTACAACTCTTACAGAATTGTTCAAACAAACAAAATAAATTTTGCACATACACTTGTAAACAACCACAGGTAGATGTCTGATTCACAGCTACCTAATGCCTTGATTTAGCATTAAGGATATTTTATTATCATGTAGAATCACTACTAGTTTCACCAGAGAAACCAGTATCAGCTTTTCTTTTATAGCTATAAAATTATTCAATTTGGAGTAGCCTAAGTGCCAACTAATTCACCCATCTCAAAGCCTGTCAGATCTCAATCTTGTGAAGCCAGTAGGATTACTGGTTTTCTTTTATGCAAACACATAAATATTCTCAACTGGACACAATAAGGGTACAGGGGGGATGGTGTTATCAGTAGAAAAAATTAAACAATCTTATTTGTATTGAGGGATGTATTTTGAATAGACACTTCAGGCTGTCCTTGAACCAACATATGAAATTAAAAGGTAGATTAGAAAAGTAACTATTGAATATTAATTTTAAATTTTCATGAGTTTTAAAAATCCACCATAGTAAGAAATGACAAATACTAAAAGAGTTCAAAAGCAACTCACACCTATTTTATAAACCAGCACAGCTGGATACCTAAGTATTTCAGTTTTGTCCAACATCCATAGGACAGTGAAGATCTAGTGAAAGTGTTTTGTTCACTCAGAAACATTTCTCTGTAACAGAGCTTTCAAAATTACAAGGCCTACACTAAAAAAGAAATACTGGGTGTAATAGATCACTTGGCCCTTCGCTACCATTTATCAGATGTAAATAAGCTCCTAAGGGACTCGTAATTCCTTCCACCACATCAAATTTTGCAGTGTGTGTGGTTTATCAATAACACTCAATATCTTTTAGCAGCTCAACAGGACAAGGTAGCACCTACATTTAATTCACAGCTTTGCTATGTAAGGAAGTTCTTAAGGAAGAGTTTAGTGTCATAAGAGGCCTCTTCTTGAAGTTGTTGTTCATTCTGTAAATGTCATGTTTTAGCGAGATCATGAAAATGTTCCTAGTGATTTCAGTCAAAATAGGGTCTTCGCTCTTTTCTCTGTGGTTTTCGCACACTCAGCTTTGATCTTGTTTTTCTGTGGTGGAGAATGACTTCAGCAATGCTCCTAACTTCCAGAAACACAGCAAAGAAAATGCTCAAGAGTTAAATAAGACTTCTTGGCCTTGAGGACAGTTGGAAAACAGAATTTAATACATTTTTACTACATCATGACAACATGTGCTGATCCCACTTCTCCCAGTACTTATAAAACTGGGTGCTGAATATTGTCATTTGACATGTTGATCTTCCTGGAGATTTCCCTTCCTGCAAAAAGGACTTTTAACTGCCTCTACAAAAATTGGTTGGTCAGTACTAGAGGGAATTATGGCCATACCCCTCACCTCACACTGAAGAAAATACACTTGGGATAAAATCTGCTAAAACCTTCTTTTAAGCCCTGATGCTTTTATAGATATTTTTCCTGTGACAAAAAAAGTACTAGCCACGTATAATTTCTCTAAAACTTAAAATTAAAGCTTTGCATCGATTTCTGTCCATACAGAAATCTGTGCCAAATTTTCTGGTATAAATAAAATGTCAAATGCCACAGAGCATGGTGTTCCATAAAGATATAGAGCCTGTAAAGGAACACATAACACCAAGGATTTTCTTGCAACTTCCATGCCCATCAACCGAGGTTTGGACAAGGCAATAAATCAATCTTATGGCATCCATCAATTTAATCAGGCACCTACTTAGAAAAGCTCAGAAGTTCTGAAGCCTGTGAAATGGTATTTTTCCACAGCACTTCATGCTGTACTCAAACATGTAGGTAGTGGTATTTTAAAAGTTTGCATCACTGAGGAAAGGAAGAGAATAAAAATTAGGAATAAGTAAATGGGTCAATTTTCTTACAGTCACATTGGGAGCAAACAGGACACTAAATTAAACAGGAACTGTCATAGCCCACTGGCTATAATGAAATGTCCAAAGCCACAAATACACAAAACATTTTGGGTGGCCCTAAAGTAGGATTTAGTGTATTCTGATAGTTCCCCTGAGTAGTCTTTGAACATGTATTGCAAAGTTTTTTTGTCAACAGGCATTCAACGGAGCTTCCCAAATGTCAAGAATGCTTAAACATCACTGATACTTGACAATACAAGGTTGAAAAATAATCCTGGTGTGTGAAAGGAATGTAATAAAACTTTTGTCACAGTGAATATAAAAAGTACAGAATAGAATAGATATGTTGTTATTCATTTCTGTTAATTGTGACATGAGAAGGTCTACTTAGCTTGCAGAGGTTATTGAAAACTACAGATCTCTCACAGAAAAATCTGCTCTCATCAAAATTTCCAGTTTCTCAGGATTGAACTGATCTGAATGAAATTTTCAGCAGAAACAAATTGAAGTATTTGAAGCTATTTTTTCTGGTGCTCAATTCCATCCTTTAATGTTTTCTTTCTTTTTATCTATTTCCTATTTAACTAAATTATAATTTTGACATCACATAGACATTATGTTGTTTCTAAATAAAATATTACAGATAATTTGTTCTGCAAAATACAGATAACCTGCTAAAATACAAGAAGAAAATAAAAATTTGCAAAATAAAAATTTGGTAATATTCCAAACAAAGAGAAATCTGACCCCCATTTCCTATTGGCATCTGTGTACATTTGTAAGAAGATTGATTTGAGGGATGAACATTCTCCCCCACCTTTTTTTCTGAAGGTGTTAAAGCAACCTTACTAACCACATTTAAGTGCAAGCAATCTACAGTAATAAGGATGGAGATAATACTATAGTGCATAAGAGTGTCTTCCAGGAGAAAATCTCCTGTTCAGAGACTAAACACACACACAGAAAAAAAAAAAAAGGATAAAAAGACAGTCTGTTTTTCCAAAGTGTTTTTAATCTGAAGTAGGAGACATACTGATAAAGAAAGAGGACAGAAAGCAATAAAAGTGAACAGTGATACAGGATTTGTCATGCAGTTGAAAGGATTTGTGTGTAATGAATCACAGAAACAGAAGACTGGAAGGTAACGCTCAAAGACTGCTACGGTTGTGGTTTCACACACACTTTTGGAAAGCTCTTTTCAAACAATGGGGACAGGCAGCAGGATAATTCAGAAATGCTTGTCTGAAAATTAACAAAGAGATGGTAGACTCTCTAGATGACAAATCAGTCCAGAGACCAAAAAGAAGTGAATAAATTATGCCTTGAAAACAAAGGTAAGCGATGGAGATATGGTACAGGAGAGCTGAAAGAGCGAGCACTGCTAACAGGGTCACATTCAGCAATGGGAAATCATCTGTGCTGGCATTCTTTAACCCTCAGATACAGCTGCTGAACCACTAATGGAAGTATAGTAGCATTATTTATCCCTTATTGGCATAGAATCAGTATCAGCAGAATTACTAATTACCTGTTTACTAAAGAAATAAAAGTCCTTATTTTTCTCTGATACTGTGGGCATCCAAACTTCAGATGTATCTAAAAATAACAAATATAGGAGCTAAGCAAATTTAATTGGGGAAAGGAAGGTCCAATTTCATAGTGGAAAATAAGTTTGACTAAATTTTATTGGCATCCCAAATGCAAACCATGATTTAGTAGAATCTTAATCATAAAATCATAGAATATCCTGAGTTGGAAGGCTTCCACAAGGATCATCCAAGGATCTTAAGAACAGTAAAACTGGAGAGATAGCACCCCTCTGTACAAGACAACAGGAAACAGCAGCTAGAGGCATAGGTAGAAGAAAACCTAAGGATGCTGCTAACACGTTCTGATTTGAAGTAGCAGATGAACTGCTCTTGTAATGCCTTATGTCAAGAATAAAAACTGTCCATGAGTAAGTGAAAGGGTGATATGATGAGCCATGACAAGTGGAAGATGATACATTTAGTTTATTGTTTCATCATACTCTCATAACACAGCTACAGTAACATCACTACATTGTCTCTATTTATACTACTGGAAGAGTTCCAGCATGTCATGCACTTTCTGTACTTGACAGGGGGAACAGCAGAACAGAAGAGATAGGGAACAACTGAATTGACAGTGAAAATCACTAATTGTACCTGTATTCAGGGAATTTAGACATCTGCAATTTCTAAATAGATATTTAGACATTTTAGACATCATAACTGTGATTTCTGTTCAGGTCACGAGAGGCTATCAGACATTACAGTTGCTTTTACCCTTCAATTCCTGCTTCATGTTACTCAGTGTCCATCAAAACATTGATTATGAACTTGGCAGTTGTAGTTCATCCGATATCCCAGAGAAAATGACATGCCCTTCAAAATAAAATTACAGCATTCATGAGTGATCACTCTAGCACATCTCTTGCTTGACTGAATGCGCTCTACCTGTATTTATTCCTCATGGAAGAGCCAATTAGTTTTGAGATGATGTGTTTATAGTACACACTGAAGGGCAGAGATTGCCCAGCTAGGGCTGCTGTGCTGGTTAAGTGAAGGCAGTACAAGGGTTTTTAGAGTGTCACAGTGCAAATGTGGCTGTTTTACTTCTAGGGTTGTGCTGTCTTTGCTTGAGTCAGCTTGGGCAAAGTCATAGTAAAGGACATCAGACCTGAATGCAAGACTACTGCAAGAAAATGAAATAATATTATTATAAGATATTTTTAATTGTATCAATGTGCCATTACAGCATCATCATCTTCTACCTGCCTTGTAGGAGGCAGGCATTACTGACATCTAAAAGACTCCCTGAAGCTTCATTCTTAGCCATGAAAAGGGTAGCTTAATAATTTTTTAAAGTAAGTATCACAAAAGTTTTTCAGACAGAAAGACTGCAAAGCAAAGAGAAGAAAAGGAAGAGTAAGGGAAAAAAAGAAAAATATGGTATGCAAGAAAAGGAAAGTAGGATAATATTGTATAGCCTACAAAAAATAAAACCTAGTAGTTTTGAAGAACTATCAAAATAAATAACTATTATATTTATTTTGTCTTAAGTCTTGGAAGAACTGAAAAACTACATCTTGAGCATGCTACAACAGGAATCCTTCTGTTAGTTAATGTGTTGGTCATAAGTAACACGAAGACATTTTGCCCATTCTTCAATTCACACAAAACCTTGCAGGATCAGTCTTTTACATATGACAATTACAAGAAAATTGGGAGGAGGTTAAAGAAAACTTTGAATAGACAAACACATAATTCTCCTTGGAAATGCAGCGAGTCTGCAAAAGGACTCAAGCAAAGGAATATTTTGAACTGTGCTATTTTCAGATTAATAAAATTACTTCAATATTACTTTATTACCTGCTTTGAAATATGCTCTCCAACTGCTCACCATCACTGGAGGTGTTAAAGAAATGACTGGACGTGGCATTCGCTGTTGTCTAGTTGACAAGGTGGTGATTGATCAAAGCTTGGACTTGATGCTCTTTGAAGTCTTTCCAACCTTAATGATTCCATGATTCTAACTCTGCATGGAAAGGTTTGGCTTTCACCTGAGGTGAAATGGCAAATATGGGAAAGTCATCTGAGATGAAAAGTAGTTTTCCATCCAGTTCACTGGTAGCACACTGGAGGATATCTTTGTCACCTCTGTGAGTTCTGGAAGTGACAAATCTCTCATTGCCTCAATAAAACCTGTTGGTTCCACCAAACTGTGAACCTCTATTCCACATGTGTGGAGTATCTACAAAAGGTTTTAGTGGAGAATAACAGTTTTATCTAAAGAAAATAAACATAATGTATTTCTGAGTGCTATCCTATTATTCCTCCTCTTATAAATATCAAAAAAAACCCAAAAAAAAACAACCAAACAACTAAAACCAAACCAAGGAACCAAAGAAAAAAAACAAAAACCAAACCCAAAACCAGACAAAGATCTGACAACAGAGAAAAAAAAATAACAGAAGACTGAGGGGTGATTCATATTCTATTCCACAAAAGAGAGTCAAATTAACTCACTAGGTATTCAGGAAAAGACCACACACATAAATGCATCATCATTTATGATTGTTAGAAACTGACAGATATTGAAAAAAAAGACATGTTTTTTGTGGAAGAGCAAGAAACAGAAATACTTTGATCAAGTTGTAGATCACATGCCTGTTCATTTTTGCCCTAATCTCCCACTGTTTCTGATAATGCAAAGAAAGCAAATACAGGAACCTCTTACTCATCACATTACAGGACTATGGGCAGGAAACCAGAGAACTGCAATGCTCATCTGAGAAGGTAAAAGACTTTATCCAGTGACTTTATCCTGCTCCCCTCGGCATGAACGCAGTGTCTGCACTAATGACAATAAACCACACTGATAAGAATTATCGTTAATATTTCTCAAAAAATTAGAGAAGGAGATCTCCTAATCTGATGTTTTGATCACCATTGGAAGTTTTCAGTACCTCTAAAATGGGAGAATAATCAGTTATTCATTTTTATTGGACTGTAAACTTTTTACCCTCTAAACATCCTTTTGTTAACAAAAAAATATAAACATTGTACAAAACACAAGACAGCTTAGCTCGATGATGCTCAATGAAGCGCCAGTGCTGCATAATCTGATTCATTTGATGCTTTAATAATGCAAAACATGGTTTCTGCTTTATTACATAGCTGTTAATGCAGAAATGACATGCTTACAAAAGATTTACTATATCACTATTTGCATATAGGCTTTCTTAATAGATGATAGTGTTTACTGCTTCTTTGAAATCAAAATATTTAGTCTAGATGTTCTACACTGAATAAAGACTGCCACCTTCTGCTGCAGCTGCAGCAGATAGAGATACTCAGGTTAGCCTCATAGGAGGGCCATATATTATACTGGACTTGTCCAGTAAGGAGTATCTCCTTTCCAAGTATACAATAAGAGATGTGCCTAGAGGTATTTACAAAATATTTTTTTAGCTTTTATAACATGCTCTTTAGAGCTACATCATCCTCATGTTTTGTTCCCTTTCTGAAGAGCAGATAGGAAGCAATCTGGCAAAGGATTTTAAAGAATCATAGATTATCCTGAGTTGAAAGGGACCCCCACGGATCATTGAATCCATCACTTCGCCCTGCACAGGACAGGCCCAACAATCCCACCCTGTGCCAGAGAGTGTTGTCCAAATGTTTCTTGCACTCTGGTCAGCTTGGTGCTGTGACCAATTCCCTGGGGAGCCTGTTCCAGCACCCAGCCACCCTCTGGATGAAGAACCTTTTCCTGATATCCAACCCAAACCTTCCCTGACACAGCTTCATGCCATTCCCTGGGGTCCTATTGCTGGCCAGCTGTTTTAATGGATTACAGAACACATTAATCCACCGAGTTATGAAGAACTAAAACAGATTACAACAGCAATTTCACTGCCAGTCTTCCCTCACTTCACTTCCAGTCTTCCCTTTCTAACCTGGCATTATTACTACCATTACTGACTCCCATTCAAAATTAAAGTAGCCTAATTTAGCAACAGTCAATTTGTGTGTAGTTCAAAAACTGCCAGTTGAGTTTACTCAAATATCACATGCTCCAGGCATGACATGTGGAAGAACAGCCCAGAACCCAAAGTGATAATTTAGAATTGTGAGAAAAACGTTTCTGTTTCAGTCCATAGTTTATCATGTATCCTATGAACTCCAGGTAATTTAAAAAAATATATATACATATGTATATAGCCCAAAGCAACTTTATTTACTCAAAAGTTAGCAGGAATAAGATCCCAAACATAAAGCAGTTTCAACATTGTTATCTGGTGTAAGAGATTAAACAGAAAGTAACTCATGTGACAGGGATACAGATGATAAACTGTTATGAATAAATTTTTTTTAGAAAATATTCATTTGTTCACATGGAAATACTTCTAATGAATGTATGACCTAATTTCAAAAGGATACAGTGTTCTTAAAATGGGATATTGGGGTGTACAGGAGTTCTGTTTCAAATGGGCGAGGGAAGAAAATCGGAAAAAATACTCAAGTTGCATGTTGGAGAAACTCATAACACAGAGCTGCTGGTGATGTCCCCTCCATGCTAACAACAAGTCTGTGCCCAAATGTGTGTCAGACACATCCTAAGATTACTGCCTACATAAAGGATATTCATACACTGAAGGTAAGAACTTGAACAGATTTTACATGTCTAAATCCAGACTCTGACCTACATACTTTTTTTCCTTCATTCATTTGGTGAATTATTACCTTTTACAAAACAGAAAAGCTGGAATGAAAGGCAAAGAGACATTTGTTACAGAGCAGTTCTTTATTTAGGGTGTAAGTCCAGAGCCCAAGTGCAAACTCCCTGTTATGGATTAGGTAGAACAGCAATTTGAAGCAGCCTACATGTTTAGAGCTGAAATGTGGGTCCCTGATGTCAGCAGCAAGTGCCCTGATAAAAAAGCTGCTGGATATTCTGGGAGTGGGAAAAGGTGATGAGCATTGTTCTTCACTTTCTCATTTCTTTTTTTCTTCACTTTAATGGGATAGAAAGGGAAAGCATTTTGAAAACCTCAAAGCTTCCACAGAACAAACTTAGAGAGAGAGAGATCTAACACCACTGACCTCTGTGAGCTTCGGATCAGGGATACAAGGAGGGCTGGCAATGACATCAAAATGAGATAGAAAGGAAACAAAAGAATAACACTGACATGAAGAAATCAGAAGGGAACCAAAAAAAAAAGAAAATTTCCTTGACATTAAGAAGGCAGAGCTGGAACAAGACACAGGAGGGGAAAAAAAAATTACTCTCTCCTATTTGAGGCAGTGAAGATTTCACCTCAAGGGCATTCACAACTTCACTGACATTAACACTTGCCCTTCTGTTTACCTTAAGGGGCAGATTTGTGGACATGAGGGGAAAGAAAACAACCACCAAACAGACTGAATGAGCTTCTTGTTTTTTCATTAAGAAAGTCCACAGTCAAGGTGTATTCATCTGACCATCTTTGCTCATTTTTCTCACCATACAACAGGATTTTTTTAACTAGACAACCATAGTGTTACAACCAAACAATTCATAACCGGCTCAAGAAGAGAGTATCACAACCCTGAGAAACCAGCAAAGGACATGGCAATCAACTTTAACTTTTTAACATTGACAGGTATATCTTCTATCTCATTTGCTGCCTTTACATGCAGGCAGCAGACAATACCATACAGCATTTTTACCCCAGGAATCCTGCACCTACCAATATTGCTCCTTCCAAGTGGCAAGAAGGAGAAGTTGAGACCTGGAGAGCATGTGCTTCCTATCTTGTCACAGTCCAGCTGTAAGAACAGAACGTATTCCACAACCTTTCTTTGACCTATCTTGCCAATTGTTGCCTATCGCGGGGGGTTTTTTGTCCCCCGCGGAGAGACCCTCGGAACACACTTTGGGTAGGAGAGTCACACACGGATGACCCCAAAATGGCTG
>JAYRBT010000001.1:14622090-14666349 GCA_036023395.1 Myiotriccus ornatus
CTCACGCTGAATAACTTCACTGGTTTTGCAGTGGTGTCACTGAAAGTAAAGCCACAGTTTTCATTCTAGAGCAACAAAATTCAAGCCTTCCCAGTGTTTGTAGCTCTACATATAACAAAAACCCCAAAACAAAACCAAAATAAAACAAACAAAAATTATCATCTGAGCCAAAGAAAATGCTAATAGAGAAAATAATATTAAATAGCCATAAAAAAAAAAGGAAAAAAGAAAAAAAGGAAAAAAAATTGCCAGCATCTTCTAAGGTTTGAAGATGGATTAAGTTCCTACCATTTTGCTTTAGGTAAATCCTTATCCTTCTCTTACCAACATTATCTTTCTAGTGTTGTGCATTGCATATACCTAATTTAAGGAAACATCAAGCTACTCATGCTGTTGGTTATACAGTAAAATATTCAGTTTGAACACAAAAGGTCTCATACATCTGTGCAGTAAAGTGTAATCAATTTGATTCAGGTAAGGGAATAAGAAAGTCCATAGAAGAAGATCCAATATCTCCCTCAGGTTTAGCTTTGTTACAAATAACCTTTGGCCAAAGCCAGATTTTTGATTTGGTTGAAGATAAACTCCATTGTTGTCATCACTGAGACTTTACTCTGTTAAATAAAGAATATTACCAAATACTTCTTGTCAGGATTTTTCCAAAGAAATTAGTTTTATGAAAATCTACTATTTTTTAAACTCTGAAAGCAGGGAGCAAATCTGTGGTGACGCCAGATGGCAGGGAGCAAGGCAGTGATAGCAGGGGAAAGAGGCAGACATCAAGGACAACCGACTGCCGGATTTGACTGCGCCAGAGGAGGCAGAGACTGAACAGCAGCCAACACAATGGGCACAGCTCCTGCCACAAATGAACATACAGTCCATGAGACATAGAGAAAGACAGCGTGAGAAGAGGAGATATACCATGGGGTAAAAGAAAGACTAAAATACCCAAGTACATATATTCTTTAGTGCTATCGCTATGCACTACCTCTGGGTTAAAAATAAAACATTAATTTTGCTTTTTTTTTGTTACTGAGTATTAAAGTGATACACAGAAACAATGACCTCCCTCCTACTAAAAAGATTTACCTTGCAAATCTCTTTTCTCTAGATTTCTGATTTTTAGTCGATATTTTTATAATGCTTTTAAATTTCAGCGTGTACATTGCTGAGAGACCACTTTAGCACTGACAGGTAAAACAAAAGATGATTGATGTACTGTCCTCCCAAACAGTAAAAGACAGCTTGCTTTTCTGAGTGGTACACTTGTAAAATAATGGCAGCTGTATTTCCTTCAGTGTGTTTGCTTCCAAGGAGAACTAGATTCCTGAGTAACCAGCAACCATCCCTCCCAGCTTCCCCCTTGACTCAAGGAGGCAGCTTCTTTGCTGGTATTATCTCAGCCACAGGTGGCAGAAATGTACATCCAAGAAGTTAATCTAACTGACTAACAGAAAACTGGGGGGGAGGGACCCTCAGACTTGTGCCACCATACATTTTCTTTACCTATTTACTAATAGCAGTCACCCAAACAGAAAGGACTGTGAGACATAGTTTTCCCCTTCTCTGAGATGGAAACCTAACCTATAATTTTAAATAATGGAGGATTTTAATGGCATGAAGGCATGGATGAGTTAATTTGTTTATAAAAACAAGCTCATTTCCCCTCCAGTTCTAAAATATCAATCTGTTATTTTTTTCTTGGGAAAAGCTCACAGCTCTGGATTGCATGCATCATTATGAGTTACAATACCTCCTGTGTAAAGGTTTAGCCTTACGGCATGTGTATCTATAAATTAACATAAATTGCCATGTGGAAAGTCACTAAAGTAGTTGTTCTGCTTAGTTAAGATTGATAATTGGACTCTAAGCTATTCAGAAATTCATGAGATGAAGTACATTGAGCTAATCCCAAACATTATGCAAAGACTGAAAATAAAAATTTGACTGTTTCATGTTGACTACTTATCACATATTTTGAATTAAACTGTCGCCTTGCTTAAAAATGCCTATTACTGTGCTGAAAGAAGTCTTAAGACTCATTAGCCTTTCCAGAAACCACATTTTTCAACAAAAAACACATATGCTGTTTTAAAAGTAATTTCCAGGCTTCAAAAATAGGCATTGTTAACTTTATCAACCACTCCAATTCAGAGAAGGCTCAGCTCTCCTGTTCATATAGAAAAAAGGCAATACTAAGTGTCACCTGGGAAATCACACATTACACAAAACGCTAACAAATAAAACTTGTCTATAAAATAGTGTCTCTGTTTTGGCAGAGAAAAAAAATAATCTTGGAAAACAGATATCCTGGTTCATAGCAATATGCTGAGATATTCCACAGACTGCTCTGTTTTTTCCTCATAACTTTAACTCATCTTTGTTTGGGGGAAAGGTATAATTTTTATTCATTCACAATGACAATCTCGTGGTCTTCTCCTGAACTTGGGATCAACCAGATCACACACCAGAGCAGAGGAGGTGGGAAATATTTTCAAGATCAGATATTTTGTAGTCTCTTGATGCAAATGGAAGTAGATGAGTTAGCAAAGTGGTTATTTAGGAAAAAAGCCTTCATGTCGTTTACAGAAATGGGTGCTATCTCTGGCCTATCACTATTTCATAAGACATTCCACACACAAAGGGACTTTTGAACTCAGCTCTTCTTTCCTGCTTGGGAAAAATCCAAGATCTTTTCTTTGCTCCTTTCCTTATATGCCAGAAGCAGTGAGTATTAGAGCTGTATGTTGTCCTCTGAGATTTCACGTCACCAAGGGAACTGGATAACAGAGAAATTAATTAAGGGGCTCTCAGTAATCTGAGCTACCAAAAGCAGTATGAGAAACAAGCCAAACTTTAACTGTTAGAGTCAAAGGTAAACAAGTGTTGTAAAAAATGAGGACATTTAATGCATTTACTTTTCAAGAATCAGAATAATCTGAAGCTGCAGTTTCATATTCCAAAACCCAATCTTCTGCAAGTGAAGAGACAAAGAAAGCATATTATCAGAAAAGAATGTACTGACAACACTGGAGTTGCATAGGTTTCAGAAGCCAGTGCACCTCTAGGTAGAAATGAATTCAAATAATTTTTTTTTCATGACTTAATCTGATAACTTTTTAGTCCTTGTTACACTTTTTGAGCTTCAGATTTTGAGATTATCAACGCTGAGTGTTCCCAGTGCTTTCCTCATAGACCAGCTCTCTAACTGTGAGTTTCAGACAGCTTGTTGACATTCTACTCACTCTCTCGAAGGAGAGACAAAAAACACCAGCCAGAGGAAACAGGTGTGAGGAGAAAACTAAGCAGTATTAACAGAGCTGGTGGGATCCACTGCTACATAATTTTATTGAAATTACTTTTGATCCAGTGTGCCTACAAAGAAACCAACAAAAAAAATAGTCTAAGAGACAAAGCATTATCTTATTTTCATCATCTTCTGCAGAATACATGCTTTTCTGTTTGGTTGGTTTCTTTATCACTACAGATCAGTTTGAGTAACATTATGAGGTCTAGGGCATTATGATCCAACATTTAATGATGTTTTAGATTCCTCTGCTTTTACAAAATAAAAGATTTTACTGTGCTTCACACTACTTACAGTGGAAAACCAAGAAAAAATAAAAACATAAGCACAAATCCCATTCAATCAAGCTTTTTTTTTTTACTCATCTATCATTTGACTTGAAAGTCAGAAAGAGAGACTTAGCAAGGTCTTGCACACGAGCAAAATTTTGGGTTTCTGGCAATGTCAGAACCCTTTTCAGAGTGCAGCTCTGGGTGAATTTCTTGCTGCAAGAAGCTGGAAAAAGTAGAATATTGGGACATAGTTATACCTAGTCTGTGTTCCTTCTTTTTGTTATTTCAAAAGGGTGAATCTGCTTTGGAAATGGGGCTGACTACTACTAGTAACAAACTGAGTAAGAGAGGGTGTTGTATCTTAGTCACTCAGCGTTCAATATAAAAGTTTGATCTAGAATGCTGAGCCTTTTAGACTTTTCACTTCAAAATGTGACCCTATCTGTTCTCTCAGTCTGACAGATGCAGACTTGAAATAGATGGTGATACATTTGAAAAATGACAGGTTTAAAGATCCTCAAGGCTGTCAAGGAAACCTCAGTTTTCTGCATGGAGGTAAACTATGAACAGTAGCAGTATTACAAAGCAGAAAGTTCCCCCATCAAAGCAGGGAGGGAAAGTAGTAGGTTTGGTTTTAGAAAATGATCATTAACTTCTCCCAAAGCCTCAGTGGCTTCCTCATTATGAGAAAAGGGACGATAAGACTGGTGAAGGGAAAATATGTACAGGCAAAACCCCCATTTTATAGCAAATGTGTACCAAAGCAATTCTTCCCAGAGGAAACAACTTCATCACATAATTCAGCTAATATAGATGATAATTTAGCAGTGTTGATATGTATGGTGAAGAGAGCAATAAAAATCAAACTTAGTGCTTTAGGACACAGAATGACATATTCCCTTTAGCTTTGATTCTGTTTTTTCCGAGTGTCCACCATTGAAAAAACCTTTGAAAACAAATCATTTAGAAAAAGTAACTTAGCAAGAATGCATCATACTACTCTGCTTGATGTAAAACAGTGTCTTTCCCCTCTAAAACATACTTTTTCTGGACATTGGGAAGTAAATAAGTTGTCATGGAAAGGTTATTTTTTATAATTATGTATTATTTGCTGAAGAATCGGTTTTAAAACTACATTCTGTGACTATTTTAAGGAGGAAAAAAAATTCTCACAAATACTGAAGTACCACAGTGGTTTGTTCCAAGAGGACACCAAAAGAACTTCTCTCCTTCTATCTAATAAGATGTAGTCTTATAAGAGAGAGTACAATTCTCCATAAATGTATAATAAGGGAGGAAAATACAAATCCCAGCCAAGGAAACCTGTGTGGACACTGGAAGCAGGTAGTTTAAACTTCATCAGAGGTTCAGGAGGAAAACAATAATTTTAATCTTATGTTATTGCAGCACTCAAGGCGTGGAAAGCCTTCCAATAGGCAAATACATTACTCCTTTTTCAGTGAAACTTAAAGTGAATTTGATGCCAATTGTGCTTCTGAAAGGAAAAGACAGAATGGTGTGAGCCAAGACAACCCTTACAGCCTGCTTAGAAGGATCCAACCTTGCTCTTCTAAGAAATTTCCTCTTGGGAGTATAATCCAATTAAATTTAACCACAAAATTCTGCTCTGCCCCAAAAAATTTTTTGTCTATGTGCCTACAGAGAATGTATTTTTCTCCATTTTTTCTCACACGTTGTGCAACTTCTCCTTAAAAAGTTAAAGTATTAAGACAGTTTGGGGTGGAAGTGTAGATGGAAGAGGCACATAGAGAATTCAACAATTCTTCAATTTCCAATAATAAAATTCATCTGAGATGAGGTGCAAGACAGAATTCCCCCTTTTGTGTTCCCAAGGAATTCTGGATATTCCTTTAAATCTCTATTGCCTTTTTTTTTTTTTAAGTAAAGCAAAATTAAAAAACAGAACGAAATTAAATCCTTCCCCTACTTACATGTCTTGGTGATCAAAAACTCCTGTTCTTTCCCCATACACAATTTAAACACTACCAAAAAGTCTTTGTCACCAGCTTCATTTATAGACAGAAAATATAAAAATTCTTCTTGTGCATGCTGTACTACACAATTAAAATTTCTGTCAAACGTAAATTTCTGTGCAGGTAACCTTGGGCAAGTTATAGATGAGGTTACAGGGCTTTCATAAATATATTTTCTGAACCCAAATTTCTATCTTTCTTTTAAATATCATTAGTAATAAAAGTATTTTGGTCTTCTGTGCAACTGTTAAAAATTTGCAGGCACTAATGCTGATAAAGATTTTCCCATATTGATTTAGGATATAACTAAGATATAACTATACCTCTTTGAAAAAATGGAGGTAGCTGCCCAAAGTCTATTGTTTTGTGCATTCAAATGTCTTATGTTTTATAAAAAGTGGATAATGCATTCCATCATTAGCTGACTGGACAGATCTGTCACCTCTGGCATTTCACCAGCAGCCCCACATGCCAAGAGTAAAGAAATTACTAAGTCACAACTGTTCAAATCATTTCAGTTTTGATTTAAAGTAAAACAAATATAAAACCAGGAGTGTCACTACCAAAGTTTTGATGTTTTCAGCAATAAGAGAAAGAAAAAGAAAAATTGAAAGGTTTGCTGTGGAGACAAATTAATTCTCTCCACATGATAAAATTCAGTTTAGATGTATATAATCTGCAAATATAGATGTATAATTGGGATATTGACACATGCACATCTTATACTGCACTGCAATGGAAGGGCTGTGTGAGCAAGCAGAAAATGAGCTTTTGCATATATTTAGTCCCATATTTTTGTGGTCTCAGAAGCAAAAAGAGATGCAGTATCCTAATGGGCATCCACAAAAGTGAGCTGTCCTCCTCCTTCTCTTGGCTATGTTTCTTCAGAAAGTATTTTGCTCTTTTTAGAAAACATTGAACTGCACGATCTAAGCATAGGCATTATCTGGTAGACAAATTTAGCAAGTGCAAACAAGTTTGTAGAGGGAATTTTAAGATGAAAATCAACTCAAATGAAAAAAACTGAAGGATATTTTCTCTCAATTTATGAAGTAGGATTTACATTATTTTCATAAATATTTTATGGAAATTGTAAAAAATTTTTCTTTTTTTCTTTCTTTTTAAGCAAAAGATGCTACTTGGCATTGTGATGATGACAAAAAATTAACTAATTTTCCCTATTGCACATACAGAATAAATGAAATTTTAAAAAAAGAAATATTTCCTATACTGACAAGAGATTTACCTTCTCCCTGAATGGGAAACAAACTTCTGTCTCTGAGCTCTAAATGGCCCAACTGTGAAGGCCAAGAAGACAGACAGTCCTCATTCTTCCTGTACTTCTGTGCCCTTATTCTTGTGAATTGTGTCAAGCATCCAGAGTGTGAAATGTTATCATGTGGGCAACTGGCATCTTAAGGCAATCCAGGCTCAGGACTTGCCTGACCAGAGATTATTCTCCACATAGTGGGTATTTCTTCAAAGACAGAGGGATCTGGAAAAATTCAGACCATTTTAAGATGTTCCTTCAGTTTCTCTTCTATAATTAGGACAAACATCTAGGTCACAGCTATTAAAACAGGTACTGCTCATGTAAAAATAGTGTTTGGGAAAATTACTTTCAGGCAATGAAAAAAACTCCAAATTCCACAACTTTATATTTACCTAAAGTGGCCATTACTAAACCCAAAGAAAGCAGCAGATGAATCCTCACCAGATCACAAGAATTCATCCTAAGGGTGTGCAGTTTTAGAAAGAAAGTTCCAAAATCCAAATGAAATATTTTGGGTCTTCTACATTGCTTTTCCAGAGTAGCCCAAAAGCAGAGAGAGACAGGAACCTAAAACAAAAATGGAATATAGTGTTATCACTACATTCCTCTACAAAGGGTATTCAGGAATTTCCAACCTTAAAACAGAAGCATAAATAGAATTTTTATTCAATTTCAGTAGAGGAATGGTTTTTAACATGAGCCTTTCAACACACAGTTGTACAAATTTACATTCTACAACTACATGAAAGGAAGCTGTGGCAAGGAGGGGGGCGGCCTCTTCTCCCAGGCAACCAGCAACAGGATAAGGCAAAACAGCCTCAAGTTGCACCAAGGTAGGTCCAGGTGGGAAATTAGGAAAAATTTCTTTACCAAAAGAGTGGTCAAGCATTGGAACAGACTCCTCAGGGAAGAATGGAGTCAATGTCCATGGAAATGTTCAAAAAATGCATGGACATGGCACTTCATGATATGATTTAGTGGGTTTGGTGGTATTTGGTCAAAGGTCAGACCACATGATTTTTTAGATCTTTTCCAATCTTAATGATCCTGTGATTCTATTCGCCTTGTTCTTTCTTGTTTAATTTAATTTTTCTGTGTACACCCTTTTCCTCTTCCTCCTAATTATTAAAACAGGCATGAAAAAGCTTTCTTTGGTGTGTCACTCAACAAAACCTCTATATCAACATGCACATTGTTAAAACACTTGTTACTGCAATAAAACACTGCTTTCTCAACTGCAACTCACTTCACTCATTGCTGGTAATATTCTGTTGCCTTCCAGTCAGATGTTACTCACAGTAAATCTTAATCCAGAAATAAGAAACTCAAGGAGGAAGGTTGTAACTGTGGATGTTGCATTTTTCCCCCTCTTCTTTCCTCCATGCTCAGACAAAAAAGGCCTTTATTTTTCATTTGTGCATCGAAGCAAATTTTCTTTGCATTTCAATACACTAAGAAAGTAGCCATGAGTTTGCTCTAAACTTGACTTGATTTACAGATATTTTTTATGAAGATATAAAAGCATGTATGTTGCATATATATATTCACAGGAAGAGCTATAACAAAGCAGCAGAACTCCTTTTAAGTACCAGAATTCTGCATCTGTGCTTGGTAAAGTAGATATAAGTTACAGTCAGCACAAACCCCTTTTATTTCAAGAGGCATGTTATATCCTCAAGTCAGTTATTCTGTTATGGTTTTCCTTTATTGTGTCTTTGGTACATAACACAGCCCATTCCAGCTTCACACTAAGTAGGCAATATGCAACAAGTTCAGCCAAATTATTAGCTCTCATGAAAGAAATCATGAATGACATCTGTCTTCATATATCCCATTTTATTAGTAAAAATGTAAATTAAGAACATTAAGCATCATAAATTTCCATTGTACAGAAATCATTATATATTCTCCCAAAGAAAGTAAATACTTGGAGATGTTTGCACTTTACCTGCTTCAATATTTGCATAAATATTTATTGTGTAATTTTAGTAACATTCTGGATGCACTTCAGGGCTTTAACAAAGCAGCCTGTTCTTCCTTCTGTGCAACTGCTAATATAATATGATTGCTGGTACATTTGTTACTGCTATACTCTGATTTAAACTTCTTTAATAAGCTTTAAAAAAGGGCTGTTCATTGAATGAGCCACAATATGAATTTACACTTCATGAGACAAAGCCCAGAAGTCATGCTGATTAGCTTTCCAAAAATATGAGCTGTACAATCCTCTTTACATACCTTCTCTCATGATACACTGACAGACACAGCCTCAGAGTTGCAAAAATGCAGAAAAATGGGAAAAGAGTTACAGCTGTAGAACACAGCTTATTCCATTTTTATAGCCTTCCATGAGGCATCCTCTTCCATGTGAGGAACATGATGAAATTGGAAATAGAGATTAGAGCCTATAAAATCAGATAAAGGTGTGAAGAAATAAAGTTAAAACAGCTGAGACAGCAAAAATGTAATCACAGAGTAATATGGCTTAGAAAACATTGTATTGCAATCTACTACCATATAACTAGCTAGACCTTGCTGGCTCCTTCATACTCACCAAAGAACAGCCGGCATGGTTTTACTGGCAGGAGGAAGGGGAGCAGGAGTGAGACTGCAGCAATTATTGCCTCCTCAGAAAGATATTGACTGACCTGATAGTGTGGTTCACATTTTTGAGGTTCCCATTCTATGATCACACTAATTCAACGGAGGGAGATCATAAACGTCTCATAATGTTACAGACACAAAAATATGAGAGAACTCTGTGTGACTTGGTGGAGCACTGTCTTTTAAATCCACCCATGTTGTTGAACTACTTATTCTCTGCACTGAAAAACCTCTGTCACATTTTTCCTCCACCCTGCATCCTCCCCTAACCTTGCCAAGCAAAGAATGCAACTCAATCAACTTGAGGAAGTCTTATCAGCATGCTGACAAATGCTCAACCTCCAGATCAAGATGATCTCAAGGCTGAGTAATTAGCATGAAAACAGAAGGTGTTTGTGGTTTTCAACATAACTAACAAGATTTCAGAATTCAGTGGTCCAAACCATGGTAGTAAAAATGGTCATTATTGTTTAAAAATACACAATTAGCTCTCCAGTGACCTGATTATGTAATCAGCTGGTCTTACTCTAGTTTAAAAGTACACTATGAACCCATAAAAATTTTCATCAAAAATACCAATGTTACAAAAAGACCTATCAACCAGCAGAGCACCCTATAAATCAGACTACAGTCAAAATTGCTGTTACACCACCTTCACAGATAACTTCTCCACCACTTCTCTCCTTATCTTCCCAGACAAATTCATGAAATAGCAATAACTTTGATGTAACTACACTTCACAATCACATCAGACTTGTATTCTCTTTCTCATTAAGGCATTACAAATTAATAATGATGCAAAACATCTGATATATTATGTAATTCAACAACCCATCCTACATAGTATGACAATGAGTAGAAGACTTAAGGTAAAATTTAATTCTTTAAGCATATTTTACTACACAAATTATTTGATTCTCCAATATGGGAAGTCTGGAGTTTCACTCTCGCGGTGGGCTGACCTTGGCTGGACACCTCCTACCCATGTGTACTGGGTCTGGCTGAGCTGGAGTTCATTTCCCCATAGCAACCCTCACAGTGCTGTGCTTTGCTTTGGCAGCTAGAAGGGTGTTCATAACACAGCAGTGTTTTGGCTACTGCTGAGCAGGGCAGGCACAGCATCAGTACTGTAACATTCTTTCCTCAGTCGAGGGCGAGATCCTGGGCCAGCTGATGCAAACCGACCAAAGGGATATTCCACACCTTATGACGTCAGCTCAGATATAAAAGCTGAGGCAAGGAGCAGGAAGGGGGGCACTCATTGTCTCCAATGCTGCCTGCTGAGGAACCATTACACTGTTGAAGTCCAGCTTCTCGAAAGTGGCCGAGCATCGCTGCTGATTGGAAGTAGAGAATAAACAGTGTTCTCTTTCGCTTCCACCTGGCTTCTGCTTTAATAAACTGCCTAAACTGCCTTTTCCCAACCCACAGGTTGTTTTCCATCTCCCTCTCTCCCCTGTCAGGTGGGGAAGAGGATTGATAAGGTGCATAGGTGGGCACCTGGTGTCCAGCCAAGGTCAACCCACCACACCACCAAATCACTCTACCACTCCACAGCAGGAAAGGGGAAGTTGAAAAAAAGTGGGTCAAGAGAAAGGCAAAATCAAAGGATGCATATGTGGAAGCAAAGAGAAACAAAAGATTTTATTCTCTACCTACCTTTAGCAGGCGTTGTCTGGCCACTTTCTGTGAAGCAGGACAAATAAAACTGTGCTGGATATCAAGAGGAATGCGAAGGATGGCACATCAGGCTCTGCTACTACGTGTGTTATCATCTACACACAAGTTGTGTCACAGATTTCAGTGAGAATATTCACAGACATAATTTAACAAAAAGTGGCTCACATATTATCAAAATATGGTAAGTCCATTTTGAAGAATCAAAACTGATTTGAAGTGCCTGCATGCTAAGGCACATTTCTTTGAAAAAGATATGATTTTCAGACCCTTGAATATAAAGAATCAGACTCAGACTATATTTCAACTTAACCTCAAAATTATTCTGCTGTTTGGAGGTAAAGAAAAGAAGAAATAAACCTATCATGCATTTAAAATACAGCTTTTCACAGGAGCAAACAGAGTGACACGAAAAATTTCCACAGATTTTGCCTCTGAGGAAAAAAAGAGCAAAAGAAAATATTAATATAAAACCCTATCTTATCCTTTTCCCCAATAATGTGTTAGAGAAGAATTAAATGTGACAAACAGATAAAGTATCAATTCTAGTAAAGCCACATAAATTTAGTGGGTTATTTATTTTAGCTAGAGGGATTTGGGTAAGCAATTACCATGTTAGACCAAATTCCATACATTCTAGCCATCCTCAAAATAATTAAAAGTCAACTTTTCCCTCTCCCTTGTAGTGCACAGACGTAGTCCTTTCCATTGAACAGTGTATTATGAAATTAGAACAAGCATTCATTTTCAAAGCAAAGAACATGACCCCTGGAGAAAAGCCATGTGTATCCTGCTAATATTTGAGCATTTAGTATTAAATTATCTGCATGCATCACAAATTAAAACCTTGACCTTCTAGTGATGTGAGAAATTCAAGTATAAAAGAGGGAGTCAATCTGCACTCACTGTCCTCTGAACATTTTAAATAATTATTCCTAATAAGGTGGCTGAATCTTGTACCATTCATACAGAGACAGAATTTGTCACTGACGTTATTAGGCCTAAGGAAACACCTCACTAATAGACACCCAGCATTCAACACAATCTGAACTCAGTGAAGAAAGAGAGTCTACAATCTACTGACCTAACTATTTGGGAGGAATCATTTCCAAACATTGAGCCAATTTGAAACAAAATTATTCAGGTACATATAATCTGATAACTACTCTTTTCACATTAAATGCCCAGGAAATGCCAATCTGAATGACCTGGCTGTTTGTGCATCAGTTCTCATGGCCACACCATCACCTCCCACTGCCTGAATACCTCTTAGACCTAATGTTTCCAAAGGCACCATGGACCTGTGCCCTCACAATTACACAGACAAGTACCATGTATCACATGTAGAGAGTGCACAGACTGTCACAGAGCAGAGAGTGAACAGGCTGTCAGAATACAGCTCACTTATTTTTAAGAACACTTAAGGTCACCATTAACTCAGACATGAGACAGAAAAGTCTTCACTGCTAAATCATCTGCATCTCAATTCCTTTGCAACAGATTCCTTCATTTTGGGTAGGAGTGTCATTCACCAATCTGAGAACAAAAACTCCAGTAGACTAAGGGACTGATACAACAGACACAGCAAAGATATATACACTCAGATTTATGCAGCACTGCCTGTATCATATGGATTTATATATATACCCTACAGTTAAGAAAAGAGATGTTTAGCTCTCTGATGCCAGAAGCTGGAATTTCCAAGAATAGAAATTATAGTAAAAAATATATTAATAAAATTAACATTAATGCCTTTGTCTGCCATCACTCTTTGCATAGGAAGAGTTGACTGTTGCTGCAGGACCCATGGCACTGTCTTCCTGCTATGTGGTGCATGAGAGCTTTACAAGGTTCCCAGAATGGGAAAATATTTCCTTAATAATCAGACCCAATCTCATGCTCTGGAAGGCAATCAGGGCATGTAGGTCTATTCAGAAATATATCAAGCTTAAAGTAAATTATGTTGTTTGCCCCAGTGCTTTAATGGAAAGGCATTTTCAGCACATAACTTTGAATTATTTAGAAGCTACAAGAGACAGGGAAAATATGAGACTCATCCTTGTGATAGAAGTCATGGTAAAGATACTTAACAGTACAAACTTGTGTTCCTCTTCTCAGAAACACACCTGTACAACAGCACCCCTTGAATAAATGGTGTTTACCAGATAACAGAAACAAAAATATTTTGAAGAACTGAATGGAAAAAATAGTCACATGACTCAAGAAAGAGACTAGTTAGCCAAAACCAAAAACACACAACCCACAGCTGTGTTAACAGCTTTCTGAATAATTAGGTTATGGTTGACACACGACAGTGGAATACATGTCAAAAAATGCCAGAATCATTCTGATTGAAGCAGAATTTCCTCAAAAGTAATTTTCCCTGGGTGAGGGCTTCAGGATCTGGTACTATTCAAACAGCCTTGGTAAAATATCAAACTCTGTTTACACGTGCTCATAAGCGTATGAGACTTGAAGTAGTTATTCATTAAAATACTGGTGAGGGGAAGAAGAACACACAAACCATTCCAAAGCTGATGTTCAACAGTGACAAGGGTTCAGTGGAGTTACTGCTTTGAGGCACTGCCATGCCCCAGCATGTCCCTTTCTCCCACCACTTCTGTGTCACAGCACGCTCTCCCACTGGAGGGGAGCAGTACAGACACTGTGCAGCTCTGTTGCAAATGTCAGATCAAGTACTGATCCATTTAAGGGAAGAAGACAAAAAAACCACCATTATTTCCTCCTTCATTTTCAAAAAAATCTGTTCCCAAACTTGATTCGTACCAGGCAGTTGTGTCAGCACAACAGAGGAGCTAAGGGATAGCACAAAAGAAATGAAGGAATCCCTTAAGCTGATGTTGCAGACAGGTGTAAGTTAAAGCCACAGGCTCACTGTGTAGGAACTGTGATTATCATATAAATGAAATGCACTTTCCTAGTCTGTTGACCTCTTAGCCACTTCCAGTATCATGTTTCTTTAAGTCTTTTGCAGTCTGCTACCATCTCACCCTGATCCTTAGATAATATAAATCCACTGAAATCAGAAGCCTGTGTTGTTTCACATCATGTCATCAATACTTTCCCTGGCCTGAAGTAAAGTACCTCAGAACAGATGCACATCATCAGGAACCCTAACATGCTGCAATGGGTCCATTATGTTTATTTCATCATACCTAAATATATTTCAGACAGCTTCATTTTCTCTAGAGTAGTTTTCTTCTGTGCTTGGAAGGTAAATTTAAATATATTAAAAGCTTTGCCTTCAGCAAAGATGTTTTCAGAACAGGAATACTCATCATTCAAATAAATGATAATGTTTTTTTCCATCAACCTGTTCACTTATCCATGCCACTATTTTTATTGATGTGTTTCTCCTTCTAAGCAAGGTTGAGTAGAAATCTACATTCTAATTAACATTTTTATATTACTATGCTCTGATTAAAACTAAATGGCAACAGAGAGATTTGCACTGATCACTCAAAACTACGGTGTAATTGCTCTACAGTGATTAGGAAAGGTTTTACATTTGGGTTTCTTTAAGAGTGGTTACCTCTACTGAATAAAAGGAGGTTTCATTCTGGAAAACGCATTCCTTTTTAAATATTTTAATCTGATATGAATTAACAAACCTAGCATGGCATTGTATGCCTGGCAATTACTGCATTGAATATATTAACTTCTTTCTTTTGTCTGTACCAGAAATGTTTGTTACTACTCATCAGGTCTAAGAAAAAGATTTGTACCTTGTGCCCTGACCTTTGAAATAGGTGGGAGGGGCTTCTATTAATCCCACTGGGCAAAGCAGTTGCGATAGTATTTGACCTTCTCAGCTCTAAGCACTAAGTTGAAAGTGTAACTCACCAGTAGGAATGATGGATACTCACTGCAGTGGCTCAGAGAAGTGCTAGTTACCCGTGCAATTCCTTACCATCCAAAGGAACTTAGCTTTGAGGAGCAAAGGTAATCCATGGAGGCTGTCTTTACCTACAGCAAAGGAGTGTCATCCCTCCTAGGTTTTCTTTTCAGAGCAGGCTTGCTGCAACACAGAGTTTAGATCACGGTTTATGTTGGCAGGAGCCAGTGTCAATCCTGAGAGTTCTGATTTTGTGAGTTACAGTGGGAATTGAGAACCAGGATGCAAGAAATACACCTGTACTCTGTAGTAACTATTTGACTGTGTTCCTTTAAGAAGTTTTTACTGTATCTCTTAAGATTGCAGCACTGTGATACACTAGGACATCTAGCATTTGCATATTAACATTCCCAGTACCACACAATATTACTTGATTGTTTTATATTTGAAATGCCACTTCCTGACAAGGTATTTATGGGGTATTACCTTCAATCTATTTTATTATTTGCTGAAGTGGGTGTTCAAAACACAAAAATAACTATAAGTAAATCCATATTACCACACGAGATCAGGTTTGGAGTGTACTTATGGAAGGAATCACCTGATCATCCCTTCTTCCAACATTTCTGAGCACACAGACTGTATCCCTTTCAGATGAAACTGTACCAGAAGCTCATCCAACATGCCAAATGAAGGACATTCAGTCTACAGGGTCTCACTAAACCTGATGCAAATTAAGCCCCCTGAAATCAGTACAGAATTATTTTGGATTCTCAAAGCCACCTACTTCCTCTACAGATCTGCTCCTATTTCACCGTGTCAAAATTCGTCTGCACATACGGAGGAGGGAAGGATGGGCTCTAAAGCAGTCATTACCTTTGTCATTGCTTTTGTAGTTTAGAAAGGATCCTCTTTATCTTTGGGAAACAAGTGGTAGTAACTGGCTTTGCCTGGCACCTAAAAAAACAGGGACACAAGCCCCTGGCATTAAACTCTCGCTTTTTTCCTGCTGTTTGCAATTCAGGATGCGAGTCTGGCTGTACTAAAAGACCCGGTGATAAAGAGGACATTACACATAGTTCTTCCACACTGGTCAGAGGTAATTTAAAAAACATCATGGAATGGTTATCCCAGCTAGACAGGAGTTTAAAAAGGAAATAAAAAATGGCTTTTGTGTTTAACCATGTCAGGGCCTCAGATGCATCTACATAAACAGGTGTTCGCACAGATCCTGAAACTCAACCACACAGCATTGTTATTGGTGTGATTTTTGTATGCTTCCAGTACATCCCAAATTGTTTTCATTGTTTTCATTCCCCGTTGAAACAGATGGCAGTGCCCTAGCAAAGATGAACAGGCCAGATTTGATAGCTGCAATGGTGACTAGACAGGCAGGTTCATGATAAACACTTCCTGATGCAAAATGTAAACTATTGCTCAGTGTGAGTTAGATTAGTGCTTATGTTGTAGCTCAGGTGATCTTGTACAAGGTTTCTGTTTGAGTAGCTTCTGCTTTTCCACATCTTGCCATATTTTTAATGCCTATTCACCATTTGAAAGTCATGAGATGGTGACTAACCTGTGTTCAGTCACTGAGCATCTCTGAAGACCCAACATTCTAGAGAGCATGAAAAGGTCCTAGAAGACCCACAACTCCTCTGGACCACTGAAACTGGATTTTTGTCTTAATTCCTTAGTGGACAGACAGCCATAATGGTGCTAGGTTTGTGTGGGGACTGGACTACTTTATGTGGAGTATATGCTAAATGCTACTAGATGGACTTCCACAGCTGATAAATGTTATCCACACATCAGCATAACAACCACAACAGACTCATACTCCTTAGCCTCTTCTGCCCATGGCATAGCAAGGAGCACCTCCAGCAGGCTGCAGCCACCAATGGGAATTCATTTCTAGCTCTTGGACAGTTTTTTCTTTGCCAATTCTTCCTTTGCCAGCAGCAAAACACAGAATCATATGGAATCCTTTAGATTGGAAATGACCTCATAGACAGCCAAGTCCTTTGAACAATCAGCACCTTTTCAACTAGAGCATGGCACTAAGGGCCATGTTTCTTGAAGTTTAAAGTAATTTCTTGAACACCTCTAGGGATGGTGACTCCACCAATTCCCTGGGCAATGATTAAGTCCATCACAAGGTTAGCAACCCTGTCTGTGTAGAAATTCTTCCTAATGTCAACCTGAACCTCCCCTGACTCAGACTGATGCTGTGTCCTCTCATCTGTTCAGTTGTTACCTGCAAGAAGAGGCTGGTCCCCCCTGGCTGTATCTTCTTGTCAGGGAGTCATAGAGGGTGATATGGTTTCCCTGAGCCTTCCTTTTCTCCAGGCTGAACCACCCTCAGCTGCTCCTCGTCATACACACCCTCTAGACCCTTCACCAGCTCCACTGCCCTTCTCTGGACACGCTTCAGTCACTCAATGTCTTTCTCGCAATGAGGGGTCCAGAAATGGACACAGAACTTGAGGTGCCTCCCCAGTGCCAAGTACAGGGAGACAATCACTGCCCTGGTCCTGTTGATTCAGGCCAAGATGTTATTGGCCTTCTTGGCCACCTGGGCACACACTGGATCATGTTCAGCTGCTGTCAACCAGCACCCCTGAGTCCTTTTCCACTGGGCAGCTTTCCAGTCACTCTGCCCCCAGCCTGTAATGCTGCAGGGGGAACATGGAAAACACTTCTGAATCCTGCCAATCAAAATGAACATTTAACCATGATAATTTTCATTGTTTTTGTGTAAAGATAAATGAACCTTCGTGTAGCTTAGCTTACAAAATACCATAATTTTGTGGGTTACTATCCACATTAATGAAGTGATATACTTATGACTAAAACTTTAATCCAAAAGGAACTATTGGTAACTAGTTGACCTTTGAATTCTTGTACATCAATTTTTGATAAAGCCAGCAATCTAGATAGAATAAGTTAATATTATCAGCACCTTTTAGGCCATGGATAGCCATATCTGAAGCCACTGCATGAATGAAATAAAGCAAACAAGAAAGGCTCTGAGGAGCATCCTTTTTTATGCCCAGACATCATAAGTAAAAAAACCTGAAATTCACTGATCTTTGCTCTCATATACAACCTATGCTGTAGCTGTTTCAAAACTTTAAACAAGCTGCATAGCAAATCATTGCACGTGATTACAAAATCCAGTTGAGTTAGTATGAGAACACCTATGCTGAGATAAATGAAGTCGATATTGTTACATTTAGATTTTCTAAGCAGTAAAATTAATTGTTTGCAGAGACTTGTGACTAAAAGCTTTAAGAATTATATGAATTATGTATAACTAGGAACATGTGAATGACAGCTCATGAAAAAATGACATGAATAAGGAATAAAGAAACAGCAGGTGTCAATGGCACTGAAATCATCCAGACTTCATGGCACATCTCTACATACAACTTCAAGGTGCTCAGAGCAGGAAAACAACAGGCAGACTACAACCAGAGAGGGAAACAATGCCTCTGAGTAGATCAGCAGAATTCCCTAACGAAGGGAGAAAAGGAAAAGGGGAAAAGATAAAAACTGGTATCAGCAATTTGAAGGCATATCCAAAAAAAAAGGCACGTGATTTTTAAATTACAGCAGCCTCACAGGCATGACATCCTTCACAGTCTATGACCCTTGTTCACTGTCCTGCACAGACTCGCTACACAGACGTTATGTTACTTGTAAGCATGAAAAAAGGAGCATAGGTATGAGTGTATTTTTAAGGCATGTTACATTTTATTTCTCTTCTTTGCTAACATTTATGATTATTTTATCCTCAAATAATTGAAAAGTCAAAAAGTGACAAAATACTTTTTTTGATTCTGTAAGTTAACATAATCAAAAGCTTATATTTCCATCAAAAAACTATTTCCAAGACAGCCATAATTCTAATGAACTTCGTATTACAGTGCATCCTCCTATCCTTTTCTACAAGAAGCAGTAGTCTTCACAGGGCAAACCATAAAACACACAAGCTAAATTCCATATAAATACACTACAAACAAGGAAATAAAAGTGCTTGGATTTGTATTTCCTAAATTTAATTATAACATAGGGCATTTTCCTGGACAGTCTTTTTTTTTTTTTTTGACAATTCTTTGATTTCAGTATGAAATAGCCATTAAAAGTTTTAAAACATTTTTTTAAAGCAGATAAGTATGAAAATATTATTAATCTCTCTTGCTTTGCTAAACTGAAAGCAACTTGAAAGAAATATATTTGAGAGAAGAATATAGATTAAATATGTATGAAGTAAGATGTGTGAACTGAGAAGAAAAACTGTCGTGGTTTAAACTTAGTTGGCCACTCCCTTCTTTTCTCTTGTTGGACGGGGGAGAAAAAAAAGATAACAAAGGTTTAATAATCAAAGCAAAGTAAAATATTATAATAATGATGATACTACTACTACTACTAGTAATAAGAAACAGAGGGAGAGGGAGAGAGAAAGAGAGAAAACCCAGGATAGACAAGTGATGCCCAACAGTTTCTCACCACCCACTGACCGATGTCCAGCCTGTCCCCCAGCAGCAACTGGCCCCTCCTGACCAATTCCCCCAGTTTATATGATGTGAGGAATATCCCTTTGGCCAGTTCAGGTCAGGTGTCCTGCCCGTGCTTCCCCCAAGCTTCTTGTGCAGCCCCTCACTGGCAAAGCAGTGAGAAGTCCTTGACTTTGGGTCAGTACTGCTTAAGAGCCAAAACAACCATGTGTCATAAACATCATTCTCATACTGAATCCTAAACACAGCATTGTAACAGCCACTAAGAAGAAAATTATCCTAACCAAAACCAGGACACTGGGTGGTTTTTTAGAAAAATACAAACCATTGCTGTATGCTTTTAAGGTTTATCTGAACTGATATCAAAAGGCATTCTACTGTCTTCAATCCCTAAAAATATTCATGGCAATCAAAAGTAAGTGAAGGTATGCAATTTTAGTTTAAACCCACCCCTCGTGGTTTTACCTGAAAAGATGACAATGTGTTGTCTCCCTGGATAAAATGAGGAAAAAAAAAGAACCCAAAACAAAAAACAATCCACCTTTCCAGTGTTTGATATGTTCAGGATTTTAAAGGATAATCCAGACCATTAAAACAGGTCAAGTATTGTTCATTATTTCAGTTCAGATTAAAATAACAAATACATAAAATAAAAGAAATTTATCCCCTTTTCATTCAGACTTCTGTGGGCCCAGGAGCAATGAGCTGATTGGCACGTCAGTGCAAAGGTTTCATGCTGATTGTCATGCAGAAAAGCTACTGAAAGACTTTTGTCAGAGACAGCAGTAAGCTGCCAAACAAAGATTAACAATCATAGCAAAATATTTCATTTCCCAAAAGTCATGGACATTGTGACTTCTTTAACAAATGGGACTTAATTCAGTTTTAAATGACACTGAAGCATTGAAAACTTCTAAGCTTTGATTGCATCTGAGTGTAGAAGCAGAACAGAGAGTTCTTTTATCTTATTGTAATGAAGTTCAATTAATAATTCATAATTTTTAATATTTTAATAGATTTCATGCTTTAGAGCCTACCTAAGCAAACTGGAAAACCACAGAGTATAGAGGCAGCCTCACTACAACAAAACAGTAGGAAAAAAGATTTCATGGTTTCTTGAGCCATGAAGACTTGCCTCAGTAAAAATTTATGTACCCTTTACCCTCACACATTGGGGAATTTTTATCAAGAAGTTATTCATTACATATTCAGAGACTCTACCAGTTTAGCTTCATATTTTTCTTTCTGGAGTTTCTAAATTCTAAAACCTATGTGAAAACGTAAAAATTTCTCACTGAACAACAATGAATTAAAAGGGCTTGGTCTGGAAAGTCTTTGGGCAGTAACAAGAAAGTGAATCACAGTAGGGAAATTAAATCCTTTAAAGAAAATGGACAGCTCTAATTTATTTAGAAGAAAATATTTAGTTGGAAAAGTACAGATTAATTGAAATTACTATAGTTCCTTGCATGGGCTTACAAGGTAGACTGCCAAGTGTAGGCTTTCCAGCACTGAGATAAAACAGGTGTGTCTCTGCATGGGTCCAGAATCTCTAATGTAGTCAATGGTGTGGTGATTTTATGGTCAAAATCTCCTATCTGGACAATGACAGAGGTCCAAAGTTTACAACCAGACATACAGTTTCAGATAATAGGTTTTTACTCCAGTGAAGGCTCCAGCAGATGTTCCGGTTCACCACTGCTGTTAAAAGAGTAGATACGCAATTCAGGTCATTCAACAAGACCATCCTAGCTATCCACGCTCACCTGGAAAACTCCTTCTAAAATGATATAAAACCACAGAGATCCTCTGTGGATGCAGAAAAAGTCACAGAGCATATCTGGATGTTCAACACCCTAATGACAAAACTACAGGCTGTTCTGGATTTTCAAAGTCATCGAGTTCTACCCCAATTCATGACTTTGCAGCTGTTCTCTGAGAATTTCTCTGTGATCTCTCACTTTCTTTTCTCACTCAGCTTTCATCCATGCAGAATAGGATCTCTGGGAGATATTGGTCAAAAATTTCCCTTTGGCATTTCTTTTCCTATTTGTAGCAGGGCAATTGACAGCCATCTTGCTTCTGAGTGGATGAAAGAGGATGAAAGAAGATGAAAGAAAGATGGTATAAAGTGAAGAAGTGAAAAAGCACTGATCGCCAGATAACGAAAGAAAAAATTGTAGCTGACCAAGTTTAACTCATTCAACTTCTATTAAGATACTTGATTTTGACAACCCAAGAGCTTTCTGGGTTTTTTTAGTTAGTGCTTTGCATTCCTTCGTACATAAAATATGCCTTGATTCCATTAATTTTTAGTCATTTTAAGTGTGTTTTAATATTTAATTTGATATGGCATTATAGAAAACATGTAAAGCGCCCACACTTTACTAAGAAGATAGTGTGTTTATGTAATTGTCAAGAACATACACCAGCATACATACTGGTCACAGGAATGGAAAAACAATGTGGTTTTTAATTGCAAAAATATGGAAGATAACTACACCTCGGCAGAACTAAAACCTGTTGTTCTTCTATGCTGGCTGTTGAGGTATTTGAAAAATAGTTCTGCCCCTTCTTAGCCCTTTTTCTTGCGAACATTTCAAAAATTTTAATTAAATTATTTAATTTACCCAAATCAAATAATAATGTAGATCAAGCTGGAAGATGATCAGTGGCATGAGAGCACGTATTAAGCATGTATTATAGCAGTTTGCCTCCTATAAATCTGTAGACATATAGAAACAAACTTAAGAACTTGAAGAAATTAGTCTACTGATAAGAGAATATTTTAGGCTTGATTTGAAGTTTTCTAAATCTCTGAGTATTTTTTTTTTTTTTAAATTCTGATAGATTAACGGTGGCAAGAGGTAAACATTATTTTTGGAAGATACATTTATGGAGAGGTTTTAGGATATAACTGCTACTAGGTAATAAACGTTCAGCTTGGAAGATCTCTTGCACTCCTCTTTCCTAGACCTTTGACTATCCTTTACAGATAAGAAGCACTATTAACTTCTTTTTTTTCTTTCTTTGAAATCCTACAGTAAAAATATGGCAGAAAGAATATCCAAAAGACTGTCTAAGAAATGAAAAGTTATCTGGATAAACTTGAATGTAAAGGTCTTCATTTTCCTGTAGAATTGCTTCTTATTGCAAGAGTTTTTACTACTTCAGTTACATGGACAATATTTTCTTTCACAGTCTTGCCGTTCACAGAATTCCCCATGTCCATCAGTGCAGTAATGATACAAGAACTGTAAATATAATTTGGTCAGCAATTTTCAGAGCAACTCAGAAAGAAGCAGAGGGGCAATGCTTCTCATCTGCATGGCTGCAACTGTACTCCAGAAACAGGACACATGAGGGCTCTGTCCCAGCTCACCCCTTCTGTACCTGACTGTGGCCACCAGACTGCAAGAGGAGGTCTAAGTGCTTAAGTTTTCAGAATAACCTCAAAGGTTTTATGAATAACCTAAAGGTTTTATGAATATTCAGCTAACTAAACATGCAGGAAAACATGTCATTAAACAAGTACTTCGGTAAGTGGTATCGACAAAGACTAATTTTCCATTACATTTCTGATCAATTTTAAAAGAAACGTAGCAAGACCTCAGTGTGAACTCACACACTAAAAGACATCAAAGAATTCACACAAGAGACATTTAGAGTGCCATAAAAGCTTCGCATGATATTTAACATGTATATAAAATGTTATGTTTATAGCACAGTGATTTGTTCAGTAGCAAATAGAGGCTCATATCTTACATCTTGATGTCTGTTTCCACGACAGTGTATAAACTTCCTGAAATTTCTGCCACTGTCCTTTCAGATGAAAACAACTAAAAAAGTTCAGTTCAAAGAGGAAAAGGAAAAAAGAAAGAACTCAGTGATCATACTGAATTTACATTATTTTTCACAGAAGATTTTCTCAAGAGACAATCTTAGAAATTTGTACCATTAAAAACAAAACAAAAAAAGACCTCCAAACAAAACAAAACAAAAAGCACATAACCAGAAAATTATTTCAAACTACATAGCCCAGGGTATTTATGTGCAGTCATTGATAAGTACACTGCAGCTACAGGCAGTTTTTACACCTTATATGTCTTCAATATAGGAGAGGCAGAGAATTGTCACTCTATGACCTTAGAACACGCTCCTGTTTCAGCCCACTTTTATGATCTTCCTTGTGAAAAATAAGTATTCTCACTGGCCAGGTAATTTTTGCATGGAAGTTGTTGCCCAGCAACCCTCAAGATCCTCATCAGTGTGTTCTCACTGATGAAAATACCTTGAGACTCTGGGTCAGGCATCCAAAGACACTTTGGAAAAACAGTAAAAATAAAGGCAGGATTTTTAATGTAATAGTGAAGTGACAGTTAAAACAGTAGGAAATTATTCTCCAATTTTATCATCATTTCAAGAATAAGAACAAGCATTTCTCTCAGACTTCAAGCAGCTTTAGTCATTCCTCCTTTGTAACAAGGATCACCTCCTTCACTAAGTATAGCTCTACCTAAAATAGAGCAGCCTTTGAACATCTCCCTTGTACCACAAATACTCTTTCACTTCAGTAAACCTCTCCTGGTATTGTAGACACTTTAAAAAGTTTCCATTCAGCAGAAATATGACTGAAATTCAGATTAAAGGGTCCAGACTTCCACTTGATGGGTGCCCAGTGATTTCCTTATCATAAGACAGACATTTTTCTTTCTTGGCACCTTCAGCAATGCACTCTGCTGCCTTGTTAAAGTTGGGGCATACTTTCCAACTGTAGCACAAAACTGACACAGAAATAGATTTTTGTGACACCATTAGTTTTCAAGAATAATTTGCCTAAAATGTAAGAGGCAATTATCTTTCTGTTCAAAAGCAGAATGACATGAAGTACATGTTTAAATAGCTCTGTCATATGCAACTTAATGCCAGTTGAAAATGAATACTTTAGGCATTCTTCTACTAGTAATTTGGCTTCAACTTCATTGTCAATGAGCTCTGAATGCACTTTTAAATTGATTACCATATAGTTTACATTAGTACCCTCTAAAAATCTTGGACTGAAATGAGAATATTACCTTAACAAGCTTTTAGGCTGTTAGAACTGTCTTCTACTTAGAGTTTATTAGGTTATAGAGGCCTTTTTTATTTAAACTGATGTGATCAAAGTACAGGAAAATAACCAAGTCTTCTGAACATTTTAATAGTGTTGCAATTTGATTTTAAAAAATACACACAGATTGGGCCCAAAAACTTTATCAGTTTAGCACACTTCTCTAAGAACCTCTGCTGTACAAGTTTTAGGTTTGAGGGTTTACAGATTATTGTGAGTAGACACAAAAGAGAAAGCATAATGCAACCTATCCCTCACAAAAAATTAAAAGTACCACAACATGAAATTTTATCCAATTTGTAGGTTTCGTAATCTAAATGGAACCTTAGACATCATGATACAAAGAACAAAGGATATACTTCCAGTAGACTGAAGGGATCTTTACTAGTGCTTTTTCCTAGAGGCCCTGCTTAATACACCCTAATGAAAAAGGCATTTTCCCTTCAAAAGGGAAGCAGCATAACACCAAGGAACTGGAAGTTATGATTTACCCTTTGCTGCTTTACCCTCTGAGACCCCATGGGAGGCCCACACTGTTCAGTCTATTCCTGAAGGACTGCACCCCACGGAAGGGACTCAGACTGGAACAGTTCATGAAGAATGGAGCCCATGGGAAGGGCTCACACTGGAGAAGTTCGTGGAGCACTGTCTCCTGTGAGAGGGACCCCATGCTGGACCAGAGGAAGAGCATGAGGAGTCCTGACCCTGAGGAGGAAGGAGCAGTAGGGAAAACATGGGATCTCCCTGTGCTGCTTGAGGGAGGAGGTAGAGAAAAGTGGGAGTGAAGCTGAGCCTGGGAAGGAGGGAGGGTTAGGAAGAAAGTGGTTTAAAATTTGGTTTTATTTCTCACTATCCTACTCTGATTTGACTAGTAATAAATTAAACTAATTTCCCCAAGTCATGTCTGTTTTGCCTCTGTCAGTAACTGGTGAGTGATCTCTCCCTGCCCTTATCTCCACCCACGAGCCTTTCGCTGTATTTTCTCTTCCCTGTCCAGCTGAGGAGAGCAGTGATAGAGCAGCTTTGGTGGGCACCTGGCATCCAGCCAGGGTCAACTCACCACAGGCCCATCCATTATCTGACTGTCCTAGAAATCTTCCAATTACTCTAAAATAGCAGAGACAGAACTTTGTCCTAAAGATTCATAGCCTAAGTACACAATCTAACAAAGCAGGTGTATGTTTTATCTCCTATTGAATGAAAGGGTATATATTTAAACACCTAGTGAAATTAAGATACACACACACAACAAAAAAAATTACCTGAAAGGAGGAAAATTATTAGTGCTTTAAACTCTAATGCTTTACAGAAGGATTCTGGCAAGAGTTCTTAGAAGTAGAGAGCATCTATTTACAAATCCATTCTTTTAACACACTGCCTTCCAAAACCCCTAGCTCCATAATGTCATGTGAATATAAAATCAACTAAGTGTAATGGAATTCTGCATAATAGAGGGTTATTTTAAATGGTGCTAGCCTATTCCCTAACCTCAGTTCTGTTTCACACAACTTGGCTACCAAAGGTGGTTGTTTCCCCGTCTGAAACTCTTCATGCATTGTGCATCTCTGACAGAACTGGTCTACGTATGTTTGGATGCTCATTTAAGCCTATATTCTTAATTGTTTATATAAAGGTGCATAGGGAAATAGCTAAGAAACCTCAGGGTTTTTGTTAAAGTATATATACAAATGAAAACTGATGAACTTGCAAATCAATCCATATGCACATCTTCAGGTAATCAGTAGTGAAAATTAAATGCATAGAGAGAAAAAGACATAGTGAAGATGGAACACATAAAAATGTAAAGAGATGAAAACAGTGGATTTGAAAAAAAATGCCTACTACTACAAAAAAAAAAAAAATTTGATTACCAATAAAATTAGAGTAAAACTACCTATACATACCACCTCAAAGTCAGAAAATATTACCTCTGTCAGGGGAAAAAGAGTAGATTTTTTTTCTAAACTTAAGAATTCGAATCATACAAGTAAACTCAAAAAATTCAGAGAAGGAAAGCAAAAATGTGGACTTCCCTTGCCAGCTAAAGCAACAGAAATACAACTTATTTATAATAATGTGAACTAAAATCCATTTCTCAAAACTTTTTTTTTTTTCAATAAAGTTATTTGGCAGGAGTGAAGAACTATCAGAATAAAAAGTAGTGGGTGTTTACATTAATTCATAATTTTCTGACACTTCTCATGAAAGATTCAGAGTTAACTCAGTGTGCAGGTCAAATTTCAGTAGTTGCATTCAGCCACTTTAAATCCCCGAGTGCCACTGTCTGCAGCTGAGCTCCTTTATGGTCCATACCAGTGTGCCCATATGGCTGCAGTAAATAACATGGCATAAATTTATATTTTAGTCTTGCAAAAGCCATTATGAGGCTCGGTATTGTTTAACCAGGTCCTGCCACTACAGTACTTTGAGATTTCCACACACACAAGTTTCCTCAAGACAAAAACAAATTATAATTTAAGGGTGGCTTGTTGCTTGAAAGACAGGCATGTCAGAATGCTGTGGAGGAATATGAGGGAAAGGAAAATAAACCAAATAAAAGGTGGGGGCAGATGTGTCACCTTGGATGAGAAAGAAAAGATGGGGGTGGAATTTTGAGCAATTCTCAAATCTGCCAGTAGACAGAGGGATTTGTTAACTTCCTTTCCAGAGGGGCTTAAAAAAAAAACCAAAACACAACAACAAAAAAAAACCACACACACACAAAAAAAACAACAACAAAAAAACCAAACAAACAAAAAAAAACAAACAAAACAAAAACAAAACAAAAAAAAACAAAAAAAAAAAACCAGAGAAACAGCACTGTGTGGAATAATAGTTCTGCCCAGACAAAGATATACTTTATAACTCATGTGGCTGATGAGTCAGTGAGCTTCAAGACATTGCACAATCAAAATAAAGGGTTTCGGGGGAAAAAAAATATCTTTTCAAGTACAAAATGTGGGACTGTGTAACTTCTGAGTCATTCATCCAAATGAAGGACTCTACAGCCATACAGTACAAGTCCTCTGTCTGTCATCTGGTATTTTTCTTCTCTGCCTACACTAAATACAGTTTTTATTTGTCTGAACACATTTAAAGAGAACTTATTTATTGTTTTGGGGTTTTTTTGTTAAAGGGGACAAGAGATTAAGAGAGCAAAATTTCAAATGTTAGGTTTTGAATTGTTTCAGTATCAAGGATACTGTATTAACTACCTGTAGTGGGTTTTAGCTCTTATTTTACTCACTAAGCCAAGAAAATAAGTGTCACCTCCTTTTAGATGCATGTAGCTATAAAACAAGATCTTCTGAACATTAGATATCTCCATTATGCCACAGATCTGGACAGTAAATATTCCTCTTAAAGGAACTGTCAGCTGACAAAATCTCTAGCAGTGTTTTATAGCATATCCCACAGTTACTGATCCTATCAGAGCATACTGGAAACAAGAAGTTTGCAATAAATTCCTAATATGTCCTCTACAGTTCTATTCCCAAAGGACACTGTAATAGTCCTGAACTACTACCGGATTGAGAGTCAGTGATGAAACATCAATCTATCCTGAAATCCTCCAGGATAAACAGAGCCTGCCAATACCACTTTCAGATACCTACATCCTCAAAAGAGGCTTCTTCTAAATGTTTTATCAGAAGCCAAAGAAAATTGAAGCTTCTTCTGGGAAAAGAGAGGAAAAAAAAATCCTAACTGGTTCTGCAACATTTTTCCCTTTCTTACTTTGTACAGAAATACAACCACCTACCTATGTGTACACATGTACACGCAGACTCTCATATATTTATATACATATTTTATTGATTCCAGAGAGGATTATTGCAGGTGTGTACAAAAAGTCATTCAAAGTTTGTTGAGCTGAACCTCCACGCATTCAACGTATATTACAGTACTATTTTCTAGTGAGTAAGAGAAAGTAACAAAGAGTATGCAATATAGATCCTTGAAGAATCCTTCAAAAGCATTTTGACCAGCAGCAAGTCATTATCTAAGTTACAGACAGGCATGATCTGAAACATATTTCTACCAGCTACGTTTGTTGGTAGAAGGTTTGAATCACGAAACAGATTCTTAGTTGACGTAAACTAAAAGGAAAAAGAAAAAACTCTCCCAAAAGTCTCCCTCAAATACTTCTCCCACAGGATCTCTTTTAAACAATACAGTTATAAGCCTACTAGAAGAAGAAATGGCTCTCCAAATTTCGCATTTGAGAAATATTTTAAATTAAACCAGAACAGCTGGGAAGAATTTACCATATTTTGTTCACGTATCCAAAGAGAAAATTCAAACTATTATCCAATTAAAAGTTCTTACAAGATTTCAGGTGAAACACCTTCACCTTTTATATCTACTGCCAATTACAACCATTATTAGAAAAATCAACTCTACAGCTAAGTTCAACAGCTAACTTAGCTATGTAAATATATAGACCATGTTGAGCAATATGGCCAAGTTCCCAGACTAAAAAAAATTGGTTATATCTCAAATTATCTTGTAAGGACCTTGGGCCTTCATAACTAATTAAGTAAATTTAGATAATTTGGTCTCTATCAATCAGAAAAAGTAAATAGAAGACTTTATTGTACCCTAGTTCACTTTACTTTTCTGCTTGACTTCTAATCCATCTCCCTCAAAGTGTCTTTTCAAAGAGACTCTCTACAATAAGAAGCCTTTCAGGTCAGCATGTGGGAGTACAGCTTTCATTAACGATAATTGAACTTGTTTGCATAACTCTGTATAACCAATCTGAGGACACATTCTCTATCAAAGACGCACATTTTCCAAGGGAGCCTTCTTTCTGAAGGAGAAGCTTTCCCAGCAAGCTGGCAGCCAGGTCACTGCAGTTATTTCCACCCACTCCCCTTCTTTCTTACTTCCAGAATCTCTACTAGATTAATTAATTTGGGTTACTTCCAAATGCCTGAATTCCAAAAACCTCCCTTTAATTAGTAGAAGGACTACAGTGAGTTTCTTAGTGATCTCACAGTCACAACCATTCAGTTGACTAATAAAGTCTTAACATGAATAGGAAGGCAGATGCGTTTCAGAATGGCTGGAAAAAATATCTCAAAACAGCAGAAACTATTTTTTCCTCAATTAGTTCTACTCAGACAAGGGAACTCACACGTAAAATAATTCAATGGGTTTAATCCTGTTAAATAATATATGAGCAAATCTTATTTGAGCCACCTAGAAATTTTATAAAGGATTCATAGGAACATAGCTTACAGCGGTCACAAGCAATGTAGCAGCTGCACATGCAGTTGTTTTTTACGGTGTAAGTAATGTGAAATCATTTGAACAGCTAACTTTTTAAAGAAAACATACTTTGCCGCCCAACAGAAAGATGCATTTTTAGTAATAGAATTCTCTATATTGACCCTTGGAATTTAAATCTCAGAAGGATGAGGAAAAGAGGAGTAGTGGCTTCAGCTTAAATATCATAAATAACTTACTGATCTGAGCAGATGCTTAAGAATGGAAAGAATCAGAATCAATGTTTGTGATATACAAACTCGTGTTGCACAGGATAATGTCTTCAGTGTCAGGCTAATCATCAGTATGGATATTGAACACCCTCCACCCAACTTGTTAGAGATACATGATGGTAAATTAGAAAACCTCTCCAGCCACGTGACCAGAAAGACCATAATTCTTAACATTGGTTGGTAATGCATTCCCTTTTGAGGAAAAAATGTGCTCTGGTCCTAAAACTATCAAAAGCTTTTATATAAAAGTCATTGCAGAAAAGCCAGATTTTGAACTCGAGTGGTTTAATCTGGATAACGGGAGGCTGAAGGAAGCAAGGTCAGGGTCAGTCTCTTCTCCCTACTAACAAGCAATAGAACAAAAGAAAATTACCTCAAGTTGCACCAGGGGATGTTTAGACTGGATATTAGAAAATATCCAAAAAATAGAAAAATAGAAAAAAATTCTTCACTGAAAGGATTGTCGAACATTGGAATAGGCTTCCCATGGCAGTGGTGGAGTCACCATCCCTGGAGGTATTTAAAAAATGTAGATGTGGCTCTTAGGGACACGGTTTAGTGGTGGACTTGGCAGTGTTAACAGCTGGACTCAATGATCCTTAAGATCCTTTCCAACCTAAATGATTCCATGATTAAATCTCAGGGTAAGTTGGTACCACTCTTTGCAATTGCTCTAATGCCTTTTCTTAGTCAATTTGTGTGATCTCTGTGATGTGCACTTGATTTAAAATATGAAAACACAGGTTTTGGTTTTCCTGTGTGGTTTTGAAAATTATTGGTCCAAGACATCAGCAAAACTCTGCTCTAATACTCTCAAACACTAGAGTCACTTTTAGTATCAGAGATATTTTATTTATCTCCCTTCTCGGTTAAATCTTGGTTGAAATTTCATTACACTACATCCAAGTGACAGCACAGACAGTTATTCTCTTTCTGTAACTAGCAAGCAAAATTAATGGTAGCGGTGAAGAAGTTATGGCTCAAGTTAGCAACCCTAGTTCTAGGGAGAAAGCTTGTGCAAACCTAACCAGAAGGCTGTGTAATCTCACTTAATTGCGACTGGTGTTTCCTGTACAAACAAGGTCCACCAGCTCGTAATTGGTCCAAATCCATGGTAAAATCACATTTTAGCTCAGCAGTGGGAGATAATGGCATTACCCATTGCTAAGGCAACAGCTGAAGAGAGATCTCACACACCAATCCTTGCTCATTTCAACAAGGTCATGATTACGCTCTTTAGAGTTACTATTTTTCTCTTCCCCGAGGGTATAAACCATATTTAGTCCCAAGTATAAAGCGAGCCCTGATTTTTATTTTCTATATTTAGAACTACCTCTACCACAAAGCACTCACATTGATTTCATAGACGAGCACACAGGTAAGAAGTTTGCTGAACTTGTACAATGTAGGTAATATTTATGCACGGAAAATGCAGATGTTACACCATCAAAAAGAAGCTATCAATCAACATTACCTTAGTTAGATGCTTCTGACAGATTGACAGTCTCTACCATTTCTTAGAGTTAATTATGCTTCATGACCTTTTGAGTTTTTAGAATGTCATGAAACTTTTAACCCTCTTCTGTTTTCTCACCTATGCCTGCAAATGAGTCAGGTTAGAACTAGTGATTAACAGCTGCTAAATATAAAGGACTATAAAAATGCAAACTAATCTGCTGAATGGTTAAAACAGAGCAGGTTTTAGGAAATATAGATGGGTTGAAGGTATTGTTTATGAGAAAGCTCTCTGTTAGGAAGATAATGACTTAGAAAGTACCTCCTAGTGTTTCTACTGGGTTTTGTTTGCTTTTCTATGAAATATCGCTTTCTTAAAAACATGGTCTTAGAAGTAGGTATAGGTTTTTACCTCCATTACTGGGACTGAAGAGATTTTTCACATCTTACAGCTCTAACAAACGTAGATAAACCTCAGACAGAAAGTAAACAAACTACTGTTTAAATGCTTCTTTTTTCTTTTCAATATTGTTTCTCAGCTTAAAAAAAAAAAAAAAGCCTTCTGGAGTTTGCCTGATGATATGCACAGGCAAGAGTCATTTTGTGTTTTATATTACACTGCAAGCCAACCTCTAACAACACAAATGCTCCATTTTCCTTGTGAGTGCTTCTGTGCAAATATTCTTATTATCACTATTATTTTTAAGTGTAACTAACCAAAATAACGCACAGTACACAGGTAAAATTTATAGAGATCATTAGTCATCCTGTAATTCTCAAGCCCAACTTTGGTGCTCATAGTCACTGTAAAATGTATCAGTGATCCCAAATACCTCTTCCTTGGTGGTTCAAACTGCTGAGCTCCTAAAGAGAACCCACAGGTTGGATCAGGAGGCAGCGTGTGCAAGCTCAAACAAGGCTGTGCACATTTGGTTCAAAGTCCAACACTGTTTGTTTACACCAGATGGCCCAACTACCCCATCTCCCAGTGGATATCCCAAGTTCACTGACAGCAGTGGAAATTCATCACTGTCAATTAATGTACAGCCCAACTTTAAGCATTCTTGTGAAAAGCTTACAGTACATTAAGTCTTCAACAATAAATTGAACATAAACTTGCGACAAAGGAACTAAAAATTATTTCTAGCAATTGATGCATCTCTTTTTGGCCTAATTGCAGCCTTCCAGTATCTGAAGGGAGCCCACAAGAAAGATGGAGAGGGACTATTTACAAGGGCCTCGAGAGACAGGTCAAGGGGGAATGGCTTCAAACCGACAGAGAGTAGGTTTAGATAAGATATTACGGACAAATCCTTCTCTGTGAGGGTAGTGAGGCACTGGCACAGGTTGCCCAGAAGAGCTGAAGATATCCCATCCCTGAAGAGTTTGAGACCAGGCTGGATGGAGCTCTGAGCAACGTGGTCTAGTGGAAATTGTCCCTGCCTATAGCAGAGGGTCAGAACTAGATGCTCTTAAAGATCCCTTCCAACCCACACCATCCTGTGATTCTATGATCTCAGATACTCTAAACCCCTTAGGATATCTCTTCTCTATCATTATGTGACTAGAAAAAGATTTTTAAAAAATCAACACAAATGCATACATATTTCATTCCAAGAAATAAGTATTTCATTTGACTTCATATTTTCATTATATGCAACAGGAGTTAGCAGCCCTACTGATGCCTTTTTCCTATCTTGCACTACAGTCATTACACATTTGCATCACTTAGTTCTTTTAGAGGAACAAAACAGTATATTGCCTAATATTTGCAAGTAGATAACAAAACGCCTACCCTAAGACTGTAACCACAAGTTCTTAAATTTCAGGAGTCTTCCCCAATTTTGTTTCAATAAATATCTTTATTTGAGAATGATGTGGTCTGCAAAATGGGCTGTGTCAAGATGAACCCAGAAAGTACCTTAGAAAAGCCAACCTTTTCTCAGCAGCTTAAATCCCCTACACCAAGGACCACAGATTTTTGGTAAAACTTTCAACAAAGTACAGCTTTAAAAATTTTTAACTTCACTGGTTTTTAGTTTGGAAGTGGGGATTGATCAACAAACAGCATGAACAGTAACACTGCAGGTGGATTGGTAAAATCTGTAACGAGTTTGTGTGGCAGAAGAAAAGCTCTGCTTGTTCTTAAGTGCTCCAACCCTTGCAATATTTTCTGCTGTATTCATCCACTAATTAAAAATGAAGCATTGGAAAAACTTATTAGAACATGACCTCAGATACAGACAGAAACAAAGACAAATTCTAGCTATCATCAGAATAACATAGGACAGTGAAAGGCAGTTTTTAAACATGGTTAGATAAATTGTTTTTCTTTCTAACTTTCTTACTTACCCTAGAAGTTTAGGTCTGTTCAGAGCAAGAGATCAAGTACTGAAATAAATCACATATTCTATTAGATAAAACAGCTCACATAAAGCTTTCACTCAAATTAAGCTGCCAGAACTGAGGTTTAGATGTGACCCAATTTTTCATTTTACCTATTTAATTGCTATTCAGAAGTCACTGTGTTTTTTTTCAGCCATAAGAAACAGCTGATTGTTGGTTTTGCCTTCAGTTTTTTTCTGCAAATTTGCAATTAAATGTTGGGATTTAAAGTACTTTTTGAGTTGTAATTCACTTTCAACTTGGACTTAAATCCACATCTCAACTCAAATATTGAATTTGTTCGCTAAAATGAAATGAGATTTTCTTTTTTTAAATACTAGATCCCTTAGTTATCTTTAAAGAGAACTTAACTATGATAACTCCAAGGGCTCAGCTTTCAAAATTACCTCTCTGACAGTCAAAATCATTTGCTTCATCGATATTCTGACTCTCATAATGAAGGCTAATGATACCAGGCTCAGTTAACTTCACCTTTTCTCTTCTTTGATAAGTAACTGGTTTCTGCCAATTTACAGGTTTGAGGAAGCTTTTGGCAGGATGCTGGCTAGCATTACAAAGGTATCTGTTTGGGGTTTTTTTTAAATAATTTTAAAACAGTCTTAGAAACAAAAAATAGGTACTTCATTCTTTTCAGTTCAATCGTGGTTTAATGCCCAAATGCTAGCAAGATTGCTGACTGAGGTCGCTGCAGGAACTCACAGCACAGGAGTGACTCAGGGTCCTGGGAGCTCACAAACTACCACAGATCCCACTGCTGTGATGTCGCCTCTTAAGCGCAAAATGATGCTGCAAGACAAGGATGGAAAAGGTTGACTAAAACTTCCTTTTATCAAAACTGATCTTGTTAGAGCAGGAAACACAACGATCTTTTGTGTGATTATTTAAATACTAACACGTTTTTACAGCAACATGCATGAGGTAACAGGCATTCCCTGTGGTGCAAGTAAAACCCTTCAGCTCTGCACCAAGGTGTTTTAACACCAGCAGGAGAGAGAGTATCTGAGACAAATGCCTGTTTTCCAGGTTTTAAGTTTCTCACATCACAAAGTGCCTGGAACTGTTCAATTATCTTTCCACAGTTTGTTCTTTTGTTGCTGCTGTTGCTGTTTACAGGGTTTGATTTTGGTTGTATACACTTTCCCCTCCCCTGCCATCCAAAGTGACAGGAAATCACATCTGTCTGCATGTAGTTGCTGTTAAATTCCAGATGTACTATTGAATAATTACTCTACTGAATGCATAAAATGGTGTATTTTCAATGTCACCTTCACTGTTGCTTTTATAAGATTTAACTCAGAACTCTTTTCAATCCATAAATGAAGAATATTACAAAACAAAAGCTTATATAAATACCTTCTCTCTATAGAGAAATAGAGAGGAAAAATTACTTCCCCAAGATCACACATGAAGAATACAAACCTGGTTTCTTGACTTGCGTGACATCATTCCTCTACCTACTTTCACATAAAGTGGGGAAAGAGAGCTTAATAGATTGATTCATTTTCTGGTATGTCACCGAGTAAAAGAGTTCCTGTGCTTACTCTCAATAGAGTCTAGAGATAATTCAACGTCATCTCAAAGTTGCTTAGTCTGTTCGGGAATGGATTATCCCTCCAACAATACTCATTCAGAAAACTGATGTTTATCTATCAACAGGAAGGAATTACCATTAAACATCAACTGTGCCAAATGTATGTATGTATTACATTAACAGAGCCGACAGAGGAGGCTGCCTATAGCACAGCATTGAGGCCAAATTCTAGAGCTGTGATCTCATGTAACACACAGTGAGGACACTGCAGACATGTTCAGCTCTGTTCTGAGGACTTCTCACAAACCGATGGCCCCATTAATACAAGAGAGACAATGGTTCCTACAGAATCAGCAAACTAAAATCTGAAACATCCCCTGGCCTGCACCAGAAATTATCCAGAAATACTATCTAACAGCAAGTTTTGCAGGCAACATTCAAACTTGCCTAGCAAATAGTCACACCATAACCATGCTGTCTAAAGTTTTGCTGTGTATATGCCAGACAGTATATTTTTTACAGTCAGCAATCAGTGTGTGCAGGATCAAAGAATCCTAGAAAACTGGAGATGGGAACAGGTCACCCAGTTTAACCTCCTGCTCAAAGCAGGGCAACCTTCTGAGCTGAGCATGAGTCTCAGATCCTGGTCCAGACAAGTTGTGAGTATTGCCAAGGACAGAGATTATTTGTCTGCCCTGCACAACCAGTGCCAGGGCTTAGATGCTTTGTTGCAAATAATTTTTTCCTTGTTTTCCAGCAGTATTTCCTCAGTTGAGATCTATGACCACTGCCTTTTCTTTTTATACTGTTCTCTCCTAAGAAATCTTGTGCCATGTCCCTGTGGCCCCCATTAAGCAGCTGACAATAACAGTAACACCTCTTTTACCTTCCTTTTGGGCTAAGATAACACACTTCCCTGAGCCTCTCCTTATGGAAAGTACAATCCAACCGTCCTGCTAATTTAGCAACCTCCCCCTAGACTGTCATCACCTTTCACATGACCTGGGGTCCAAGATGGAACATATTCCTTCAGAGGAAGCCTCACAAACCTTGAGTGAAAGGAACAGTCACTTCCCTTGATCTACTGCCTACATTCCTGCTAATGCAAATAAGGATGCTGCTGGCTTTCATCACCTCTAGGATTCTCTGCAATTTTCCATCTACCAGGAAAGGACCAAAAGGACCTTAGGGGCAATTTTGTGTGGAGCTGTTTCCTACCTGAGTAATGCCAAAGCAAAAAAACTTGAAGTGAGTAAATATCATTATAACAACCATGAAAATACCAATCAGGGACCACACTGGGATTCAAGTTCCTTGTTCATTCAGTCACATCCTACTGACCCATGCTATGTTTCAATCTATCACCAACTTCAGACAAATAAGAGGTAGCTACTGATTTACTGCTAAATCTAGTGTGTGTAAGGAGAAGAAAAAAAAAAAAAGAAAATCAGATTCCCAGTGAACATTCATCATAACTTTTACTTCAAACACCATGTTGTGTGTTCAAAGGTTATAATAGTTTTCTAATAAAGTCATAGACTTCTGATATTTGGCCCATAACTTACTGTGAAGGAAAAATTTTCATGATACTAATTATGGTTCATAACATGGTTGTGTGGAGAATAGAAGGTTCCATAAAAAGAGATTGTACTAAAACCCTCTTTTTGCTCTAGAAAGCTTTTCTTCTGCTGGAAATTTAATTATCTTTTGTCATGGGTTAGTGTCATATACAACCAAAGCTTTGCCTCTTTCAGAGAGAACTGGCCATGGACTTCACTGCTGTTCATCACTTGCTCTCATCCTTGGCTCCTTCAAACTGCAGTATTAATTATTTTGCATAGAATGCACCAAGATTGGATTGGAGACCACAGCAAGCCTTAACTGAAGACAAATTCTCAAAGAGCAAATTTTAGAGGGGTTTGTTTTTCAATTCATCAGGAAGAATTTCTTCACTGAAAGGGCTGTCAAGCATCTGAATGGGCTGCCCAGGGAGGTGGTGGAGTCACCATCACTGGAAGGGCTCAAGAAATGACTGGATGTGGCACAATGTTTTGTGGTTTAGTTGACAGGGTGGTGTTTGGTCAAAGGATGGACTGGATGATCTTAGAGACTTTCTCCAGCCTTAATGGTTCTATGATTTTATGATTCTTGATGTGAAGATATCCTAGATCCTTAACACAGTTACATGAGGAAAAAAAAAGAAAATCCAAAATCTTGAGTTGACCCAACTAATTCTGACACTGGGAGCAAAAAATGCCAAAGAGAACAGGAAGTTCTGGTTCTGCCTTAGGATAGAGTGAGCCATAAAAAGTTCCTGTCCTTAAATTTTGCTTCATGAAGCTACACAAAACATACCCAGACTGTTTATGAATAGGAGGCAGGTAGTCTCTTGACCAAATGCCTTAATTTCTGCTTCCTAATTTTAGACATTATGGCATTATTCATTATTTATTCAGTTTTGCTACCAGGTTTCCAGCGGATGTTCCAAATATAGGATCTTGTGTAATTTCTCAGATATTTTCACCAATACAGGGAGGCCAGGAGCCAGGAAGTTAATCTGCTTTTTTACAGGAAAAGGTAGGTTATGTTCTTTTGACATTGATCAGCTCTGTAAAAGGATGGCACTCTTTGTTATAAAAGCTTTAAAACTAGAAGACTAGTGTTTGTAACGGTGCTATATAAGCACTACCCTTTATCATGTCTAGCTCCTGGTTTTTCCACTGCATTCTGTGCAAGGTGTCTGTCACATGCAGAATACAGAATCATGTATCTTATTCCTTTCACTTGAATTATTTGTCTGACTGTTTTACTTTTCCACACAAAAGAGTCAGTTACGCACTTCTTCACTTCTTTTTTTATTGTTTCTTTTTTTAAATGTAGGGCTTTGTTAATCCTAACATGGAGGCTTTCATCTTTGAAGCAAGTAAACAAGAAGAGAAAAGATTTCTTTTTAAACCTAGAGACTATAAGGGTTTGTTCAGCTTGTAAGCTTTTTTAGTACTCTAATCCTTTATTCTGCTTATAATGTGATGTGAATCTACAGTCAGAGTTGGCAGGGATTTTTTTTTCTTTAAAATGTTATGCTGCAGACTGCATGTATCAAGGAACAGGTAACAAAATGAGGGGAGAGCTGGTGGTGGCATATTATTTCAAATCTCTTATGTCTGGCTAATAACTTATTTAGTAATTTAGTTCAAACAAGTTTATAGCAATTATTAGGGTCATTAAAGCACAAAGCAGGTTAGTCACTCCGTTCCATATTCAAGCCCTTAACCCACTGACATTATCAGGCTTGCCTTTAATTCTGAATGTATGAGATTTTCATTGCAAGCTACAGCAATTTGCATCACTTTAGCAACAAGGTAAAGTCGGAACCCCACCTTCCCTCCGCTCCCATTTCATTCTTCCTACAACTGGGATTACTGATTGTCTTTTCATTATGCATGCTACTGTACAGGTCTGGACATGGCTTTTTTTTTTTTTTTAACACATACAAGGCTTTTGATTTGCTTTTTTAAAAAAAGAAAACAGAAAGAACAACAGAAAGAAAGCAGAGATGGTCATTAGACACTATTTTTGTTGCAGTTACTGAATAAATGTGTGAGATCTCCATGTAGCTACATCATGGCTTTGGATTTATTTCTGCTGGGAAAAGGCCTAAAGAGTGTAATTTTTCACCTGGAATTGCACACTGACCTGACCCTGGAATAAAAGCACTTTTCCTCTAATTTATTTACTTAGTAAATATATTGTTTGGGCAACTGAAGATCAACATTATTTTGTGCAAGTTCTCAGGTTAAGTAACCCATCCACTGCAGCTCCCAGCCCTTCTGGCAGCAACCCCTGCAGTATTCAGAGGCGTGATGGCTTTAAGCAAGCTGAGTGACAAGATTTCCTTTGCCACCAGGAAATTAATTTTGCTGTTCATCAGAGTATAAAGGTGCAGTGAAAACAAACATTGTTATTACATAGGGCAAGTGATAATAGAGGAGGACTTTGAAGTTTACATTGCGTTCAACAAGGTCACTGCCTTGTTTTCAGATTCTTTGTTTTAAATAAAATGTGCTTTTACACCTCATTTGGGCAGATTTTTGTCCTTCTTAAAAATATGAGCAAATAATCTGAGTGGCCTGGTTACACAATCCCAATAATAAGAAGACATAATTTTTACACTGCCTCAGGTGAACCAAGAGGTGAGAGGAGTGAAAAGCTGATGCTGAGAGATGCTCAGATGCTCACAGGAGCTCCTGGAAAGTTTGCCATTGTTTTTGTCATGTCTCAGAATGGAACTCCTACTCTGAGAGGACCAGAACCTTTGAAACTTATGAACAACTGAAAGACAACTACTGCCATAGTAAAAAATCAGTGTGAGTCCGGAGGTCTCTTATGCAAAGAAGGGAAAAGAAGAATATATGTCTGAAGGAAATATTCCCACCAGGACCTGTGCATTGCCCTATCTTGTAACTCAAGTGTTTGGAACCAGGTCAGACCAAGTCAGGCCAGCCCTAGGACTTAGAGCCATGCACACAACTGTAAATGTAACCCACTGGCAAACATGTCTTGCCAGGATAAAGAGGATCCAAAAATTTTAAGAGCTTATTAGGCTAAAAAGGCCTCATACTCAAGAAGGAAAAGGTCATTTGTTAATTTCTAGAGGTTTCTGTATAAAAACCTGAGGTGTCAGCCATAACATGGCAGTAGTGAAGTGAGAGCAAATGGAGAAACTTCTCCAGTATTTTTTTGTAGAGCAAAGGTGTTGGTGCCCGGCACACTGGACTGACTTGAGCAATTTCACTTAGACCAATAGGCTTTTGTTACAGGGAGAACATTATAATAGATCCTGAAATTAGACAGGCGATCCATAAAGTACATTGATTCACAGATTTATTCCTTTCCCGAGTAGCATATCTCAGGAGTACACAACACAGTTTAGTCCAGCTCTGTGCCAAGCAATCACCTCCGTTAAAATAGGTCATGACATTCAAAATTCAATTTTCTCATGATTAGAGAAAAGAAGAAAATGGAAGACACTTCATTTGTTTTCCAGCAGAATATGACATGAATTAGGCTGAGTAGCATTTTGGAATGGTGACTGGACCCTACAATTTCAAAAGAAACTGATGTTTATATGTCAAATGTTCTTTCAAAATCCTGCTCTTGCAATAGTGATTTCAAATTTCAAAATATAAAGTGTATACGATTATGCATACTCCAGTCTTCTTACATAAAATTCAACCACCTATATTTTTTAAATATTCCCAATAATTCCCAAAGCTAATTTACTTGACACACAATTTATTCCAAAGTTTAAGGTTAGGATTAGGGGCTAGGGTTAGAAACCCAAAATAAAGATGTAAGGCTGTAATTAAATACAAAGAAGAAAGACTTTTAAGTATAAACAGGAATTTGCTACAAGGTTAAAGCTCTCTTCCACCATGCAGATTTGTAGATAATACTAACATAAATATCTTTGTAAACTTGCCTTTACAAAGTGACATTTTCCTGGTTTGATTTCCCATAAATTGTTTGCATAACACCTTTTATAAATACCATCACTCTTATGGCTAAGAAGGATTTGACTGAGAAGAAATGAAGGAGAACTGTAAAAAGGCAAGTCACCATAGTTCAAAATGTTATTTTGGGATAATGGAGGCATGCAGTACATTAAAGCCCATACTTCAATTCTGAATTCACATATGGTCAACTAAACCTGAACTATTCTTTTCAGTGACATAAAAAAAAAACCCTTAAACCAATAGAAAAAAACACAAATAAACATACCCCACTAAATAAATAAACAAAAACCCACAACCAAAAATAATACTGCTCAGAGTCAATTACCTGTTTACTAAAGTAAAGTATTCCAGATTTATCCCAGACTGAAATGAGAGTGAATTAAAAACATTTTCAAAGACTATCGCAAACTGTTTGTGCTGTTCTTCTAAGGAACAATGGAAAACCCTCCAAAACAAAACAGGATATCTTATGTAATGACATAAACACTAAACAAAAGAGCATAGAACCCCGTTTAGTTTGACAAACATTTTTATACCATTGCTTTTGTAGAATTGTTCTTGCTGTGTTTGTTTGAAAAAAAGCAATTTATAGCCTTCCCCGAAGAAAAACCCTGATTACTGCTATTATTCACACCCCAAAGCTTGTATTCATGCTGGGCCAAATCCTACTTTGCCTTGTTTGGATCACCAGCTCGAGTTACCCAAGAGAAGCTGTTTGATAAGAGAAACAATTCAGCAGGAAATCACAGTAATATTCCAAAGGGCTAGTCCTCAAGGCTTAGAATTTATAGCAAGAAAGCAAACAAACAAACCGAAACAAAATTAACAAGACTTCACAAAACTTCACAAAAGGGAGTTCAAACTCCTACTTTCCCTAAAGATGGTCTTCTTTCCTTTACCATCAGTCACCTGTGAAGGACACGCTGAAGCTAATTTGAAACTAACAACTGGCACACCAAGGAGAGCACTAGTTAGAAGTCTTGAAGGATACCTCTGACATGGTTTATCTGTAGTTACAGCTGATTATAGATAAGCCCAATACTATTACATTTAAATTAAGAGCCTACTGTTTACACAAAATAGACTTTCAGAGGAGATTACAAGTCATTTTCATTAACTGAATGTCGTAATATACTCATGAATACCCATTTGCAGTATAATATTAATATAATTTGCACCTAAATTAATTCTTTTCATTCCTTTCCAAGATGTTTTGCAGATAAAGACTAATTTTGCAAAAACAACTTACTAGGTGTACTAAGTTCCATTGCAAACAAGTCTTTAAAAGAAGCAAGTATGTGGATGCTCACTAGATCAGGAGCCCCTTTTTGAATTCTGGGGCTCCGAGTCTCAACAGCATTGCAGCTTTTACAGGCATATGTCCTGACTCAGCAGAAAGAAGTTATTTCTCAAAAAATATTATCACCTCCATTTCTTTCCTGTTTTCTCTGTATGTTAACATTTATTTTTCCTTGAAGGAACGGGAAAATAGCTTTTCATTTTTAGAATAATGAATAAACAGTGCCATCTTCTGTCTGTGTCACTGCAGGAAAACAAGGCAGTACAGGCTCAAATTAAAGGATTCAGGTTGCAAAGTTATATGTGAAATCTCTGCAAGTTTTATCACACACTACATTCTTCAGGTGCTTATTCTTTAAAACACATCACATTCTTCAGGTGCTTAGCAGTACTGAAAGCTTTTGCAAGAAATCATAGATTTAAGACACTGTCTTGAAATTAATTACCTGAAAGATGAACTCACCTTTTTTATCAGAAAAGTAAGCGAGGAATCATTACCAAATACTGGAGATTTCATTAATTATTTATCAATGCCCTTCTAAGACTTAAATATTTTCAGTGCTCTGAAACTCACAAACGTAAGCTTTTTGCTTTGTAGAAGCACTTGGCATTTTAGTCACAATTTATCCTTATCATCATCTACAATCTTGTGTGCCCAGGACATAGAGGTTGGAATACCCAAAATATTTCAGAGCTTAAGTCATAGAATCATAGAATGGTGTGGGTTGGAAGGGACCTTAAAGATCATCTCATTCCAACCCCCCTGCCATGGGCAGGGACACCTTTCGCTACATCAGGTTGCTCAGAGCTCCATCCGAGCTGACCTTGAACACTTCCAGGAATGGGGTATCCACAGTTTCTCTGGGCAACCTGCGTCGGGACCTCAAAACCCTCACTGTAAAGAATTTCTTCCTAAAATCTAATTTAAATTAACTCTCTTTCAGTTTGAGTAGAAACATCTGGCATTTAGCAACCATTTATCCTTAAAACCATTTGTAATCTTAACTTGAATGCCAATGAAACAGAGACTGGAATATCCAGAATATTTCAATCTGAGTCCTTGATTTTATGAATGATATCACATGTGCTCTTAGACCTAGAAAGCTGCAAACATTCAATATTGTAATGGAGAGAGAGAGAAAGCATGATGTTCTGCTACTTTCAGGCATTAAAGTAGTGCATGGACGCAATAATTTTTGTTCATATCAAACAGAGAGTAGAAGAAAAACACATTTACAATGGGAAAAAACAAATCAGATCATCCCTGTTGAGCTAATGAAATCTTATGGCAGTCTGCATGAAAACCACCAGTAGTTTTGTGAAGATTCCATCAACTGCAGGGCAGCATATATTTATGAAGTACTTTTCTAACAGGCTAATGGAAGTGGTGCCTGCTGCTATCAGTAGACCATACTTAATTCTTATGGCCACCAGTCATTTCAGCAGTGGCATTTGCTGCACATTTCTAAGTTTCGATCTGCTTAAGCAGGAACTGGCTATGCTAAGGAATTCCCTGGAGTGGTTGTGAACTGAAGTGAAGAAATTAAACCTCTCTAAACACCATGAGTTTATCATACACTTGGGCTTATACTTCACAGTCTCTAAAGGGGTAATCATTGAAGACAAGAGTTGCTGAAGAAATAAAATGATCATGGAAGCGGGGACCTATTTCTGACATTAGGGAATGAGGCAAATCAACACATCAATTAAAATGTTGAGACACTGAATCCTTCTCAATTCTGCCAAAGATGTCATAAGTGATCCTGAGCAAAACTTCATTTACAAAGTCCAAATGGATGTCTGGAACCAGATATAGTTGTTAAATGTTCACAAAATTTTTATGATGGTGCAGTCACGGAATTTGATGAGTTTTATCTTGTGAAGGGGATGGGAAAAGCAAGAGAAGTCTGGGCATGACTACAATGAGTAATTTCA